>BQMF02000163.1:600000-815040 GCA_027922465.2 Turritopsis dohrnii
AATTAGTTTTATTACTTGGTCCTTGTGGCGTCTGTGGTGGTGAAAGAAAATAGGAATGGTTCATATGTGGTTGTGGATTATAGACTGGGTACATTGCTGGTCCTTGTGACTGGCTTTGTCCAAAAGCATTTGCAAGCAGCCCTAAACCATCTTTAATGCTGTTTCCGATGGCAGTCATGGATTCTGTCATCCCTTTTATAGCTTCTTCAGTTTGCTCGAGGGACCTTCAACTTTTCTGCTGACTCGCGTTTCAAGTACAGCTCTTCCTTGGAACGTTCAAACAACATCATGTCACGCTGATGTGCAGATAAGTTTTTTTGCAAATTTTTTCGTTTTCCTTTATCCACGACATTTTGTTCACTGACATTTTGCTCATTAGAGGAAACAAACTCCTCCAACTCGGTATCACTGTGATCATTTCTCGTTTTTTCCAACGGTATTGATACTATACCATTGGGAACCTCAATAACTGATGGGCACCCACCCCATATTTCTTTCAACAAATCAAAATTTTCTGCAATCAGCCTTCCAGAGCCAGATCGAGTTCCTTTATCAACAGCTTGCTTGTAACCTCGACGTAGTTCCCTTATTTTGTTCTTAACTCGGTTGTAACCTTCCTTTTTTAACTTTTCCAACTTATCAACTTTTCTTTTGTATTCAGACAATTCATTTTTGTCCATGTTTTCTGTTTGCTTTTGTGGTATTTTTTCTGGACCAAAATCTGTAATAGGAAACATTTGGGCCATCATTGTCCTGACATCTGCATATAATTGGACAAGGTCAGCTTCAAAGTCAAGGCCTTCAAATGTTTTCATATTTTTGTATTCGTTTAAGTTCAATATCAAAGCTTCAACCATATCATCACTCCATGTCCATCTCCTTGTTTCGTTGTTTGCATTACTAGCTTTTCTTTTCCCCCCGCATTTTTTAATTACTGGAGGCGGTGATGGTGGCTGATCAGGAAAGTCATCATGAAGATCACGTAAGTCATTCATGTTGATAGTTTCATATGGAGTTTCAACAGTGGGCTGCAGTGATGGTGATGCCACCGAATCTTCACCACTGCTATCATCGTCTCCTTCTATCATTCGGGAAATCGTGGTTGAAACAGAATTTTTACTGAAATATACAAAATAAAAAATACATTAACCTATGTTGATAAAATCTGCAAAACATCAGCTGAATAACATAAAAGAAAAATTAATTCAACAAATCCAGTACAGCCGCCAAAGAGTGTTTCCTCACAAAAAAGCAATCAAAAAATAAAACAGAAATTCTTCAGGGCACAGTAAGACGAGTATTACACATGAATGGACAACAAAAACTTACCTTAAACCTAATCTTAACCGTTTGTTTGCAGAAGAGCCATTTCCACTACTACTAGACATGTTCAATAAATCAATTTTAATCACTTTTCTTCACTTATTCACCTTACCCTACACAACTCAAAAAGAACAGCGTGGATGATATGGTACCATTATGACATACTCGCGTGTTGACCTTGCGCGTGCGTAATAGAACTCAATACGGCTGACTTGTGTTTACATGAATATTCCAGACCGGTTTGAGATTTCAAACCTACTTTTCATAACGGTTTGAACTCAAACCGGTTTGAGATTTAAAACAAACTTTTTCATGTAAACGCAAATAAAGCTTCGACCATAAGGCGTAGTGAGAACTTCACTCGGATCGAATTTCATCACGGGGGAATATGAGCCTGCACATTATCGTCCTGATTTGATTACACTTGTTTTCAATTTGAAATTAAAAGCACTTTTGGAGGACATTTATAAAAATGGTGTTTTGGGGAAAGCCATTTCCCATTTGTATGTTATTGAATTTCAGAAACGTTCTTTACCTCATACTCATATTCTTATCCATTTAGCACAAGAGGATAAACTGTGTAATGCTGATGACATCGACAGCTTAATTTCTGCTGAAATACCAGATCCTGAACAGGAACCTGAACTTCATAATATCATCAAGTCATGTATGATTCATGGTCCCTGTGTAGTCCATGAGATGGAAGCCGATTTTTGGAGACTTGCTTTCATTACGGAGACTAGACTTTCTATATACCAAAAGTTCGCAAATTTAATGTAGTTTTCGAAAATCAATGTTAGCAGGCTCAGTTATGGGGCTATAACTCGTGGTTTCGCTTTTTGTAACAGTGCCTAGAATGCAAAAACACAAACTGTGCCTAAATTTTGTTACAAAAAGAGTACTTCAAACAAGTATATTTTCATATTGACTAATCCTATTGCTTTCAAACTTGGTAAGTGGCTTCTGTATATGTAAAACAAAATTTCAATCACAAAAAAAATCAAAAAAATATTTTCCGGGGATAATTACGAGGGGAAATTGCCCAAACTGACCGAAAATCTTGTTTTTAAGCGATTCTTTGTAGATTTTTGCTCATGCTGATTTGCAAATTGTATGTATATTAGTTATCAGGCTGTTTACAACTTGTAGGGTCATAATATGTTAAGGTTGAAATGCAAATAAACAAAAGATAATTAGCTTTCAGGGGGTAAAAACCTAGATTTCCATTAAAAAGTAATGAAATTACTACAGTGCTCTCAAAGGGAACGAAAAAGCGTTCGATTTTGAATTATGGAGGTTCGAGTTATAGAGATTCGAGTTTATTTTTTTGTGTTGTTTATTTGATCGTTGTATAAGTATTTATGTGTCAGAGGAAGCTGCTGAAGGGGCATTGAATGATAGTCACCTTACAGCATGGTTTAATCTGAATGTAGAAGATCCTGATGCTCGACAGTATCTTTATTCAGATATTCCGTATCATTATGTTTTTCATGGCAAAGAGAAAAAATGCCAAAAATGAAAAAGAACATTAAAGCCCATACTCGCTCGGTTATATAGTGCACGACCATCAGAAAGAGAACGATTTTTCCTTCGACTTTTGTTGCTGCATGTTCCAGGCGATACATCATTTGAATACTTACGCAGTTTTGATGGAGTGGTTTACAACACATTCCGAGAGGCGTGTACTGCCAGACGAAGAGTGGCACAATACATTGGAAGAAGCATCAACCTTCCAGATGCCTCAACAGCTAAGACAACTGTTTGTCATGATTTTGACACACTGCGAACACTCCAATCCTCTCGAGTTGTGGAATACATTCAAGGGGGCATCTGTGTAAGGACTACGCTAGAACATTAGCTGTTGCTCAAGCAGAACAAAGGGTTTTGGGTTACATTGATAATATCCTGAAACAATTTGATATGTCGTTAACACAGTTTAATCTTCCAGAGTTGGTTCAGCAGATCCCTGAGGAAGAAGTCGATGTAAATATTTACATTGACAGGGCCCAGCAGGTAAGGCCTCAGCTTAAGGAACAGCGGTTAGTTGGTGCAGATGCGATTTTGTCTGCTGTTTCAAATGTGCGCAATGGTGTAGCACAACTTGAAACATTGTTTTATCTGGATGGACCAGCTGGCACTGGTAAAACATTTACATATAACTATGTTATTACAGCATGTAGAGCCAGAGGTTGGAAAGTTGCTACTGCTGCATTCACAGGTATTGCAGCCACTTTATTATCTGGTGGTTGTACATTGCATTCCTTATTTCGTTTGCCTGTTCCTGTTTTAGAAAACAGTGTATGTAACATAACACCAACATCTAAACATGCAGAATACCTTCGAAGTATTGAGCTGTTTCTGATCGATGAAGCCACAATGGTTTCTACGCACATTTTCCATGCTATCTAAAGACTGCTTCGTGACATTTGCGGCAGTGACACACTTTTCGGTGGAAAGGTACTTTTGTGGGGTGGCGATATTTGTCAGTGTTTGCCAGTTGTGAAGAAGGCAAAACCAACTGATTATTGAAGTTTGCTTGACAGGTTCTGCTATGTGGGCATCAGTGGTAAAGTACTCACTTACCGAGAACATGAGAGCCAGGCCGGAAGAACAAGAATTCTGTGCTTGGTTATTACAACTTGGTAATGGTGAACTGCCAACAAAACAAAATGAACCGGCTAAGGGTTCTATCGAAATCCCCGATTGTCACGTTGTTCCCCACAACACTTCAATTATATCAGTGATGTATGACGGATTGGAACCTCACGAATACGCCTCAACAGCCATTCTGACACCAACAAACGAGCAATCATTGATCATTAACAATGAGGTGTTGGAAAGATTGCAAGGAGATGCAATTTGTTATTACAGTGCTGATGAAGTGGTAGGTGATGATGAAGACGAGCGGCAAAATTATCCGCTTGATTTTACTGAGCAGCATAACACCTTCCGGTATGCCTCCACATTGTTTGAAACTTAAACTTGGGGCTATCATAATGCTTTTGAGGAATCTGAACATTAGGAAAGGTCTCTGTAATGGCACCCGCTTGATTGTTCGTGAATTATCTCATAATTTTATTAAAGCTGAAGTTTTGACAGGGTCAGCAGTTGGAGAAATCATTTTCATACCTAGGGTTGAACTGTCACCTTCAGATACAGGTATGCCTTTTATATTAAAATGCAGACAATTGCCTATCCGTTTGGCCTACTCTTTCACTATTAACAAGAGTCAAGGCCAAACATTTGATAAAATTGGTTTGTTTTTGCAGAGGCCGTGCTTTTCTCATGGTTAGTTATATGTGGCATGTTCCAGGGCAAAGGCATTTGATAATGTGAAAATCAAAGTTGCTGCTACTGGGAAACAAGGTTATATCAATGGAAAGATGTATACTCAAAATGTTGTCTTTCCACAAGTATTACAGTAACTTAATTATGCATATCTTTTGTTTTCATCTATATACTTGGTATGTGCAAAGGATTTGGATTATGAGTTTCAAAGATACCGGAAAAGTAAAAATATCAGTTTCCGGTTGTACATTGATCGTATCGTCACTCATTTGGGAGTGATTTGCATTGCAGTTGTTTAAAAGCAGCTTTTCCTCTATAGCGTCATGACTTTTATACTGTCATATATACTGTCATGAGTTTTCCTATAGTGTTTGTTGATCAACTGTTAATGATTGATATTATAGTGTTAATTCGTTAATTCAATGACATTTTCTTTTTTGTAATACTGAATATGGGTGTAAAGATGTGCTTTCATAGTTATAATTATTTTGCCTAAAAACAGTTTATTTCTGTATATTTGTTTTTTAGGTGGAGTACAAGTCCCATTGACTTACGCTCACGTCGTGTACTCTGTTACCATGGGTTGTGCATGCAATAGTCTCTTGCATCTTAATTTTGTTTGTGGCATTAACAACTATTATGAGAAGTTCTTGCATGCACCATCCATGAACCAAAAGTCAGGGCATTCATCCTTTTACCTTTGTGAAAGTTAATTCTAAGTTGCTTCTTTTTTTTAGTGAACTAACATAATTAAAAAATTATTATGGCTGTTGCACGTGACGGTAAATATTTCTATGCTTTTTATACTGTTGTTTTTGAATACACTAGCATCAGTAGCAGAGATATCGTCAATTAAAGATATTGATGACGTCAAATCCGCAGTACCAAATTAAATTTAGGGCCAAATGATGCGTCACCCTATCACCTGTATCGCTGACCCTAAAATATGTCAGTTATCCCTATTGGTTCTCCAGATATTTCCCCAAAAACGTTGCGTTCGATTAGGATGCAATGCAATGATTCCCTGTGATCATAAAAAAACTGATGTCAAATGCCAGGCGTCGCTCTTCACCCATGTTCAGTATGCGTTGTGTCGCAGAATTTAACTCGTGTAAAAGTTTCTTTTCAGGCATTAATTTTTTAATTCATTTCTTACATTTAAAACAGAAAATTAAAAAAAATGAAACAAATAGCAATATGGCTCAGAATATATATCTATATGCTGAAGAGAAGTAACTTTTGTGTACAAATAGCAAAAGCACAGAACTGTTTACCCGGACATACAAAACATTGAATAACACTACGAAATGTGAATTGAAAACAAATCTGTGTTTCATTACGTTGGTTAGAAATTGCTAATGAATTTTTGAAATGATAGTCTGTTCTTCCCAAAACCATCAACATCATGATAAAAACCATGAGTTTTATTTCTTAAACGGTTTACCTGCTTTTTTATTATTAATCTTACCTAAAAGACATTTGAATTGTATAAAAATGCAGAAAAAGATAATCATGCATGGTTGAAATAAAAAAACAAAGCAAAAAGCAAAAAGAAAATTCATGTACGTTTATACGTTTATACCCATATCCTAAAAATAATTAATTAAAAACACAAATTCAATGACAGAATTTATAAAGCCTTAGATTAAAAAGTCTATAAAAGCAATCAATACTGTGAGTCAAAACATTAAAATAACAAAAATAATTGAAACAATGAAACGCCCTTACCAATAGCCATAATTTAATACCGAAAAGATAAAAAGTAACAGATAAAAACATAATGCCAAACTTATATTCCCAGGCATAGTGCGTAAACAATTACCAAACACAAAATAATGTGTAATCATGACAAAATATCAGAATCCATCCAGCAATGACATGCACAGTCATATCACATATTGTACAGCAATAATTAATGAATTTCTGAAATATAATCCATTCCTCTCTTAACTAACCCGCAACATCGTTATTTAACCATGTGCTTCATTTCTTTATGGTTTATATTCTTTTCTGACCTAAAAGAAAAAGATTTCAGTGAAGAACAGCTGCTACAATCAACACTACTGCAACAACCATATTGATTGAAGCAAACAAAAGCAAAAGACATAAATGACAGACAGGCAGAGAGACAAACAACCAAACATCGTCAATAAAATATACAGGAAAATTTTAAAAAAAGCAGGCATGGTTGAGATGAGATAAGACTGCATAACACGTTCCCCATTTCCACAGCTATGAGAACCATTTTTAATTGATTTGTAAATAAAAATTACAGCGCGCGTTACCAAAACAAATTTTGTTTGTTCCGCGTTCCTTTTCATCCAGCATCCAGTTTTCATCCAGCTAAGATACATACTAAATGATAGAATAACTCATTATTCATAATTCAAAACTCAATTAATTAATCTTTCAAAACTAAATTAAAATGAAAACCATTCGTTACTGTGTAAAGGAACATCATTTTTTTCTGCATTTCTTCACTGCACTTTCTTCTGTATAGTCATAACTAAAACGTAAACAAACATTTAAATACATACACATTGGTTACCTGTTTCCACATAAAAACCATTTCAGTATGATTTTACATAATACATACATAATAAACATAATACATTTACTTACGTTCTTTTATTAATCTAAAAAAGAAAAAGAAAAAAAAGAAAAGCAAAAAGTTAAGCAATAAACGTTTTATAATAATACCTTTGTAAAGACCTGTTCGTTCGTCAAACGATTAATGAAAATGGATTTCATCTCAACGAACATCGTCCCTATAGTTTGTCCGATTTCGGCAACCAATAAAAACGGGGAAACAGTGATCACATGTCAAAACAAATGATCATTGGATTGCAGTGGAAGAGTTTCTTCAATGGTCGAACTGCCGCTATATGACCACGATTAAGAAGATTTTGACCATTAAAAAAACAAAAACACAACACTCTCTAAGTTAAATGTGTTGCACACAACGCGAATTAGTATATACTAGCCGCCAAGGCGGCGTCGCTCGCCACCCATGTTCAGCATGTGTTGTGTCGCAGAATTTGACTTATGTAGAAGTTTTTTACAGGCATTAATTTTTTAATTCCTTTCTTACATTCAAAAGATTTAGAACAGAAACAAATAGCAAATATGGCTCAGAAGATATATTTATGCGCAAAAGAGAAGTAACTTTAATGTAAAAAAAATGGCAATAGATGACACAGATCTGTTAACCCAGACATACAAAAGCAAACATTGAATAACATTACAAAATGTTAAATAAAAACAATTTGATACTTTCCAACTGTTTTGCATGTATTTGTTACTGGACTGCAATCATTGATGATTTTTGAAATGATTGAAGTTGTTCTTTCCAAAATCATCAACATCATGATTAAAACCATCAGTTTCATTTCTTTAATGTTTTATGCTTTTTTATTATTGCCTAAGAAATAACATTTCAAATAATAATACGGAAATCCTAATCTTGCTATAACAATATTGAAATAAAAAACAAAACAATTAAAATACCCTACTTCAGTCCAAAATCATGTTTTTTTACATGCAGAAGATTTAACGTATAAGCAAATAGTAATATAACAAAGAAGTTAAGTATATAATATTGTATATGAAGAATAAGTAGAAGTATATATATAATAACTTAAAACACAGCAATACATAACACAGAACTACATACCCAGCCATACAAAAGCAAACCTTGAATAACATTACAAATATGTGAATTGAAAACAAATCTATTCCTTCTAACGGTGTGTCTTTTTTTCAAAATTTTTAAAATGGATAATCTGTTATTGACCAGCTATCGACATCATGATATCAAACCATGAGTTTCATTTATCTATTGTTAATGTATTTTTTATTTTGCTTTTCTAAAAGAAAAAAAGATTTCGAATGCATATTGATAGTACAGAAAACCTAATCGTATTGTTAGGTAGATATTGAAAGAAAAAATTCAAACTAAAAAAATGTTCGAGAACAAATTTACCTTAAAAATAATTATTAAAAACACAAACATAAAGACAGAAATGTGCATAGCTAAAGAATTTTTAACAACTGAAAACATTCTGTGGAACCATTTTTAAAAACAGGGTAAAATCTCCTCTGCTGGCTAATTCAAAACACAACTAAACAATCCTGCATTCTTTATTTATTCAGCATACTAACTGTGTTATAACTAAATAGATATATGATATTTTAACTTTGATTTAACTTCAAACATAAGAGGATACCATCATCATGTTTGTAAACAACACATTGATCATCTTCTGCAGCCATTTTCAAACACTTCTAAACTGTTTACTTTCTATATTCATACCTGTAAACAAATAACAATAACACTTTTTATAACACTTTATTTACTTTCCAGCACACTTTTCTACTGCAAACACATAAAATGTCTTTGCTCCTACTCTCTATATTTCTTCGTTACTGAAAAAATTTGTCTGCCATTTTTACAACACTCAAAGATAAAAACACTGGCTTCTAAGTTTACCTCCACTGTTATTATGTTGTTTTTATGTAAATCTCCTGTTAATAATGTCTTTTATATACCTAAATTACGTAAATAAACCCACCAAACTTCCCATCAAAAGATCATCGTGAATGTAACAAAATAAACATCATCTTTTCTGCAGCCATTTTAAAACAACTTTCACAGTAAAAGTATAACAATAAAAGTTTTCAATATATAAAACTTTCCTGTTTCTTCTTCAAAAGAGTAGCAGAAATGAAGAACCTTATTGACAAACTCCGTTGCTATGAATTTTTCAGCCAATCAAAATAGCGCATTTCAAGAGTTTTCCTTTATTAGCCAATAAAAACGATCAGCACCGGGGCTTCCCCATATATAAAATCCTTTTGTAAAACCGCTGTTCCCTCATTTTGATGCAGTAGGAAACGGTTTCATTTCGGCCTTTTTATTTGGGCATAAGCCCATTGGCGAATGGACTTACTACCGCTATATGACCACGATTAAGAAGATTTTGACCGTAAATTTTGAAAAGAACCATCACTCTCTAAAATAAAAGTGGTATGCACACACGCGAATTAGTATAGCGCGATAATTAATTTTTCACTGTTTTATTCCAGGTCCTAATTCAACTGATGTTGCAAGTAAGCATATAGAGCTTTCCAATGTATTTGGAATTATTAAATGCAGTTTAAATCCATGTGATAATGCATACTATTATATTTTAGTGATTCACAATGGGGTTCAAGACACTGGTAAGTTTTCAAAATAAAACTGTAAATATATCAGAGAAAAAGAAACCACAGTCTCTTAAGAACACCTATGTTTTATATTTTAGTATCAGATGACATTTCGCCAGAAGGTAACAAGAATTATTGCTTTAATACAATACCATTAGCCTTACTATGAATTACTATAATGCTTTCATTGATTTTACAGGAAAGACAAATACTAGGAGAGGGTAACAAAAAATAAAAGATTTTATGAAATTTTTTTGCATTTAATTCTTTTCATCTATCAATGTTTTTCATCCCTAAATTAATGCCTCACTTTTTTTAGAACCTCACAATACTAATGAAGCAGCCAGTCGTAAGTAAAACAAATTCTTCTAGTGTTATATATTTGTTCTTATTATATCTTTTAGGCAAACAAAAACCTTATCCTAACTAATATAATAATTCTGCTATTCTTTAATTCTACAACAATTTTGTTTGCCAACTCATCATCATCTGGTCATCATCATGGATAAATTGTTATAACCAAAAGTCTTTGAAACTGACTCAAACGATCCGAATGCTGAAAAACTCTACAAACATTGGAGGATGACATTTGCCAACTATCTCGACACTTCTATTCCTGACATACCTGCAGATGCTCCAAATGCAGCTGCCCAGCAAGCTGACGTTGAACGTAAGAAACTCTTTGCATTATTTAATAATATTTCAGCTGATATCTTTGACATTGTGAGTGAGGCACCAGATTGCAATACCGCTATTCAGCTTATATCAAACCGACAAGTGTTGTATACAATCGACACAAACTAATCACTTGCAAACAAGAGCCCTCCCAATCGATCGATGCCTTCAAACAAGAGCTCAAACGTTTATCCAAAAACTGTAATTTCCAGCAAGTTACAGCAGAACAATACAGACAGCAATATGTTAGGGATGCTTTCATTAATGGCATAGCATCAGCCCATATTTGCCAACGCCTTCTCGAAAACATTGGGGAGCTTTCGTTAGATGATGCATTCGCCCAAGCTCGTGCGTTAGAACGGGCCCAAAATCAGTCCGCATCTTACGAGAATAGCACGATTGCAGCTACATCAGAACGCGAGGATCCCTCATTGGCAGCCATACACCGAAACAAGCCAAACTCCGAGAAGTCCAACGGTAACGGGCAAAGGTCTCCACAAACAAAGGAACTGTGTTATTTTTGTGGAAATGCCAGACATGCCAGATCAAACTGCCCTGCTAAAGAGTCTGAATGTCGAAACTGTAAAAAGAAAGGACATTGGGCAAAAGTTTGTCATTCTAGCCCAACAAACACTCTTGGAGCAGCTGGATTTCCTGATTCTTCTTACCTCGCATGACTAGGCCGAGATATTTCTTACACAAACTGTCGAATCGATGGAGCTTCCACTATAAAAGCAATGGTTGATTCAGGAAGTTCATCAACATTTATTAAGAAATCTGCGCAAACAAATTGAACTTGTACATTATCCCTAAAAACAGAACAATACCCCTTGCTGATAGCAACTTAGTCGCAAAAATAGTACGGGAAGTCGTTATAAACATTGAAGTAAACGGTCGCGAACACAGAGGAGTTGTAGCAGAAGTAATCAAAGATTTATGTACAGACATCATCATTGGGAAAGATACCCTAAAGAAGCATCGAAGAGTCATCTTTAACTTCAACGGATCACAAGAAGACCTCATCCTTGGAGCAGTCAATAATCCAAATCAAACCGAAAGTCTCAACTCACAACGCTCGTTTGGTACTACCGGTATACCAGCCCCTCCTTTATTCATGCACCTCTCCTCTAAAGTCAAACCAATTACTACCAAATCACGTCGTCAGTCTCCACCAGATCGTCAGTTTATCAAAAATGAAATTATCCGTTTACAGAAACAAGGGATCATTCAACCATCGATATCTCCTTGGAGAGCACAAGCATTCGTCACTAAGGAAACCAACAATCACAAACGTAGAATGGTTGTCGACTACAGGGAAACCATAAACTTATTTACTAAATTGGATGCCTACCCAATGCCTCTCAGTATCAGTACTACTCCACATTCGACCTCAAATATGCATATCATCAAGTACCCATCCAAGAAGGCGATCGAAAGTACACAGCATTCGAAGCAGATGGACAACTATGGGAATTTACACGTATACCTTTTGGTGTCACCAATGGAGTTAGTGCTTTTCAGCGAACTATGGATAAGGTAGTACAGACTGAAAACCTCAAAGATACCTTCATTTTTGTCGATAATATCACTATCGCCGGTCAATCAAAAGGAGGAACATGACCAGAATGTTAAAAACTTTCTTGCTACGTTAGAAAAGTACAATCTAACACTGAATCATGATAAAACAGTATCATCTACAACATCTATCACTCTACTAGGATAACCGTCAGTAAAAATTCAATATCACCAGACCAACATCGACTACAACCGTTGATCGATATGCTACCTCCAACAAATCTTAAATCGCAGAAAAGAGTCATTGGAATGTTTTCCTACTACAGCAAATTTATCGATAAGTTTTCAGAGAAAATCCGCCCATTTAATAAAAACACAACCTTTCCAGTACCTCAGCCAGTACTCGAGGCATTCAATATACTCAAAGAAGATCTTAAAACGGCTACCCTCAAACCCATCGACCCGGAAGCACTGTTTGTCGTAGAAACAGATGCTAGTGACTTTTGTATTGCTGCTACATTGAATCAAAAGGGTCGTCCAGTTGCGTTCTTTTCACGAACACTCAACCATAACGAAATAAAACATCATTCAGTCGAAAAAGAAGCAGCTGCCATCGTTGAGTCTATCCGAGATTGGAGACACTTCTTGATTGGTCGTAAATTCAATCTTGTCACAGATCAAAGAAGCATCAGTTTTATGTTCGATAACAGACGTAGATCTAAGATAAAAAACGCGAAAATCGCCAGATGGCGTCTGGAACTGTCCCAGTACAAGTATGACATCTCCTATCGACCAGGAAGTGAAAACGCAGCCGCAGACACATTTTCCAGAATCGCTCCCATTCGTCACCCATTGCAAGAATAACAAAATCTTCACGATCAGCTTTGTCATCCCGGCGTTACAAGACTGTCACACTTTGTACGTCAAAGAAATTTACCGTTCACTCAGGAACAAGTTAAAACCGTAACTAACAGTTGTAAATCTTGCTTGTTCCATAAACCGAAATTCTTGAACTCCCAAGGTACGTTGATTAATGCTACAGCCCCTTTACAGAAACTAAATATTGATTTCAAAGGGTCCCTACCACCTTCAAAAAAGGGAAATCGTTTCCTTCTTACAATCATTGGCGAATATTCACGCTTTCCGTTTGCATACCCTTGCCGAGACACTAAAAGCTCAACAATCAATCAGTGTTTCAATAATCTCTTTTCAATGTTTGGCATGCCCGAAATGGTCCACAACGACCGAGGTACAGACTTTCTTTCGGAAGAAACACAATTCTAATTACTCAGCAAATCAATCGCTACATCGAAAACTAGTCGTTATAACCCAAGATGCAATGGTCAAGTTGAAAGGCTAAACGGAACGTTATGGAAAGCCATTCAAGTCACGTTACATTCGGGAAACTTAAAGCAATCCGACTGGGAAGATGTTCTCCCTGATGCACTGCATTCGATCCGCTGCTTACTGTGTACAACAACAAACGAGACCCCTCATGAAAGAATGTTCAGATACTCACGTAAATCCACTTCAGGACTTTCAATCCCATCGTGGGTCAAGCCAGGGCCCGTTTACATCAGGACTCAGCCAAGGAGGAGTAAGAGCGATCCCATTGTCTCACCAGCAACACTAATCCACGCAAATCCAGAATACGCACCTGTCCGTCTTCAATCTGGGGTAGAGACTACTGTTAACCTCAGAGACATTGCTCAAAATCCTGACACTGTAGACATTGATATTGTTCCAAATGTTGAAACTGATGATATGAACTTCCAAGGCCCTGCTAGCGAGTCTTCTCATGTGGATCAATTAAAACAATCAGTTATGTCTCGAGAACCTGTAATGGACGATATGAGTGTCACAGAAGACACTCCATCTACTGAAACATCAAACCTACGCAGAAGTACGCGAGTTTCGAGGCCTCCCAAACGATTTGACGATTATGTCATGAAGTAACCTACTTAGCAGGTTACATATTGATTTTACATTCGATAGAAGTCATTTTGTTCTTTATTCTTAGGTATTATCTTAGGTATTATTTTTAGGTAGTGCCTTTATTTTATTTACTAGGGGAAAGTGTTATATATTTGTTCTTATTATATCTTTTAGGCAAACAAAAACCTTATCCTAACTAATATAATAATTCTGCTATTCTTTAATTCTACAACATCTGGTAAAACTCAATTGAACTTATTCTTGGAAATAATAATACTCAGCGTCAATTCACTTCCTTTTTTAGATAATAAGGAAACAGAAAAACCATCCAATGGTACATAATTTTACATAGATTTATTCTCAGTCTCAACAGCAAGTGTCATGCATCGTTGCATGTGTTTAATGAATCTTCTAAGAAGTGAATTATTAAAATTAATAAAATTAGATACCTGATACCTGAAGATGTTACTGAAGTAACGAAAAGCTTCGTAAGAGAATAAATACATTTTTAAATAACTTTTGCGTTTATTTCTTTATAATAAAATTAGCTATTTAAAAATTCCTTTCCAATTGTTCTTTTTTAGAAAATATGAAACCTGATAATAGTAAGTTAAATAATTATCTTATTTTACCATAATATTTTTTTCTTCTTACGTTGTAGTTACAAGAAAACAGTTTTATACGTACCGCAAAGCCCACCCAGGACCGCGTTCCTACCGCGCATTCTGGGTGTGGCGCAAGAACGGCGGGAAAGATCGTGAGGGGTTTGTTCCACCCCCTCCAAAATCTAATTGGAGACTAAATTATAAAAGTCAACGTCCCAGCAAATATACGGGTTTGAATACCCAATATTTTATAGAAAACGTTATTTTTAGATAGTCGTTTTTTTATAATGGTATGGAACTACCATACACAGAGCTCAAACTTTTTCATTAAAACTAATTTTTTTTGTTTTGAAAACATATTTGCCTGGTGGAAGTCTATGAACTAAATAACTTCATTTCTTTTTTGTTGTTAGTGTATCTTTAAAATGGGATTAATGCCCATAGCCCATTTCCAAAAAACAGCTTCGGAATTTTAGTAATTTATGTTTCGGAAACATGGATACAAAGCAGTTTTCAAGAGCAACATCAATTTGAAAACGATGTTAACGTCCAAAAACAAAAGCAAACTACCAAACTATAGCCACCCGGGAGTCTATAAGATAGATTGTAAATGCGGAAAAAAATACGTTGGCGAAACAAAACTAAAAACCGCCACACGATTAAAACAACACGTAAAGTCGATCGAGGAGTAAAAGTGGGACTCTTCTGGCGTTTCCTACCACGCAAAAACATGCAGCCAAGGATATGATTGGGATTCAGTAAATGTTCTGAAGTTAGAAGATAAAAGATTCAACCGAAAAGTGCGAGAAGCATTGGAAATCCAATTCCACGAAACTTCCCCGCGTAATGAGCAAGGCCTTAATCAAGACAATGGCCCATACGTCACAACAAATTTCTGGAAGGCGATGTTTTCATACCTGCGGGAGAAGTCATTGTATTGACATTGACGTCAATTTTTGTAAACAAATTTGTAACAGTTTTTAGTCTGATGATGGCCTCCGCTAAGAAGGCCGAAATATAACTTAAAAATAAAAATAAATGTGAAATGATCCATAAACACGCCATTCTATCTTAATTCACGTTCACATAAAAATGTCGCTAAAAGAATCTATAGTAATTTATGTATTTTCTTATTTTCTTCAATCGTTGTACGAAGTGTAGAAACCCCTTTTTCCAATATACTATAGAGTTTCCACTAACAAGCTATGCATAGGATAGAATCAGTAATTCATGGTTGGTGTATGGTAGTTCTATACCATCGTTATTTATGTTGATAGTTGTAGTTTAAATTTAGTTCGAATTAAGGCTGTACATACTTCTTTTGATCTTTATTTAACTATCCTGTAGGCTGTTTTGTGAAATGACTAACGCTAAAAATTAGTTCATAGTTTATTGAGGACAAACAGCCATATAACATGTGAGTTAAAGATAATGAACTGATATAGGGAGTGCTGAGGATTATACTATACTGATGTCAGCAGATATGCAACAATTGAGAAATAGTCTGGGGATGGCAGTTGTTTATTATTAACAAAACAAACTGTAAGTAAATAAATCACACCTTTGTTAACTTACAAAATTTATTAACTGCTAACACATTTTTCTCGATCTCATGAGTTCATTATTTTTAACTTACATTTATTCAAATTCTTTACATTTATAGTATTAAGGTCAACTTGGTGTTGGTACATCATGGGAAAAATCTTTATTGACAGTATCCTATGAATAACCGTATCTGCTATAGTCTAGGTAGCATTGTCAAAGAAATTGTGATTGAAAGTTTGGTTCATTGAATTAAAATACATTTTGTTGAATTGAAATGCATTGTTGGATTCACATTTAGGATTTTAAATTTGATCTTATCTTTATAACTTTTTTTAGATTCTTTGGTTTCTCTAATCCGTCAAAATTCACTTTTGGAAGATCCGATAATTCAAACTACGTACAAAGATGCAATACACCGAGAGATTGTGAATGGAAGTTGAGATATATACACATATATTGTTGGCTGCACATTTCGGTTTAAATCTTATGTTAATTTTTTTTCAGATTCTTTTGGATTCTTTGGTTTCTGTTACGAATGATATCATGTCATGAATCCCTAAAATTTCATTTTCCAGAAGATCCGATAATTCAAACTACAGATCAGATGAAGTGGCTATTTACCGATAATTATTATTTCCAAAAAATGGATTGAACCATAAAAGGACTGTTGACGAAGTCGATATTCACTTTTGCAAAAGTGATTAAAGATAATCTTTATTTGGTTTATTTATTTAAGATTTGATTGTTTATGCTATCTTTGGATACTTTTTGGTGTAGTATTGTCAACACTTTTTCATGAGAATTTATGTTTCTGCTGAACATTCTATGATATTTTTTGCTCACCCTTATAGTTACCTATTTTTAAATTAAAACCCGTAGAAAAATTTTTACCCAGGTTAAAACCATCCATACATTTTTTATCAGATTTTGGAGCCAATTCCTTAATTTAATTTTTCGTGAACTGGACGCATGCTGAACATGTGTCACACTTTTATTTTGGAGAGTGATAGATTTTGTTGAATTTTATGGTCAAAATCTTCTTAATTGTGGTCATATTTTTCGTTAGGCCATGCGTTTTTTTACGATTATGGTATAGTAACAAGTGTCGTGACGTGACGCAAGTGTCACTGTTCTGCGCTCCTATATCTAAAGTTTAAAGTACTTACAGCACTGATACCCTTTCTGTTTGTCATGCTGTGATTTAATTTTTCGAAACCATTTTTAAGACGTCATTTTCAGAATTAAAACCCCTTAAAAATTTTTACACGGGATACTAGTCACCTCTATACATTCATGAAAAGTACACGTCAATGGGCTTACATACCCAATTAAAAAAGGTAAAACGAAACTTTTTGCTTCTGCATTAAAATAAGACAACGGTGATTTTGAACAAGGATTTGTCACGTAAGATCACACAACAATCTATTACATTATTGTTGGCGCGACGACAGTTATTTTATGATCACTGGGAAATCATTGCACTGCAAGGGTTGGTCGTAGCGAAGTTTTTTGAGCTCTACAACATGGATATACTTTTGAGTTGCGATTCTATGGTACATATACGGGAATGGTGGATTTGACCTAACGCTTTCGAAGTTAAGTTCGGTAAAAAGGTTTTACCCGGGATACTAGTTTAGTCATAATCACTATGTTCCTCTTCTATTTTGTGTGCGGGCTTGGACAAAAGTCATTCATTCGATTAAATACTTTTAGTTTCTTTAATTTTTTAGAATGTTTGGATCTAAAAATATACAAAGAGAAACTATAATTAACAAGATAAAACTAAATCAGTTCGTAGGTCTGTACAGTTCATAAGAGCTATATTATACCGGGTGGGTCAAAAAAAACGCACCCACAATCCTATCTCAAATATCTCAAAAAGTAATGCATCTTTTTGTCTGAAATTTTGTACAAACATTTTCGAAGCTATTTTGTAACGTTGCGTAAATTTTCGAAAGAATCGGACCATTTTCTTCAATGATATATGAACTTTAATCTTCTGTGTCAAAAATCGCTTGTTCAAAATTGACGTCGGAAATTTATACTTCCGTTGTCTTGCATGGTTATTGATGTTTTTATATTCCTTGTCCTTGCTCCTTGCTTGGGAGGAAAGCACTGCAAGAGCTTCCTTTCTGAAAATGCCACTGCATTGAAAGTTCAACCGTTTGATATTCTTTAACCTTTCGTCTTTTACGGCTCCGGTTCTTTTCGCGTTAAAATGGTGTTTTCAAGCGAAGAAAAAGCGATAATTAAGAACGATTACTTGGAAAAGCAGTGGACAGCGTATAGAATATGTAAAGAACATCCGACGAAAAAGTGGAACAAAGTTTCTGTTCAACGATTTCTAAAAAGATTCCAAGAGTACGGATCAATGGATAGAATGACAGGTTCAGGAAGACCTCGAACTTCAACAACACCAGAAAACGAAGAGATTGTCGCAGAGCTCATTTGCTCTCAAGAAGATCGTCCTGGTACCCACATGTCTCCGAGGGAGATAGAAAAGCACACAGGCATCGATAGATCAGCAATTAGAAGAATGGTTAAGAGAAGAGGTTACAAACAGTTTAAACGGTTAAAGACTCCACGAATGAACGATGGTACAAGATTGAGACGAACTGAGAGAGCGGAGTTATTGGCAGAACGTTTTGGAAGCAACAAACGTAAGATAGAGAAATGTGTGTGGCAAGATGAGAAGGACTTTACAGTTGAAGTACCGATCAATCCGCAAAACAGTCGTGTTTATGGTGATGGTCGTAAAGATGACATAAATGATGCACGCCTTTTTCGCCAATCAAACAAACAGTCAAAAAAGGTTATGGTGTCGGCTTGCATCACTTGGGACGGCGCAACGAAACCTTTTTTTGTAACAGGAAAAGGAGTGAAAGTTAATGCGACTTCGTATAAGAAACACTTAGAAAAAGAACTATTGCCTGACATAGAAAGAGTCGTCAGGAGAAAGGATTGGGTATTTTTACAGGATAGCGCCCCATCTCACCGCGCGAACATTGTGCAAAACTTGTTAGAAGAGAAACTTGGCAAACGTTTCATTAGGAGTAATGAATGGCCTCCTGCATCACCCGACTGTAATCCTCTTGATTTTAATTTTTGGGACAAAGTTAAATTAAGAGTATATGGTGATAGGTTTAACAAGGCGTTTAAAGACGAGAACGAGTTGAAAAAAACGATTAAAAAGGTTTGGCCGGAAGTTGCGAATGATGTTAAAGAAATCAGAATGGCGTTAAAACAGTTTGTTCCCAGGTTGAAAGCAGTTAGTGAAAAAGATGGACGTTATATTAAAATGTTATTTGGTTAATTCGGGTTATGTTTATTTATGTTTATGTAGTTTTGCATTCAATATTTAGAGTACTTGTTCGATGTTCAATATTTCAATAAGATGGTTCGTTAAGACATCCTAGTTGGAATTTTTTTGACGTCAAATTTGGTTGGTTTTTGAACAATGTAAAAACTAGTGTATTTACAAAAATCTTCATAACTTTTTCAAAAATGCACGGTTTCCTTTGAAATTTTCGGATATTTTGCTTATTATATTACCACAACTTATTTTAAAATTTCTGGTTCTAATCTTGACCCAACGATACGCTATAATGAATCAAATTTTGGGTGCGTTTTTTTTGACCCACCCGGTACATGTCAATCTTCTCCATCCCCCTCCAGTTCGATGACCTCGAATTAAATCCATTTACCGGATTCAGGTTCATATTTCTTTGGTGATCGTCTGACGCGTGTTGGTCGTGATGGTAGTTCAATGGGTTGGGGGGTGGTAGTTCAATAGGTTGGGGGGGGGGCGGCGGCACATCATCTAATTGATCCGGTCCTGTTGGGATTGGGGACATAACCGGGTTGGGTGTTGATGGGACGACCACAGGTGGTGTGGTATCAATCTGGAGTGGATCATCTGGTAGGTCGTCGTTGTATGAGGGGGTCTGTAGTGGTACATATGCAGCCGGTTGCAATGGCGGTGTTGCTGTTGATTTGGGTCGTAGTGGTACAGATGGCGGAATCGAAGATGGACATGTTGATTTTGGAGCTGGCAACGATGGTGGATTCGATTTGTGATTTGGACCATTCGATTGCGCTTGGTGGTTCGACCAGGGCCATCAACCTTCAACGTGTAGCTCTCAAAGCCATTGGCTTCAACAACTGTCCCAGAGCGGTCCCACCGTTTGGGGTAATTGCCTGACTGGTTTTGGATGAAGCAACGGTCACCAGCTTGAAGAGGTGGAAGATTCACTGTTATGTCATCCAGCTTCTCGATGGAGCGGAAAAAGCGTTCCCGCATTGCTGACTCTTTCTTTTCCCATGCATCACGCCACATGGGGACGAATGTGATGGTTATCAAACTTGACCAGACGGTTGAGGAATGCGAAGGCATCTCTGATGGGTCTGCCAAAGACAATTTGGGCTGGTGAGATGTTGCAATCGGGGTCGGGTGTATTTCTCATCTGCATCATTGCTCGAAGGAATCTATCGGTATCCAGTGATCCTGAGGGACTGCTGTTGGCACGAAGGAGGCGTTTGGTAGATTTTACTGCTACTTCCGCACGTCCGTTTGATTGTTGGTAGTATGCAGACGACAATCTATGAGATACACCCCAACGCTTGAGAAATTCTTCAGTAGCAGAGGCGATGAACTCGGGTCCCCCATCTGTGGTGATCTCCTCGGGCACACCAAAACGGGCGAAATAATTTCGAAGGCACGATATCAGTCCAGCAGCACCCGACTGTGGTGATCCATGAGGGGAGGTGAAGACATCACACCAAGCTGACAAACGATCACCGACCACAAGATAAAGCTGTCCAGCAATGTCGAGGAAGTCTGAGAATACTTTCTCAAATGGTGTTGAAGGTGGTGGCGAGGGTACCACCGTTGCGGTTGGTTGTGAAGGGGCGTTGACGATACATTCTCGACAGTTCTTTCTTATCTGTTCTATGTCAGCTGTCATTCCGGGCCAAAAAACAATGGCTCGAGCACGAGAGCCCATCATTGATACACCTTGGTGGGCAGCATGCAGCGCTTCGAGGAAGGCTGGACGAAGTGATGATGGGACAACAACACGATCGTCGTAAATAACTACACCATCGGATACGTGGAGGCTTTCACGATACTGCCAAAACTGGGATATCAAAGAGGAGTCATGACTCTCTGGTGGAAATTCGGCATGGATGGCTTCGATAAGCGATTTCGATGAATCATCCTTCTGGGTTTCTTCAACAACCTGCTCCCAAGTGATTGATGTGACATTATTGGTCTGACGCTGGATGGAAGCGAGTACCAAGGATTCAGTGACGTCATTTTGGTCATCCGATGCTGGATATCGGGACGTAGCATCACAAGCTAGATTGGTCTTTCCCGGAAGGTGAACGATTTTGAAATACCAAGGTAGCGTTCTTTGCTTCAATCGGGCAAGCCTCGTATTTCTGATCTTGTCACCGTATATCTTTACCAGAGGCTTATGATCGGTAATGAAAGTTAAATCTGGACACCCGAGTGTGAAGAATTTACTTTGCTCTAGACCCCATGTAATAGCAAGGGCCTCACCCTCAATTGGAACGTAATGTTTCTCAGATGGTTTGAGGAATCGAGAACTAGCCAGCGTCATGCGCCAACCACCAGGGCAACAGTCTGGGTTGGTATCATGACATGAACAATGTTTCTGAAGCAAAAGGCATCCAATACCCTTCTTAGATGACTCGAAAACTGCATCGAGCTCTGCGTTCCATTCAAATGGTGTTCGTGGTGAGAGGAACTTTCGAAATGGTTCCATATGGTCTCAAAGCTGTGCGTAGTTGGATACCTGATTCACCAGACCAAACCAACTTCGAATATCAGTCGTTGATGATGGTGTTGGGAAATTACGAGTAGCGTTGAAATACTTTGAAAGAGGTTCGACTCTGTCTGGCGTAATGCGAAAGCCAGCGAAATTGACCTCTTTTTGTGCAAATTGGAATTTTTCAGGATTAACAACAACACCCGAGTTTCCAATAAGTGCCAATAAGTCTATAGTTCTCCACCAATGTTCGGTTAAGTCGGTGTCATAGTGAAGGGTGTCGTCAACAATATGTTCTTTGCGGTTAAAGTCCGCCAGGATGGTATCGAAACGTTGGTTGTAGCCATCACCTGAAGATACAAAGCCTTGTGGTGCACGTTTGTAACGAAATCTACCGATCAGTGTTATAAAAGTTGTCAAGTGGCGATCAGATTCACGTAAAGGAAGGCTGTGATAGCCGTTCCAAGCGTCTATTACGGTTTTCCAGGTATCATGAGGAACACGACGGACGATGTGGAATGGTTGTTCGGGGTTGTGAGTCTGGCGTTTACAGAATTTGTTCAATGGAGACAAGTCGACAGTTCTACGAGGTGACCCATCATGCTTTTTTGCCACAACCATGTGATGACACCAATCGGATGGTTCTCCAAGCGGTACTGGTTTGATCACATTGAGGGCAACATCACGAGCAATGTCGGCGTACACTTGATCTCTCCAGTGGATCGGCACAGGTATCGCTTTGTGGTGGGCGACAGGGACAGCATCATCTTTGATGTGAATTTCAACGGGTGGGCCATCCATACGAGGAAGTTGTTGATGCGGGCATGTGTTGAATGTAGAGCTCCCATGGCGGTGAAGGAGCCAATCACGCATTCGAGCATTGTTCTCTGGGGTGCAGGGGAAGGGTAATACATCAGGACGGGTTGGTGGTACAGTTCTTTTCGGACAATCACATATGCCCCCATCGTCGGTGGTTGCACCACAGATGGATCCCACAGGCAAGGTTACGTTAGCCTGAGGGCTGGTAGAAACTTTTTCGTTCGAAATGTCGTTTTTGAATGTGCCAATAGCTGTGAAGTCTCGGTTTATTATACCCAACTGAAGCATAGAGTCACACGACAAATATAAACGCTTAATGTCCCGACTAACATATATCATGGAACGACAAGATATCTCATTTCGACTTCCCACTGCACCTATCAATTTGGCACGGAAGACTCCATCTATTTTAATGGGCGACTTGTTGGCAGCGTTCAGAGAAAGTGTAGCAGGTGATAGGTCTAACATAGTGAATCCCGCTTTCAGAAAGTGTTCTAGGGACCAGATGTCGGACTGAGCGCCAGTGTCAGCAACGGCTGTAACGTCAACAGGTGTGGAGATCTTCCTGTCAAGTGTAAGACGAGGGTTTACTGTTGGGTGGGATGACATACGAGCCCGTCGCCATTCTCCTTTCTTTGAGGGCTCAGAGTGGGATATGGTTGAGATTTGGCCAAGGGTGTCGAAGCCACTGATGGCATTGGACTGGCCGGTCTGGTTCCGTTGGTTGTCTCTGTTCTTTCTCCAACATGGTTCACATCGAGTGTGGAGCTTGCGGTTCCAACCTCTTGGTTTTTTCTTGAATACGTTGAACACCTGGTGACAATCTGGACAATTGGTGGTCTTCGATTTGTCAGCCTCGCTTGGGGAGGGTACACGATTGCGGCGACGTGTTTCGGTGTTTCGTCTCTGGTCATCTGGAAGATTGCCTCGTCGGTAAGCTGAAAGTGCTGTTACTGAGGATACAGGATTTGCATTACTTGCTGTCTCTTTGTTCTCAACAAAAGCAATCACGTCAGTCACAGGTTTAGTTTGTATATCGTCAGCACTAAGAGCGTCACGCCGAATGTCGATGTCTGCAATTCCATTGAGGAGAACATCTCTGATCACTTCGTCGGTGTAGTAAACCTCTCCTTGATAAGCAGTATCACAGATGCTACAAGAACCATCGTTAAGTGTCTTAAATTCACATGTCTCTGCTTTACCCTGAACCTTGGCAGCAAATGTTCGAAAGGGTTCGTCGGGACCTTGGTGCATAGCCAACAGTTCTGATCGTACAACACCAAGGGCAACAGGAATAACGGCTAGCTTTTTCAATGTCTCAAGTGCCACATCAAGGGCAAGCGTAGTGAAGTTCGGTTTAGCTCTTAGCACAATATTTCCAAGCTGTTCCTCTGTGCACTCAAAGAGCTGGCCAGACGCGACTTCATCGGGTATTTGGGAACCGGTACGATACGTCTGCCAACGTTGTATGAATGCATTCCAATCCTCAGTTGTGGCGTTCATGTGGAGCTTCGGATGTTCAAGCTTTGGGGCACGTACAACCGGTGCAGCACGTGGCTGAGCAGCATTCATTGCGTGTATGGTGGTGTGCGCATTAAGTAAGGCAGCAGAACCAATTACGTCTACGTCCTCAGTGGTGTAACCACAGTTTGGAATCGGGCAGGAAAGTACGACCATGGTGTTTGTGTTTAAGGATACAAAATACTCATCCAATCAAGTGAAGTTGATCCAAACATGGACAAAAGTCATTCAATTAAATACTTTTAGTTTCTTTAATTTTTTAGAATGTTTGGATCTAAAATATACAAAGAGAAACTATAATAAACAAGATAAAACTAAATCAGTTCGTAGGTCTGTACAGTTCATAAGAGCTATATTATACACGTCAATCTTCTCCAGGGCTAATGTACGTAAACGCAGGACTGTTGCTCCTAATCTATATATTAATAGCCGATTCTCTGTCTGTCTGTCTGTCTGTCTGTCTGTTTGTTTGTAAGTCACGCAAAATGGTAGATTGAGTTGTGAGCGAAATTATTTCTTTTTTTGTGTGCCATGTGAGTTCGAAGCAAATACATTGCAAACCCAATCGAATGTGACTTTTTTTGGCTGATAAACTAATAGGAATAACGTTTTGTTTTTATCATTATTGTTAGTTTTACATTCCACGTTGACTTGGCTTTGAAAACAATACATCAACTAAAAACTAACTGATTAAACATTTTGGACAAAAAGCAGCAGTGGCAGAACGTGGCAGCATGTGCGGTTTGCCAGTGTATCCTAACGCTTTCCTGACTGTCTGAGACGGGTGAACTTTTTTCGAACAATCAAAATGTTTAAAAACCGATAGGTAAAAAAAAAAAGAATCATGAAACAAAATATTTTTTTGTTTTTGTCTTAATAGTTGTCTTAATTTCTTTTAATCGATTTCTTTTAATCTATTTTAATCTGATCGAACGTTTTTTATTCAATTCATTCATTTAGCACATGCATTTTTTTCTCCTCCCGTGTGATCTTTTTAAGAAGAGAAACCATTTTTTCACCTACTTCTGACAGCACCCATGTTAGAGTGCGTAAAACAAAATCTAACAATAAGTTGAAATGTTTTTCTTTCTGCGTTTTGAGTGAATTGTTTAATTGATACTTGACTGGTTTAAAATCGTAAATAAAAATCACGTGAAGTTCACGTTCGGAATGCATTGTGTAAAGCAAGAAAGTCTACTGACATTTTAAATGCGACTGCGACAATGAACGGCTGAGTTAAGAACATGCAAGATTTCAATCACCAGGAACGTATTTCTATTAACGTGCAAACGAGCTTTATTAAGCGACAAAGCCAGCAGCAAAAGAAGTCTTATCGCTGGTGTTAAGTGCAATAATTTGGAGCAGGTGGTGATACAATGCAGGCTGAACATGGGCGGCGAGCGACGCCGCCTTGGCGGCTAGTTTAAATGTTATTCCACTAAAGAAAACTAAAATACAAACTAAACTTTCTTTTCCACCATCTAAAACATTTACTCATGGTGACTCTAGTCATTCACATTCCAAAACTAATCAAGATTCTTCAGAATTGTCAAATATTAAATTTCCAAGTGAATCAATATTATGTTATATTGATATTCCATTAAGCACCGGTGATCACACAACGCTTTGTGACTCCCCCTTGTGATACTGCAAAAGCATCTACATTTTGTAATGACAAAGGTGTATTCACTCATCCTTATGGTATAGCAAACTTTGTTGGAGAAGCTGCTAACATGAATGATGCAGAAGTTATGGATGTAATTAAGAATGTTTTTGTTCCTGATGAACAATTTGTGTTTCCTAGATCTGCCCATGGGTGTAAATTTCAATTGTCTTGGCTAAAAAAGTTTCCCTGGCTTTGTTACTCCCCATCTTTAGATGGTGCATTTTTTTTATGCTGTGTTTTATTTGGCCATCATTTCCCTAAAGGTGTTAAGGTCAAGAAGCTATTTACTGATCCATTTGGTCATTGGTCAGACGCTAATTCGGCCTTCACTAGACATTGTTCTGGTACAAAAGGTGATATTGTAAAAAACATCACTCTCCATAAGGATACTTTTAATTTGTAACTTACTTTTTTTAAAACTACTATGGGTCAACTGCCTTCAGTAGATCAGCTCCTTAATAAGCAGTTGCAGCAACAGCTCAATGAAAATAAGAAATTTCTTGTTCCAATTAACGATACTATTCTCCTTATCAGCCAGTTGGGTTTGGCATATCGCGGCCATCGAGATGACTCTCAACATCACCCTGAAGTAGGGAATTATTCTTCTGGTGGTGTTGGTAATTTCATAGAACTTTTGAACTATAGGGTTAGAGGAGGTGACCATGTTTTAGAAAACCATATGAAAAATTGTGCCAAAAATGCATCATATGTATCAAAGACATCACAGAATGAACTCATTAAGTGCTGCAGGGAGATCATATTGGATAAAATTCTGTCAGATTTGAAAGAAAACACCTATTTTTCTATTCTTTGCGACAAAGCATCAGATTGTGCCAATCAAGAGCAGATGTCTTTATGTCTTCGCTTCGTTGATAAGAGCTGCAATGTTAGGGAAGAGTTTGTTGGTTTTCTGCCTTGCGAGCTAGGACTGACGGGGTCTCCATTAAGTACTACTATACTCAATGCTCTTAAAAAATTTAATCTTGATATAATTAATTGTAGGGGTCAGGGTTATGATGGTGCTGGTGCCGTAGCTGGGTGTTTCAGCACATATTCTTCGTATTAACCCAAAGGCCTTGTATACCCATTGCCATAGCCATCGTCTGAGTTTAAGGATTGTCAAGTCCTGCTCTATTCCAGATTATGGAGCAGATTAAGGAACTCACCTATTTCTTCAAATTGTCTCCAACTCGTGAGGATTTTTTTAAAGATACCATCTCCACTGTCTTACCTCAGGTAGCTAAGTGCAGATTGCATGACGTTTGTCGGACACGTTGGATTGAACGGATATCTGGCTTAAATGATTTTGTCTTATTCTATCCTGCCATTGTTGCTTGCCTTGAATACATGAGTGCAAATGAAAGTAAACTATTTAACAGGGACTCTTCCATTAAGGCTACTACTTTTTTGGCTCTCATTACTTCTTTCAATTCTATTTGTGGTCTTATTATTTCACAATACATTTTAGACAAATTTTTGGCTGTCACAAGACTCTTATAATCTTCAGACATAGATGTTTCTGAAGCTGTTAATCTCATTAATGCCTTAAAGGCTGAGATAAACCACACCAGGGATAATATTGATACTCACCATGAGATTTGGTATGACTAAATGGCATTGCTTTAATGCATTTTCATCTCGAAATTATTCCTGATATCTCCAAGATCATTGAACGTTTCAGCTTAAAGAATAGACATCTGTCCTTTATTTGAAATTAACTTCATTACTTGTGATATTTACCTCCACATAATGGTCACCTCTCTCTCTTTCAGGAATTTCTTCAGGAAGTCACTTTTTACTGTAATATTAAATTTCCCCTTCTCTGTTTTAAATTCCTTTAATGTTAGATACTATTGGGATGTGGTTGCTGGAGTCACTTAACTATAACCATAATATATTTTTCCACTTCCTAATTTTTTCATGTTTTTCTAATCTCTTTGTAACCTTATGTCTTTTTTAAATCTCCTAATATTTTGTTTTCTTCACTTGTTACTTACTTTGGCTTTCTAATTCTAATAAACCTAACATCGTATAAAATAACTTCCATAGTGATGTCACACTTTTATTTTAGAGAGTGATAAATTAGCATTTTTCTTGCCGGAAGATCTTCTTAGGGGCAGGTTAAACCACGCAGAGGTGAGAGACTTTTTTCCCAATTGGTGTAGTAGTACATATTGATGTTATTTCTGTAACAGATATTAGAAGCGTAACGATCCCATATAAACTCTGGAAGCTGACAGGTGCATGAGTGGTGCAACTTCTTAGATAAAATTCTTAGCAGAACTTAACAGTCACTAGCATGATTCAATTAGACTTAACCTGATTTTTAATTTTTTTAGAAGAAACTCAAAAGTTCTCCACCATGTGGATTTTTTTTTGTGATTCTTCGTTAGCCTCATAAGTATACTCGCTTAAATAGGATCACTGGTGCGGCATTCAATTGCTCGTAAACCCGTTCGTGTGTCTGTCCATGTCCGGCTATATATGCGCCTAGGCATGCTGACGAGCCTTGATATTAGGCGAAACAGACATAATTTTTAAGTTTGTTATTCGTTGAGGAACCTGTTCACAAAAAGTAAATACCACTATTAGTTTTGTTGAAGTCATCCTACTGCAAGACTTTTCCCCATTTTTCTCTACGACCAGAAACGCTAAAAGGTTGGATAAATCCTATTCGCAATTGAAATGTCAGTGCCCCCAGAACCTCGAAAACTGAATTTTTGGGGGGTTCATAGCACCCCCCAACAGCCCCATTTGTTTCTTAAAAAATATTTGCGTCGCTGCGCTCCCCAATAAACACTTGATTTTTAGGCTGTATCCGAATGTGCTATACCATCACGCACATTCGAAACTGCAGACAAAATGGCGTCTGACTGCTGTTCGTTAAGCAAAGGCCTTACCTGTTCAGCCCTGTCAATGTAAATATTTACATCAACTTCTTCCTGAGCAACCTGTTCAACCAATTCAGGAAGATTAAACTGTGTTAAAGTCATTCCAAATTGTCTCAGGACATTATCAATATAACCCAAAACCCTTTGCTCAGCTTGAGCAACAGCCAATGTTCGAAGGTAGTCTTCACACAGATTCCCCTTGAATGTATTCCACAATTCAAGAGGATTAGAGGGCTCACAGTGAGTCAAAATAATAACAAACAGTTGTCTAAGATGTTGGGGCATTTGAAATCTTGAAGCCTCTTCCAATGTATTGTGCCACTCTGCATCATCTTGCAGAAGATGTCTGGCAATGCATGCTTCTCGGAATGTATCGTAAACCACTCTATCATAAGTACGCAAATACTCGAAAGATGTAGCACGTGGGATATGTAACAACAAACCTTGTAGAATAAAATGTTCTTCTTCTGAGGGTCAAGCATTATATAACTGAGCGACTATAGGCTTAAATGTTCTTTTTCGTTTTTTGATACGGATACGGAATATCTGAGTAAAGATACCGCCGTGCACCAGGATCGTCTACATTCAGATTAAACCATGCTGTTAGGTGACTATCCTTAAATGCCCCTTCAGCAGGTGCCTCTTCTTCGCCAGCTCTAAAATAAACTTGATGACGATCAGGTAAGTGAATTAGCACGATCATGTCCCTTGTTAACATAATTTAAAGAGATATTTCACGCTCCTGATCGTGGTAAATGCTTCCAAATTTATGTGAGCATTATACTACTTGGACAACCACGGACAGTACGGAATTACCCATTGATTATCTAAGTCCACATTCCTTACCCTCATTGTACTGCCATTACTTCTGCGATAGAGTGGATACCCATTTGCATTCATTTGGGTTGCTTCACAAAATCGCTTTGGAAAATCCTTGGTGAAGTTGCCATCACCTCCCATACAAACTGCATTTGGGTTACCATTCCCACAGGGACCATGAATCATACATGACTTGATGATATTATGGAGTTCTGGTTCCTGTTCAGGATCTGGTCTTTCCGCAGAAATTGAGGTGTCAATATCATGAGCATTACGGAGGTTGTCCTCTTGTGTTAAATGGATAAGAATATGAGCATGAGGTAAAGAACGTTCCTGAATGTCAATAACATACAATATTATTTTCCCGCGTTTGAAATAAGCGGGAAAAGGTTTTCCCGACGATTCTGAAATCGAGATTTCAGCGCATGCGCATTTACGAAAATGCGCCTCCTGTAAGCCTTTAAAAGAGAAGCATCGAAAGATGCTACTTTTTGTTGGATTTTACGTTTGTACAGTGTACAACTTCATAAAACAATCATCAAAATGTCAGAAGAACTACTTGAGAAATTGATTCGAAAGATTGACAGTATAAGCAACACAGTAGAAGAATTGAAAGCCGATCGATATGGAGAAAAAAGGCACCAAGAAGAAGATCTGTCCGAGAAAATATCTAAAAAGATCAAAGCTTGTGAAACGCCATCCTTCCGAAGAGAGTACAACAAGAGTCAATATCTACACAACAGCAAAGTTAAAGAAGCTCTGGAGCAGGCAGATGAAGCAATGAAAGACAAGGATTTGGATAAAGCCCAGAGAAAGATTGAAGTAGGTAAGAACCTCATTGATAAAAGACAAAAATTAGTACGTTTGGCAGACAGGGAAGACGGCGGATGGGAGGTTGCAAGATGTTATGTAGCAGATGACTCAGAGGATGAAAAACTTATCCTCAGATCTGGGAGGCAAGCAGCTTCAGACAAAAAACGATGGAATGATCGTAGAAAGAAGAGCCTTTTTAAGGATTCTGATGAAAAGTTTGTAAATAAATCAGATTTTTTCCAAAAAACAAGTGTTGATACTAGGAATATTTTTAATTCTAGAACCTGTTATTTATGTGGAGAAAGAGGACACTTACATGCTTCCTCTCCAAAAAATAAGAAATGAATTTTGTAATTATGAATGTAGTAGGAAAAGATAAAAACGCGAATGTCGTTGGAAATCTTTAGAAAAGTTCTTCGTTCTGGAAAAATACACTAAAAGCATCTTCTTACGTTCAAAGTATAATCGAAAATGGCTATTTCATAACGTTTGAAGAAAAAACCCCAAGGTTTTATGCTAAGAATAATCTATCCAGTAGAAAACAACCAAAATTTGTTGAGGAAACTATTAATGAACTGTTAAGTAAAGGCTGTATTCAAGAAGTGTCAGAGCAACCTTATTGTTGTAATCCTTTAACCGTGGCCAAAAGGAGCGGAAATCTACGACTTGTTATTGATTTGAGACACATAAATAAATACATTAAGAAAAATAACTTCAAATATGAAGACCTAAAAACATTTACAGAAATGTTTGAAGAAGGCGACTATTTTACAAAATTTGATCTATCATCGGGGTATCACCACATAGATATTCATCCAGAGCATTACAAGTTTCTCGGTTTTTCCTGGACATTTTTGAATGGCATCACTAAATATTTTCAATTTGTCGTCTTACCCTTTGGGTTATCGTCAGCTTGTTTCGTGTTTACAAAAGTACTCAGGCCATTAACCAAAAAGTGGAGATCTTCTGGTATTCGAAGTATTGTATACATAGACGATGGGATAAACGGGGGTAATTCGTACAACCAAGCTCGAAAATTTGCAACGATCGTCTGCCATGATTTAGAGCAAGCAGGTTTCGTGGTTAACGTACAAAAAAGTGACTTCGAACCAAAACAGCGGGGAGAATGGTTGGGAACCGTCATTGATACTGAAACGATGACATTCACAATTCCTGAAAGAAAAATTAAGAAAGTTAAAGATAATATCAATCTTATTATAAACGAAACGTTTTCCAGCGCTCAACAATTGGCAAAAGTCGCAGGTCATCTATCGTCAATGCATCTTGCAATTGGCCCGTTAGTACGATTATTTACAAGAACAATGTATCGCCGTATCGAGTCTAGATTAACTTGGTCTTTTCCTATAATTACAGATGATAAAACAAAAACTGAACTTGAATTTTGGCTTCACAATATAGAATTATATAATGGATTATCTTACAAACCTAAGCCTGTGACATCCAAAATAGTTTTTACGGACGCCAGTGATGAAGGGTATGTTGGGTTTATCTGTGAGCGTCTCAGCCAAAAAATCTGTTGTGGTAAATTCGAAGCATTTGAGAAAAACACAAGTTCAACTGAAAGAGAACTTTGAGCTGTTAAATATGTACTGAAAGGTTTCGGTGAGCAACTCCAAAATGAATCCGTTAAAGTCCACGTAGATAATTTCAACGTGTCACGTATCTTATCTGTTGGCAGCTGTAAACCAAATTTACAAGACCACGCAATCGACATCTTTACATTTTGTTTAAAAAATAACATTAAATTACTAGCTGAATGGATACCACAAGAAAACAATACTATCGCTGATAGCCTTAGCCGTTTTAATGACACTGATAATTGGGGAATTGATTTCAAAACATTTAGATTTCTTGATCGTTTGTATGGTCCTTTCACCGTGGATCATTTCGCAGATCATCATAACAAGAAGTTAAAAAATTTCAATTCAAAATTTTATTGTCCAGGGACTTCAGCGGTAGATACTTTCACGGTTGGTTGGCAAGGCGAAAATAATTGGGTTTGTCCTCCTATATCGTATATTGGATCAGCATTAAGACATATGAAAATTTGTAAATGCAAAGGAACATTGTTAATTCCCGTTTGGCCATCAGCTTTTTTTTGGCCACTAATTGATCCTGATGGAATTCATTTAGCTTCTTTTATAAAACATTTTTCTGTAGTACAACCTTTTTATATGCGTAATGGAAATAACTCAATACTTTCTGGTTATACAAATTTCGAAACTATTGCTTTGCAAATTTCATTTGAGAACTAGACTTTTATATTAATTAATCAAATAAGAAATGTTCCCATAATTAGAATATTAGAATTATTAAAATATTATTAGAATTAGAATATTATTATTTGATTATTTGATTTGATTATTATATGATTCCCCGAAAGGGAAGCCCGCGTGGCCATTTACGCCTGTGTGGTGGGATATGTGAGGCCTGTGTGGCCATTATTAACGCCTGTGTGGCGGGAAATGTGATTCCCAGGAGGGGAGGTCTGTGTGACCATTTACGCCTGTGTGGCGGGAGATATGAAATCTTGGACGGAATGCCTGTTGGCCATTATCTGTTCCCGTCCGGCCATTACATACGCCTCCGTGGCGGGATATATGATTTCATAGACTGGATGCCCGTGTGGCAAGGAATATGATTCACTAGACGAAACACCTGTATGGACATTATATACGCCTGTGTGGCAGGGATAAGTGATTCCCTGGACAGGAGGCCTGTGTGGCCAGTCATTTAATACCAACTGTACTTTTCTTTTTACATTTTCAAAGACAGAGTCGTACCAAAGATCGGAATTTGGCAAGAAACATTCAAACTTCAAAGCAACGACCTAATCAGACTATCAGAAAGTCTTCCAAAAGTCATTGAAGCTGGATTTGCACCTTCGACAACAAACAAGGACAGTTCATCGTGGAAGAATTGGGTAGAATGGTCAACACCAAAACCGGAAGTTAAAACATTGCCAGCCAATCCATTTTTTGTCGCACTCTTCCTTAACCACATGATGGAATCCAACGGCACCAAAAGCGCTATCAATTCGGCATTTTACGGTATTCGCTGGGGTCATCATATAGCTGGCTACGAATCTCCTACTGACCATCCATTGTCGAAATTAGCCCTAGAAGCATGTTTGAGACTTATAAACAAGGGTCATAAGCAACCAAAGGGAGCCCCTCACGTCAGAAAATCTGAAATTCTTTTTCGATAACACATTGAAAAACATTATAATGGATCAACGTTTTCTGGTCATTTGCTTTGTTGGCTTTTCAGGATTTTTTCGCATTGAGGAGTTGCTAAAAGTGCAATTAAAACATGTCGAATTTAAGTCTTACCATTTAGAAATTCTGATCAAAAAATCAAAACGAGATCAACACAGAGATGATAATACCGTTTTTATATCAAAATTAAAATCCACGTACTGTCCAGTTAAATTAGTTGAACATTTTCTTAATTTGTGTGGAATCGACAAAGAAACAGACAAAGAATCGTTTTTGATACCACGAACCTTTTCAACAAAGAAAGGCCATTTAGTATCCAAGTCTCAAGGGATTAGTTATGGGAGATGTAGAGAGATATTTCTCACAAGACTTACTCAGCTGGGAATGGAATCAAAGCAGTACGGCTTGCACAGCTTACGCTCTGGAGGTGCAACAGCAGCCTCCTCAGGCAACGTGGAGGAGCGCCTGATTTGTAAACACGGCAGATGGAGTTCAGAAAGAAGCAAGAATTGTTATGTTAAAGACCATACAAATAAACGCCTATCTATTACTAAAGCACTAGGGTTGTAGTTGTATAACATTATTTCTGACTACTTTGTTCCTGAATGGATAGTGGTGTTAAAACATAAACTTGCATAATTGCCTCCAACAATTTTCCTTTTCAGTCTCTTTAAGCCTCGGGAATACACTACGTTGAAAGATCCACACCAAATGTTACCGTTAAATAATTTGTTATTTGTTGTGTATTTCTCTTAAGCGAGAAAAGATAAGTCGGGAAATGAGAAATAGCTTTTCCCAAAACTCCATTTTCATTTATATCCTCCGAAAGCCCTTTTAATTTCAAATTGAAAACATGTGTAATCAAGTCCAGACGATAATGTGCAGGCTCATTATCTAAATTTTCCGTGATCTCCCTCCATTTGGGATTGCATGTAAATGTGCAAAACAAATCCGGCTTGCCCATTTTAGTAACCATAGCCATAGCATCTTGATAATTCTGTTGCATGGCCCTCAGACCACCCGAAAAGAAGACGGAAGACTCACTGGTCTGCCCGCATGAAGGCCATGATTTTCTGCAACATTGTCAAGATAATCTATGAGCCCTTGATATTGCTCAACACGGAAATTGACGAACATAATTAAGACGGTCAGATTCAACTTTGCAGTAACAATCTACAGCATATTGTTGAAGTAATCTTTTACCTTTAAATGTGGGGCTAAAAGTATCCCTAAACCTATAAGTATAGTATTGCAGCATGGTCGTACAACATTGCTGGCCATTTGCATATTCTGCTACATGAAGAATGGCGGAACTCCAACCCATCTCTCCTCTTGGAATCAAATACAGGATACACCATTGGATCTACATTAGGTGATTGAACAGGCAAATCCAGCAAGGGTCTATCTCTAGGGTAAACAACGATATGCCAAGCCAATGGTGGTGCACCATCTTCACCAACAAAAACAGCAGCTACTTCATCATGGTGAGGTAGATTGTATTGACGCTGGTCACCACCACTTCCCAAATGCATTCTAACCTGGAAAACAATAGCAAAGATCTGTAAATATTAGTTCAAAGATTATTTATTGTTATATAATTTTCATATTTTCCATTTACCTCAGATGGGCCACAATTTTGTTCATTTGCAAGTCGAAATTCCTCAGCTTATACCTCACCCATGTGTTTGTAAGCAGCTGCATATAGACTCTCCCTCAAAATGATGTCTTTTAAAGTTTACATAACTTCAGTAAAACAAGCTTGATTGGTGACATACCTGGCTATTAATACGAAAAACTGGTGGACCATGACCTGGCGGTACAGCCAATTTTGCACCCATAGAAGCAAAAGCAACCGAACTATTGAACTTTCGAATATTTTCTTGAAAGTTCTTTGATTGCTTAGAATCACCTACTAAAAGTTCTTTAAGATCATCAGGATAATACATATCATCTAAATGAACTTTACCTTACACTTAAAATTGGTCTCCTCAGCAAACACCTTGGCGCCACAAAATTGACAGACCTTGTTCATGGCACCAAGATAATGGAGCTCAGGCATTGGCCTTGTCGAGCAGCAAGATGCTAGGGGGGATGAGCATCAGCCCGTCTAGCCCTCATACAATGTGCATTCTCATTCTGCCTGGCTAATCTTTCACCTGGCTGTTGCGCTTGACGATATTCAACACGCCATTGAGTCAAGGTGTTCAGGCAGTTAAAACCAATCATTTGTCAGTATAAGAAGACACTCAAAACATAGAGAGAAAAAACTGCAACTTTTTATCAGCTTTTGTTTCAAAAAAGTTACACGCTCTAAATAATAATTTCTCTTCTTAAAAAGATCTCACAGGAGAGAAAAAAGGCACGTGCTAAATGAATAAAGTGAATAAAAAAATGTTTGAGCAGAAGCCCATAACAATTAAAATTTTTATTCATGGCACACCCATTTTCACTTGTTGGGCAAGGAAAGCTTGGCAAACTGAACATGCTACCACATGCATGTTATGCCACCGCTGCCTTTTGTCCAAAATGTTTAATCCGTTAGTTTCTTTGTATTCAGTTGATTTATTGTTTTCAAAGCCAACGGTGTCAAGTCAACAGTGGTCCTAGGAATACAATATTAATAATAATAATAATAATAATAAAACAAACATTATCCCTATTGGTTATTCAGGTCAGTTCCAGTTCCACATAATCATTTACAAGCATTATAATGATAGTGGGATGTTGGATTCTTTGTTGTACAGGTTTGCATTAGTTTTATTATGATTTGGTTTACGTAGAAGTCACTTTGCATTTTCTGTGTATCAATAAAATAGTTTTCGGTCAATAGTATTTTAAGTGTTACGATGTTTGGTTATAAGTCGTGTCACCAGGGTAAAAATTTTCATTTTCGTCACAAGTAATACCACTGGCTTTTTCCTCATAATTTTTCTTTTCTTTAGATCTTTGTTCTAAATCTGTGAACTTGTCATGGACAAACTGACAGGACACAGCTAAATTCAATTGATTTAGGCTCTTGCAAATTCTTTCCCAAACCATTTTTCTGGGCAAAGTTCCTTTTTTGTAAGTGAAGGGATTTTCGACAATAATTTCCTTTAACAAAACTACATCTTGCTTTTGGGACCATTCTAACCTGAAACATATACAAAAAATGATTATTTAAGAATGTCTGCCCTTAATGAGAAATAAATAAAATGATTACCTTATCGGACAAAACTTAGTCGAATAATATTGTCCGACTAAAATTTCGGTCCTTTTCTAAAATGTCATAACTTACTTAATTTTTGATAAGGATTGTGGGAGTGCACCGATTGCTCTAAGTTCTAGATACGTATAGGAAAGGCATATTTAATAAAAACAGTTTTACGACGTGAAAAAAATATATCCAACCACAGCAAAATCATCATACCACGACGGTACAATTTTGCCGTCGGAAAAAAATCCTAATTAAAAGGATTGTAGTATAATTTTATTTTTCAATTTCAATGTCATATTCCTGATCAGTATAAAAATCTATTTTGGTTCCTGCATTGGCTTCTCTTCATTTTCTTTTGAACTACCTCGCTATCACTTTCATCGGAAGTTTCTGTTATTACCGATGCTTTTTTTATCTTTTCCTGTGGATTCCTTCATGGAATAAGCGAGGCTATTGAAAAGGTCCAATCTGTTTACGAAAGGGTCGAGAATAAACAATGAACATCATGAAAACGAGCGTTAATATTATTTATCAAAACACTTTACCACTTTAGAAATTGTTTATTTATGACTAAGTGATGTAAAAATATTGTATTCGTTGGTGAGCAAAAAGCAAAATCATAATGAAATCATAAATATTTAAAATTTTAAAATGAAACTGATCAGAAGAAAAATTCTGAAAAAAATGATTTGGACCAAATATTTAGTCGAACATAATAATTAGTCGGACAAAATTTTAGTCGGACATAATAATTAGTCGGACAAAATTTTAGTCGGACAAAATTATTAGTGGGACAAAATTTTAGTCACTTTTGTCCGACTAAGTTTTGTCCGATAAGGAAATCTAATCTGATTTTTACTTTGTTGCTTTAACTGATGTGTCATTGATTGATGTTTATTTGGGCTATGTAACATTTTTTTCCCTTTTTCATCTTAACTCGTAAAATAAAAGAACAAATTATAAGATTTTAACATTTTTGATCCTCTGCATATCTAGAAATACTATAAACTAGATGCCAAGGCGGCGTCGTTCGCCACCCATGTTCAGCTTTTGTTGTGTCTCAAAATTAAAAATTTTGGTAAAACATTTTTACTGGTTTTAATCAATAGGAGCTGAATCACAGGAAAGCTTAATAAAACAAATTTTCCCTGGAAAGAACCAAAGATCAAAATAATTAAGAAATTAAAACATCGAAATACTTAATATTTGCTCCTGGGATAATTTTTAACCCTGGAGATATGTACAACTTGCAGACAACACTTTTATGCTGCAGGGGTATATAGTGGCTCTGAAACAAAAAAGTTCCCAAAAATTCACTAGTCCGTTATGACGTAATAACCCAAAAAAACATTTTGTGACGTCATAAGAAGAAAAAATTCAAAATGGCGGAAAAAACTTTTTTATATATCATTGCATAACAAATTTAATGCAGAATGAAGTTTCTTACCAAACTTATATCTGAAAATGTATTGTAGACTATCTATGGAACAAAGATGACTATCAGATTTTCGCACCATTTCAGGAGGAGGTGTGTGGTTCTTTGTTGTTCACTAAATTTTTGCTTTCATATGAACCAGAAACTATGAAAATCAAAGTCAACAGGATAGGACAATAAAGATAAATCCATTTAATTCAAGCAATTGAGCAATTTCTGACGTAGTTTTCATGGCAATTTGTATGTGGGTATTTGCAGATGTGAAAGAAACGTTTAAGACAGAACCTTTTCAATCACTGTAAACTACTAAGTGAAATTTGCTATAGGGAAAAAAAGCAGAAAGTGAAAGATTAATAGTCAACAAATAAGCATGTATAATATTGTTTTCGTCATAATCATCATCGTAATGGTCAATACGGATTTTTTCGTTTCTTATATCATCTGTATCATCATCCGTAACATCATCGACTTTCTTGTTGCAGGAGTTGAAGCATTTGCAAAGGTCTGGGCAGTTAACACCCGCTTTGAAATTACCAAATCTTATGACTGTTCTGTCATTACATTTTTGAGATTTCCATTGCACTTTTTTATACAAGGCCTCATCAAACAAGCTAATACTTTATTAATCAAAAATTGCAATTGTTCTGAGGAGTATTTTGTAAAATGTAGAGATTCCTGTGTCAGGAACACTAATCACAGGAGTTAAGGTAAGGTATAAAATCTTGTCCAACTAGGTAAGATGTAAGATGCATTTCTATTGATCTTAGAATAAATTATTCCAGGAGAAATTCCCATTCATTCAGGCAAAAAAGGTTTGATCTGTGTACTGAGCGTTAACTTGCACTGTTCCTTTCTCCCCAATATAAAGTGTGAAATTTTCATTTTTAAATCCTTTAAAATATCACTTTATTTGTCGAAAGTGAATTAATAAAGAAAATAACTTGGATCGCTAGTTGTGCAACACCTATCATCACAATTTTAAACTGGTTTATTGTGATATATTGCAAACTATTGACGTTTCTAATTACGTTACGCAACTTCGACGTCAAACAATGTACCTGGGCAATGAAAAAGAGAGGGAGAGGTAGGAGTTTATAGGGCCTCGATCGATCTTCTACTTGTCTCAGAGTCATTCTCGCACTGATCATTTTATCGACACCTTCAGCTTCAAATAGCAATAATGGATTCCACCTTCTTACAAACAGAACATTCGAATTTACCACCCAAAGTATGTTGCCTTTCCAAACAAAAGAAGATTCTGTGCTCCAATTACTCTTTACGCAAACCATTCTGCGACGTTTCAACTCATCACTTCTGGTGATATCGAAACCAATCCAGGTCCAGTAACTTGTGATTCTTGTCAAAAAACTGTCAGATCAAATCAGAGGCAGCTAGTCTGTGTGAATTGTTTTAGTAAATCCCACATGAAATGTTCAGTCAAAAATATAATGAATGGTCCAAAAATACAAAGCTGGACCTGTCATGTATGTACCAATAGATTACTACCATTCCACAATGTCGGTATCGAGGAAACAATATTAGAAGAAAGATTACACGGTAAAGCTGATGAATCATTTCAAGCTCCACACCAAAATAACACAAGCATTGCACACCTGAATACTCGCTCTCTCTGCTCATCCTTTTCTGAATTTCAACTTTTTGTTGAAACTTATAAATTTGATTTTATGATGACTTCAGAAACCTGGTTAAAGAATGATAAAAATATGATTGACTATGTTCAAATTCCAGGATATCAACTTGAATATAAAAACCGGGAAAACAGGAGAGGAGGCGGTATCGGAATTTATATCAGAGAATCAATCAAAAAATACAAAGTACGGAAAGATATCAATCGAATAGCTACAGACATTGAGCATCTCTGGATAGAGGTAAATAGTAAGAATAGAAATCATTCGTTTCTGCTCGGTACAGTATACCAGCCAAACTCAGACATCGCTTCAAAAGATATATGGCTGCAAACATTGGAGAACATCCCGTCGCACATAAACAACATTTGGGACGGTCCTGTAATAATATTCGGTGATACAAACATAGATACCCTCAATCCAACATTAGTATATAGATCCATTGAACGTCTTTAACCTGACCAACATTGTTACAAAACCTACAAGGCGCGGAAAGAGCCTCATTGATCACCTAATAACAAACATACCAGGAAAAGTCACATTGACCGATGTCATCCCATGCGATACTGTCAGCGACCATGATTGCCCTTTTATGAATATAAACATAAAGACGACAAAATTTAAACCTCGACAAAAATCCATTAGAGACTACAAAAGTTTCAACCTTAGTGACTTTACATCAGATTTTGCGCAGTTACCATTCAGCACCATCTACGCACTTTAAGATCCTAACGAACAACTAAGCGTTTTCAACTCCCTCATCCTGGAGTGCCTGAATGTGCATGCTCCTATCAAAACATGTAAAATGACTCGTCCACCTGCTCCATGGATCCAAGATCTCAAAATCACAACTCTACAAAAGGAGACTAAACAACATCGAGTAAAGGCCCATCGAACTGAAAATGATGAAGAATGGAAGGAATACAGATCAACCCAAAGCAAACTAAAAATGGCGATAAAATCCACCAGGTCTCAGTTTTACAAAAAAACATTCTCCTCTCGCAGACCAAAAGAGGTTTGGCAAATGATTCCCCGAATTTTAAAACCAAATGATAAACCAATCACATAATGTCCGGATGCCCTCAACAACCACTATAACGGCATCGCTGAAAGACTTACCACCTCAAAACGCACCAACACAGAGGACTTGAAAGCGATGATCAACAAACTACCCCATCGGAATGAGAATGCTTTCAAACTACAACCTACAAGTTACAATGACGTAAGAAATGCACTCAATTCCATCAGAAGGGACTGTTCAATCGGCCATGATTCTATCCCGATAAACTTATTGAAACCTGTTAGTGAGTTTATAATCTCTCCACTGACCATTATCATCAACAATTTTATTATGTCCGAAACATTCCCACAATATTGGAAAGTCGCAAGGATCAGTCCTGTTCCAAAGTTAACATCCCCTCCTCACCGAATGACTATATCAGTTTTACCAGTGCTATCAAAAGGTTATGAGAAGGTAGTTTTTCAGTGTTTCATATCGACAATTTAATGTTATACAAGTCAACGCAACATGGGTTTCAAAGATCACACTCAACTACAAGCTGTCTGATGAAACTGAAAGATAACATCACAAACGCCATGAACGAAGGCGAAATAACAATTTCAGTTTTTGCTGATTACTCCAAAGTGTTCGATACGATAGACTTTAAGAGTCTTTTAATGAAGCTTTCAAAGCTCAGTCTTGACAAATCCTTTCTACACTGGATGGCAAATTATTTATCAGACCGCCAGCACTATGTTCAAATTGACAACAGAAAGTCTTCGATGTTGACTGTTGGTTTTGGAGTACGGCAAGGATCCATTCTCTGTCCTGTCATCTTTAATTTATATGTATCAGACCTCTCAGAGGAAGTGAAATACACAAAAACATTACAATATGCTGATGACACCAAAATTTATATTCACTCAAAACCAGATGAACTTGAAGGTAAAATTATCAAACTCTCACGAGATATAGAAAACATCCGTAATTGGTCACATGATTCCAATCTTCAACGAAAAGCAAACAAAAACAATGCATTTCTAAAAAACCAGCTGTACAGACATCACCAAAAGAAACTTGATTCAGTTGCTATCAAATGTGGTGGTATTACTCTCGGAAAAACAGAATCAATGAAAGTTCTCGGAATTACTTTCAATGAACACCTGGACTAGACAAGCCACATCAATAAAGTGGCAATCAAATGGTTTTCTACATTGCGAACGCTTAAATTATTAAAACGACTTCTTCCATTCAAGATACGGAAAGTACTTGTTCAAACGCTAATATTGTCTAAGCTTGACTATGGAAATATCGTCTTTAATCCGATACCTAAAGCCCTTCAATCACGGTTGCAAAAAGTTATGAACGCTACCGCCGGATTTGTATGGAACAGATATTCGAAAGTACACGACTGCATAAAACTCTCATGGCTACTTATTGAGGAGCGTCTCGATTATGCTGCTGCTGTTGCGGGCTTTAAAGCTGTTTTTGAAATACTTCCTGCAAACATGCAACTACAACTTGCAAAGGTTACAAGGGCCCTCAGAAGTAATTGTAAAAACATCGGCCCTATGATTCAACGAAGCAATGTCATCAATTCCTACTACCGTCGCTCAAACTTTTAACAGTTTGCCGAAACCAATTCGTGAATCAGAAACTTTGCACAGTTTTAAAACGAAAACGAATAAATACCTAATGGACAAAGCAATTGCACGTACTTTATAGATATTTTTTATATATATGTTTAAAAAAAAAAAGTTTGTAAATACATTTAACATACACACCACATACAAATTCCTAGGAGAAGAACCATGTAGCAAACTGGAGCTAGAAATAAATCAGTTATTATTATTATTACTAGTAACCCATGTAAAAATTTTTTACAGATTTTAATTCTTGCAAATGATGTCTCAAAAATAGTGTCGAAAAATTAATTTACAAAATGATAAACAAAAAGTGCGTTAGTGTTGTAGTCACCACTTCGTCAATAACGCGGACCATAAAACTACCAGTTATTTTCTTAGAGGTTTTAAAGATGTTTTCCAAATAACTTCGAGTCTAATTTGCGATGCGATGGTTCCACTTAAATAGACACAACCTAAATAAAACATTTTTCCAAGTTTGCAGTCAACACTGGGGCGTAGAACAAAAAAAATCGTTTTACTTGGAAGATCTGAAACCCATCAAAAATAATATATACGCGCTGTGCATGCGCTATTTTCACTCTCTAAATAAATTGCATCTTGTGTAAATTATTTTATGTGTTTTGGATTTTAAAATGACGTCTCAAAAAATGGCTACAAAAATTTTAATCACGGAACGATATTGAGAAAGTACATCCAACTGATTTGAAAAATATACAGGGTGGGCCAAAAAAAACGAACCCCCCTTTGAAAAACTGTCATTAAAAACAGAATAAACAACGAAACTGTATGAAAATTCATAGAGACGTTTTTTATCATATCAGAAGGCATTTTGAAAAGTTTGGTGCTCTAAGTAAACATAAAAGAAAAGATATTGCAAGTTATAGGTAACAAGGTGATAACTTGTTGTTAAAGTTTTTTTAACAATTGACGTCATTTAATTTAAACCCGATGCAGAAGATTAAAGCTATCTTTTTCCTTTTTAGCAATGCAATGTCTTCTCAATGTAAAGTCTTCTTTGTTTCTATGCAAACAAACAAACAAACAAGCAAACAAACATTCAGCAGACAAGGCGTCTGCTTGACGTCTGCTTGACGTCTGCTTTTTCTTTGTTTTATCTTCGTTTATGTTCTTTGATTCATTGTTTTTCTATTAGTCTTTGTCTGTTCTTGGAGTTTTCATGAATTTACTTTTTGTTTTTAGATTAGAGATAGAAATATTATGCATTTTTCAAACGAAGACAAAATATTGATCAAACAATTGCGAACAGAAAAAGGTTGGGGAAGGAAACGTCTCATGACTGAATTCCCGGGAAAAAAATGGACAAAATCATCTCTTCAGAGATTATTGAAAAAAATCGATCAGACTGGAGGCACTGAAAGAAGATCTGGTAGTGGCCGACCAAAAACAGCACGTATTGAAAAAAATATCGAAATCATTGAAGATCTTATTCTCAGCCAAGAAGAAGCCGACACTCATGACTCACCAAGAACAATTGAAAGAAACACCGGGATTTCACGATCATCTGTAAGGAGAATCATTAAACAAGATCTTAAACTTGATGTTTTCAAACGAATGAAAGTTCAAAAATTATCTGATGTGAACAAAGAACAACGTGAATTACGAGCAAGACGTCTTCTTCAACGATTCCCCCTTCAACGAGATGTAAGAAAAATTTGGTTTAGTGACGAAAAGAAGTTTACCGTTAATCCTCCCGTTAATACACAAAATGATCGTGTATACAGCTATGATGGAATGAAAAGAAGTGTTTCTCCTGACCGATTGTTCCGAGGAAGATCAACATTCTCGCCCGGTGTTATGGTTTCCGGTTTCGTGTCAAAACTTGGAAAAGCTCCAATTGTATTTGTTGAAGAAGGGGCTAAAATCAATGCTAGTTATTATCAGAAAATTTTGCGAAAACAGCTTCGTAGCATACGGAAAATGTCTGGAAGAAAGTATACCCTACAGCAAGATGGAGCAAGAAGCCACACGGCAAAGTCAACTTTGTCTTTTTTAGATCAAAATGTTCCAGATTACATTTCTAAAGATGATTGGCCTGCTAATAGTCCAGATCTAAATCCTTTAGACTATTCAGTTTGGGGTGCAATGGATGAGTTAGTGTACCGTTCTGGACATAAAATTAATGATATTGAATCACTCAAGATGGCTATAAAAGCAGCTTGGGAAACTCTGTCACAAAATTACCTAAATAAGGCTATTGATCAGTGGCATTTGAGATTGAACCTTTGTGTAGAAAACAAAGGGGGACATATTGAACACTTGCTCTGAACAATATCTCTAAAGAAGACGATATTGTTTTATTCTTGCATTGTAATTTTTTGACGTCAATTATGTAAAAAATTTTAACAACAAATTGTCACATTGGTATCTAAATCTTGCAATATCTTTTCTTTCACGTTTGTTTAGAACACCAAACTTTCCAAAATGCCTTCTTATATGATAAAAAACGTCTCTATGAATTTTCATACAGTTTCGTTGTTTATTCTGTTTTTAATGACAGTTTTTCAAAGGGGGGTCCGTTTTTTTTGGCCCACCCTGTAGTAACCGTTACCGAGACGTCAGCGATCAAACATGTAATTCTCGAAAAGCGCCTTGTACGATTCAATATGCAATGCAATGGTTCCCCGGATTAAAAAACGTAGCGTCAAAATGGAAAAAAGTACTCCTCACCCTTTTAATTAAAAACTCTGTAGGTATTCCAGATACAGCATTTTACCTGTTCATTGTCAACACTGCACATCATAAACATCTTTTTACTCGGAAGATCTGAAACACATAAAAAATACTTATATTAAATCCTTTCATGATACGATGTAGAAATAAATTGTGCGCACATGAAAACAACAGACAGATTAAAATGGCGGTAACTGTTCATGGAACCCATAATCCAAGGTCAACAGATTTGCTATTTGCTATTTTGAAAAGCCAAACCCGAAAGTCGTAAATGTGTCAAAATAAATTAATACATTCATGTGATTTTCTTTTTACGAAGCTTAGAATGGATATCAATATAGAATATTGTTCTTCGCCAACCCAGACATGATTTAAAATTCATTTCTTCAAATTTCATTGTTTTTATTTGTCTTCCCTAAAGGAGAAGTAACGATGCAGTAACCCTATTTGTATTATAAGAAAAACAAAACAAAAAAAAAATAGTTCAAGAGCGTACTTACCCTAAAAACATTAATAAATCTTTCGTGCAATACTTTCGTTACTAACTTCGATGTCTTGAGATTTCTGACTCTCGTATGTTTCATTACCTCTTTTTCAAAATAGCAAATGAAAACTTGCTGGCAAACGAACGTCAACGCTATAGATTCTTGATCAATCAAAACATTTAAAAAATCAAAACATTTGAACGATCAAATGCGCTGTGAGAGTTTCCTCTTATACTAATTGTGAATGTGTCATGCGCGGTCTAACTGCCACTATATGACCACCATTAAGAAGATTTTAACCGTGAAAAACGACCCGAAACATTCACTCTCTAAACTAAAAACTGGATGCACAGTGCGTATTGGAATATAGATATTATCCCGGGTAAAAACTTTTTACTGAACTTAACTTCGAAAACATTAGGTCAAATCCACCATTCCCGCGTACGTACCCCGTGACGAAAAAATAAATCATAGAATCACAACTCAAAAACATCCCAGGCGGCGTCGCTCGCCACCCATGTTCAGTATGCGTTGTGTCGCTGAATTTAACTCGTGTAAAAGTATCTTTTCTGGCATTAGTTTTTTAATTCATTTCTTACATTCAGAAAATTTAAAACAAAAACAAATAGCAACATGGCTCAGAATATATATTCATACGCATAAAAGAAGTAACTTTAATGTAAAAAAATGCAATATATAACACAGAACCGTTTACCCAGACATAATACATAAGACATAATAAATATTACAAAATGTGAATTGAAAACAAATTCATACCTTCTAACTGTGTTTCTTTTGTGTGGAAGTTACATTGGACAGCAACTATTAATGAATTTTTGAAATGATATATATACAATCTGTTCTTCCCAAAACCATCAGCATCATGATAAGAACCATGAGTTTCATTTCTTTAACGGTTCACGTGCTGTTTTATTATTATTAATCTTACCTAAAAAATATTTCAATTGTATAAAAATGCAGAAAAAGATAATCATGCTATGAAATAGTTGAAATAAAAAACAAAACAAAATACAAAAAGTAAATTCATGTGCACATTTATCCTAAAAATTAGTAATTAAAAACACAAATTCTAGGACAGAATTTGTAAAGGTTTTGATTGGAAAGTCTATAAAATCAACCAACGCTATAAGTTAATACGGGTTCAACACTCAACACTGGAGCTGAACTACATAAAGACTTTTAGGCAAACATCAAAATAATAAAAATAATTGAAACAATGAAATGCCCTACCAAAGTCATAATTTAATACCGAAAAGATAAAAAGTAACAACAATAAAACATAATGCGAAACTTATATAGTATAGTAAACTTATAGTACGTAAACAATTACCATAACACAAAATAATGTGTAATCATCACAAAATATAAGAATCCATCCAGCAATGCAATGCAATGCTTCTTATTTGTAACAGCACAGTTAGTAGTCATATCACATCACAGCAATTATTAATGAATTTTTGAAATACATAATCCATTCTTCTCTCAACTATCCCTCACAACATCATAATTTAACCATCTGCTTCATTTCTTTAATGGTTATACACCTTTTCTTTTCTGACCTAAAAGAAAAAGATTTCAGTGAAGAACAGCTACAATCCACACTACTGCAACAACCATATTGAAGCAAACAAAAGTTAAAGATATAAATGACAGACAGGCATGCAGACAAAGCATCAAACATCGTCAATAGATACAATTTGACAGCATTAACACGTTCCCTACTTCCACAGCCATGAGAAAGGAAAACAGTCATAGCTGTGGGACCATTTTTAATTGATCTGTCAATAAATAAATCAAATCAAATCTTCTTTGCTAACTATAAAAATAATAATAGCGCGCATTACCAAAACAAATTACTCTCGTCTTCGTTTTTCATCCAGTAGCATATAAGCTAAACGCAAGAACTCATATAATAAGATATCTATTCAAAGCTATAGTATTAAATCTTTCAAAACTAAATTAAAACCATTACTTACTGTGTAAATAAACATCATTTTGTTCTGCATTTCTTCACTACACTTTCTTCTGTATAGCGATATTTGATAACTAAAACGTAAACAAACATTTAAATACATTTTAATACAAATATATATACCTACTTGTTCTTTTATTAATCAAAAATAAAAGTTTTATAATAATATCTTTTGTTCGCTCGACCTTTCTGCAGCTAATTTTTAAAAACTTCACTGCTCTTCTTCTGTATATGTAAATATGATTTTTCATTGTAAACAAACAACTAACTCTTACACGTGCTACCTGTGTTCTTTTATTAATAAGGGTAAAAGTTTAGCAATAAACACGATAATAAAACGTTTTATAATAATAACAATACCTTAGTGCATACAAACCTGTGTTTCTTCGTGAGTTCTTTCGTCGATTTGCTTCCACACTTCACGATACGTTTTTTCGCAGAAACTGCCTAAACAATCAAATTTAAATTAAAATATTCGTATACAAAAAGAAACACGTCTTCTTCGCGAAGTTTCTTGCTCACGAAATGATCGTTGACAAATTTGGAACGAAGAGGATTGCATTGCTCGCACTCCTCCAAAGACATTTTTCGGCTGATTTCCGCTGCGCAAACCAAAAATAACCAAACAGAGGAGCATATACTAATCGCGGAAAATAAAAAAAACGCTCTCGCCTCTGCGTGGCTTTACGACGAAAAGCGAAAAAATAAGAAGGTTCTGACCGTTAAAGAAAAACCAAATATATCACTCTCTAAAATAAAAGTGGTATGCACAACACGGATTATTATAATAAGATTATTATTATTAATTTTATTGATGGGTTCTTTCAATGGTCGCACACTTTTCTTTACTGGTTGGAATCCCTCATTTAACGCAGATTCTTCAACATGTCTTTGAATTATGATATCATTGGACATGTGTGCTGAACTTTTATGATCTTTATGACCTTAATCTATTTGTCCCCTCAAACAAAAGTTGTAATCATACTATTGTGAAATGCTGATGGTAGAGCTATTTCAGAGATCATCGCGCTATACTAATCCACAATGTGCGTAACACATTTAACTTAGAGAATGATGGCTTTTTTCAAAATTTATGGTCAAAATCTTCTTAATCATGGTCATATAGCGGTAGTTAACCATTCGCCAATGGGCTTATATGCCCCTAATAAAAAGGCCCTAATAAAACCGTTTCCTACTGCATCAAAATGAGGGAATGGTGGTTTTGAACAAGGATCTTATATATGGGGAACCCCCGGCACTGATCGTTTTTATTGGCTATGAAGGAAAACTCTTGAAATTCATATCAACAGAGTTTTCTCTACTTCTGCTGCTCTTTTGAAGAAGAAACGGGAAAGTTTATTATATTTAAAACTTTTATTGTACTTTTACTGTTATTGTATTGTATTGTAGATCATCTGTAAGGGAATTATCAAGTATTAGCATAGAGACGTGCAGTGCAGTGCGAAGTGCTGTGAAAGTTGTTTAAAAATGGCTGCACAAAATATGATGTTTATTTTGTTACTTGCCATTTTTATTCACAACAATCTTTTTTTATTTATTTATTTGTTTATTTACGTATTTTAGGTATATAAAAGACTTACATAAGAACGACATAAAAACAGTACTGAGGAACTTAGAGACCATGTTTTTGTCTTTGAGTGTTATAAAAACGGCGGACAAATTTCACTAACAGAGAAATATTAACGAGAGTAGGAGCAAGGATATTTAATGTGCTGCTGTAGAAAAGTGTGCTGGAAAGTAAATAAAGTGTTATAATAAGTGTTATTAAAATTTGTTTACAGGTATGAATATAAAAGGTAAACAGTTTAGAAGTGTTTTTTAAAAATGGCAGCAGAAGATGATCAATGTTGTTCACAAACATGATGATGTGAATTGGTTTTGAAAGGTATCCTCTTTTGTTTAAACCAAAGTTATAATAGTATGTATCGATTTAATTAAAACACAGTTGGTAAGCTGAATAAATAAAAAATGCAGGGTTGTTTACTGTTGTGTTTTGAATTAGCCAGCAGAGGAGATTTTACCCTGTTTTCAAAAATGGTTCCATAGAATGCTTTCAATTGTTAAAAATTCTATAGCTATACAAATTTCTGTCTTTACGTTCGTGTTTTCAGATATTATTCTTAAGGTAAATTTTTTCTCGAACATTCTTTTAGTTTGAATTTTTTCTTATTTTTTTTCTTATTTTGTCTTTTTGATATCGACATTATTATTATTATCATTATTTGGTAAAGCAGGTCATAGTCTATATACAATCATATATACAAATATACAATAATATATGGCAGTGTCTAACACTGATGTGGACCTATTGTGTAAATGCAAATAAAAAAGTAGAAACGCTCCAAGTAAAATAGAATAGGATAGGATTAGGATGTTAGTAAGATTTAGAAGGGAGAAGTTAAAAATTTCGCATAGTTTGAATTTAGAGAGGGGAGCATGAACTGGGTAGCTAAATATCTCCTTGAAAAATTTAAGTAATGAATGATTAAAAACTATATATTTAAAATTTATAAATGATAAAAACCTACGAAAAATTGAGGACAAGAGGAATAGCAGATGAGAAAGTAATGAGAATGGTAATTTCGAAAGTTTTGGAGGCAAAGAGATTTAGAACTTAAAAGCAGAACTTAGAAGTTGACTGAAACAGAATATATTAAATTTTAGATCTATTAATAAAAATAAAAATCTAGTAATAAATAAAATCATTGTGATAAATCGCTCTACCAGTCATATGAAAGTTAATCTTATCCAAGCAATTAGATTTTTTCAATTCCTTTTTAAAGGAATCAAAACTGTCCTTCTTGCTGATCTCATCAGGGATGTTGTTCCAAACAATAGCAGCTCTGTAACGAAACGTTTAAAGTCTACATATTTAAACGAAGTTAAGTCAATTCTCAAGGAATTACGAGCTTTACGAAATTCGCATTTGATAATGAAATCAGATAGCAATGGGGAGCCCAGATTATTGTAGATTTTATAAACTTTGCATGCAATGCTCTTCTTGTAATAATTGATGGGTTTCCATTTAACAATACCGAGAACAGAATTATCACAAACTGACTTTTTAACTGTGTTAATGAAGCAAGCGGCTTTGATATGGATCTTTTCGACATAGGAAATTTCCCTAAATGAAGATGCCATTCAAGACGGGGGTAATATGCCCTGAAAATATATTGTTGATTGTGTTGATTTGGGCATTTCACTCATTTGGTATAATTTCTTAGGCTTGGAGTTGAATGACTTGGTAACTTTTTGAATATGCTGATCCCACTTCAATTCATCATCAATCATGACACAAAGACATTTGGTGGAGCATTCAATATCAACATTAATTTTAGAAGTTCTTTATATAAAGATAAGGCTTCACTTGCATTTTCAGGCGAAGCAAGTCTATTTTCTTGCATTAAAATTACGGCAAGCTCAAAGAAATCACGGCTGCCAATGAAATATTCCATCTTGGAATAACAGCACAACTGATGAATAATTTCAATATCATTAACATTGATTGCAGTTTTATAGTCCCCTATAGTTGAATTAGGAGTAAAATACAAGACATTTGGCCTTCCAGCTGGTCTGATTTCAGCATCAGAATTAGATGACAGTTCCATGTTGTTTTAATTTGATCAAGTTCATTTCTGATTATTGGAGCATGTGTAAATCTCATACACTCAAAATGAAATAATCCGTGATATCAAAATGGCCTTGTGAAATTAGGTCTTGAAAATAGTTTATCCACCAATTCGTACAAGTCCTGCGAAGGGTTGACCACCATGCCTCTATTCGTTGATTGGATACCGATTTCCCATATCAGTCTTGGTCGTGAATGGCATGCGATCGCACGCGCACGCCTCCACACACGCCATGTGAAAATGAGGTGTGCGATTTACCACACGCCTTGATATTCTTCTGTCACACTCCATGCAAAATCGAGCTATATCGCACGCCTAGTTATTCCTTTTTCACACTCCTATATGTATTTATCTCAGTCAGTTTTAGGTTGGTTGGTTTCCAATCGTTTCCATGCTTTGGACATTAAATTTGTACACAGCACGGCACAGCAAGACGAGAGATGTAATCATCTTTAGAAATATAATATTCTACCGAACAGGAATGAAACCAAAGAACAAATGTTTTGTATTTATTTATTTCTTGTTTTATTTTTAGGAACATCTGTAAAAAAGAATGTGTAATAAATCTCTACAATAAAAGAACATTTCTATAAGCTGATTATTATTATTTCGCGCTCCATTTGAATGGATGAATAGTAATATATTTCTTCTTCTTTGAACAGGTTTCGTTTGAACAAATGATGAAATCTTTTTTTTCTTCGAACATGTTTCGTTTGAATGAATGAAATATAACTTCTTCTTCGAACAGGTTTTGTTTGAATGAATGAAATCTAATTTTTTCTTCTTCTTCGAAAGTATTTCGAAAGAAATAGAGCTCCAGAGAATTCTCCAAAAACTATTTTTCAACGCTCTCCCCCACAAAAACGTTTTTACTGGCGTTGAAATTGATTCTCCCCACGAAGAAGGGTCAATTTTAACTTACTTTTGAAAAAAGAACGAAGCTCAACAAAATCACTTTCTTGCGGAATTTAATCAAACTGCATTATGGCTTCTGCTCCGAAGAAAACAAAAACTATTTCCAAGGAAGTATCGACGTTCTTATCTTGGAAAAAAGAAAGTTTAATAGGCCATAAAATTGAGATAATAAACGGAAAATCTGTCGTAACAGAAATTTGGTGCAAGATGTGTGCTAAGTATAAGAAACAACTTCTTTCAAATCCAGGGAATAAAGGTTGCTCGTTGAATTCCCTGCAAGCGTTCACTGTAGGTACGAATGTGGTCACGAAACACCAGGTACGTTTTTTTAATTTTTATTCAACAGCCAAACTGCAGTATGCACATCAACGTAGATAATGTTTTTGTATAAAAATGTTCAAACTTGACAATCTCCGTCTAACTTCAGGTGGACCGTCATTTGGAAGGACAAATGCATAAAGCAGCTTGTCTATTGGATAGTCGAGAACCTGAAGGGGAACGGTTTCAAAATCTTCCCAGAAAACAACCAGTTATTCCTGACATACGCAACTCTTTGAGTAAGTCAGATCAAGCTCGTGAGGCCTATTTGAAATTGATGAAGACTGCGTATGAAATGGCATTGAATCCAAGCATGGCCCATCGTCACTTTGAAGTACTTGTCAAGTGTCAGCGAATAAATGGGGTTCGACTGATACAAGGGAGAAGTGGAAATAAAGCAGGTAACAAATGACAGCAACAACTTTTTCAGACATATCTTGTGACTACCCAGTGTAACTGGTCATATTTTGATTTTAAATCAGAAACTTTTGCAAATAGAAAGTTCGCAAATTTTACAGGTTCTTGTGAAAGTTCATGTAAAGGTTTGTCATTTTTTCCAGTTTCGTTTCATTCAATTTATCGGGTACTGGTGTCAAGGTTCACGTAGATCAACCATTTTACTGATTGTTTTTTTCCATAGGACGCGAGTACATCCATTACATCGCTGAGGCGGTCAAAGAAAAAGTGGCTGGAATTATCGTCAGCAAAAACTTCATGTCACTTTTATCTGACGGCTCACAGGCCCGTAAAACCAACAACGAAAAAGAACTAGTGCTTGTTAGAACAATACGCGATGGCATTCCAATTTATGTTGTGGTATCCTTGCTTGAAATGTGCGAACGAGGAGGAACCGATGCCGATTCCATTAAAGACGCTATCGACAGCATCTTTGACGATGAAGATGGAAATGTTCCCATGGAAAGTCAGAAATACCATGACAAACTGGTTTCTGCAACAGCTGATGGTGCGAATGTGAATATGGGCATCTATAATGGGGTACTGACGCAGTTACAACGTGAGAGGCCGTGGTTGATCAGCATTCATTGTGTCAACCATCGGCTCGAACTAGCCATCAAAGACGCTGTGTCGGAAGTTTCATCTTTCACTGATTGTGACAGATTTTACCAGTCCATATATTATTTATTTAAAAACTCTGGCAAACTGAAAGCACAAGCAAAGAAGGCGTCGGAAGCACTCGATATCACCCACTACCCTCTTCCTAAAATACATGGAACGAGATTTATTAGCCACAGAAGGAGGGGCTTTGCAAAATTAATGCATAATTGGCCTGCATTGATTACGGTGTTTGATGAAGCACAGGCTGGTCGAAGGTGTCGTGGGGAGACGAAGGGGAAAATTGTTGGCATAGCACGCAAGCTGCATGATTACAACTATCTCTGCAAAGTAGCGGCTTATCTAGATTTTTTGGAAAAGCTTTCTCCTTTGTCTTTGGTATTCGAAAAAACTCAACTGATGCCTTATGATGTAATCCCGGCTGTCAACCAAACCGTCGATAATCTTGAAGAGATGATTCATGAAGACAGCGATGACATTATCGATTCAAACCTTACAAAGTTCAAAATTGTTGACGAAGATGACTTAATCACTTTGGTATCTTCTTATCCCAAGGCTGGTCATGAATTAAAAATGGCTCAAAACCACGAGTACACAGAGGTTGAGCTAGAAGATATGACCAATTTGGATCATGGGCCAATTGAGGCAGCCATTGGAATAAGGAGTCAAGGCGCAGAAATTTGTATTCCATTGATAAGGGAGAGGTTTTCTTCATTCGAAAAAAACATTTTTGCTGGAATGAAATGGTTGGATCCCCAGTACTGGACCGACAATAGAGATGACGGTAAAGATTCCATCAGTCACCTGATTGAACACTTCCGTGAACCCCTATGTTCCGCAGGCTTTGATGAAGCAAAAGTGTTCCAAGAATGGAAAGCACTCCGCTTCACCGTTAATAATTTTTACAAAAACGTTGATGCATCTAAAGTTTGGGAGAAAATGCTGGTTTATAAAAAGAAAGAATTTCCTAATATTCTTCTCATCGTCGAGCTTATCCTTTGCCTTTCCATTTCAAATTCGTCAGTGAAGCGTGTTTTTAGTATACTTACCGTTTTATTATCAGATCGGCGACTCAGAATGAAACACGATACGATGGAGGAATCACTGCTTATATGTGGAAACAACTCGTTGTGGACGGATAAGGAGAGAGAAGAAATCATGAATTGTGCAGTTGACTCGTACATGCAGAAGATAAGAATTACGCGCGTGGAGACAACTGTTCCGATGCATGCTGTCGATCAAGATACATCTAACAACAGTGCTAGTGATCCGGATAGTGACGACGACAGTGATGATAGCTCCTTTGTTGATGAAACGGACAGTGATGTATAATGTTCCCGTTTGTGATGATGATGCATAAAACAGTTTCTTATTTAATTTTAATCCCGTCCCACGAACTGAACTGCCTTACTTGTCGTCCTAAAAATAAGAGCGCGCAAGAGAGGGACCCGCGCAGACGGTTGCTATTTTACTATGAGGTTCAATGGGTCTGCATCGAAGTTGGTTATCCACTTTGCTTTTCGCATGCTTCTTTCAATATGGTAGCTTCCTTTCCTTGAGTGATTTCAACATAGGTAGTGAATGTTCGCGCCTCTTCTTTGCGTAAAAGCATAAAGCAAAGATGAAAAAAATAAAAAGAAGGAAAGGATAATAAAAGATATTAGAAACTGCACGCCAATGCTTGCCTGGGAAATTAAATCACACGCTAAGAACATTGCTCGACATCGCACGCCTACGTGAGTGCGGGCGTGCGAAACACTGCACGCGGGTCCAAATATTCACGACCAAGACTGCATATGTGAAACTTTTTTCGCCAGCACTTGCATCCATACCATTTCTTCTAAGAAAACGTTGGCTTGCAGCTAAGTGCACATTCTCTGTCCCTCAATCTTTCAAGGAAATCCTGCTATATCATGACAAGTTTCAATGAAAAAGTTGCAAACATTTCGTGGATCCTTGTTTGATCTTGTTAACTTCAACATCAACATCAACATCATCCTCCTACTATAACCATCTTTTGCACCATGGATGTTGAATCCATAGGGTTTCAGCTTGTCATAATCATCAACATGCCATATCCAATTTGGGCCACATGAGTAATACTTTCTACGACGAAGACAATGTTGTTTTCTGAATTCAACACCATCAGGGTCAATTTCGCGCATTGTTATAAGAATATTATTTCCATTAACTCTGAGTCCATTTAAGATGCACCTTTGATGCATTTGTCAGTAGCCAATTGAAGATCCACTGCCTTTGAGTTGCTCATATATGTATTCAATAATACCATTAAAAGAGCTTGGATTTGATTTTCGGTATAAATTGTATGACGGAAGAATTCAATGTAGATTATGTATACTAATGGAGATACCATGTGGCACACTTAAAAACATTGAGAAACTTTTCATGAATATGCTACAAAAACATTCAAAATTTGTATGTAAACAATTCATTCCGGAGTCAAGTCTTGAGAAAGAAAGTTTTCGACATGTGGTTTCTAATGCTTCCTTCATAAAATAAAAAACATACCAGATGAAACAAATTTTTAACTGAAAATAGTAACTACAATCAATATGTAAGTAACAAAAACCAAATACTAAGGAAAGAAAAAAAAAGGTCATTATGTCCAGTATCTGAACACCAATTAAAAATCTCTCTGATTAATGTCCTTTAAAACAAAAATTCAGAAGCAAAATACAAAGCCAATATACTGCTTGCTAAACTACTGAAAATTTAAAATATTAAAAGAACTAAAATATATCAATGAACAAACTTAAACCAAAAGTATAACTAAGTAAATATTTTCCAAAACAATAAGTAAAATAGAAGTAAAGAAAACACTTTTAGGCTTGGTTTTCATAGAATTTCCTTTGAACATATTTGGAAATATTAAGAACATAAAAAATTAACAAAACATTTCAAAAGTTCCTTTAGAGAGATAAACAAGTAATAACAGAAAACCGTTTTATAACATAACTACAATAACGATTTCCAATCTTTCCACAACTTTCAGTAAGGGCTTAATCATCATGCATTTGCCAAAGAAGAGCAGAATCATTTTGTATCCAACAGTTGAGATTATTCCGCAATTGAGAAAAAGATGTGTACGGTCGTGGAAGATAAAGGATACCAAAGCAGGTTTCAGACACTGGTCTCAAATAATCAGTGGGTTGATTAACATATAGCACTTTGATTTTGCTTCTAGGCATAGATGTAGATTCAGTAACATATCGAACAAGTGTTGTGAGTTCTTTTGCACTACAGCATCGAATATACCTATAAAACCAAGTAGTAATGTTTTGTTCATGGTTACTATTTTCTTCAGTAATAATGTTCTTAATCAGTCGTTCACTTGTTGGAATTCTTTCACTGTATACTTGATCAAAAAACAACATCCCTATACGTTTGAAAAACTCCATTCCCTTCACAATTTCCTGGAGTTGAAAGCAGGGGGTTTGAATTAGACAAATACGAGCTGCTTTGAGACAAAGATGATTAATGTTATGTTGATTTGGATTGTCAAATAAATGGAATTCAGCAAGAATGTCAATACAGGCTTGTCGAGCTGCAGCAGATTGGCCATCATATTGCTCCAAGATATGTGCTTCTTTTTCTGGAAGATGCTTGAAAAAGGAAACTAAAAGCTCATCATCATTTACATCTCCAAATATATAATACTTTAAAGCAGCATGTGAAATCTGAGTGGGAAACATTACAAATAACAGGAAAGCATGAGTTATTATTTTTCCAATCACATCCATATTTGTTTCAGTGAAGGTAGGTACAAATTCACGGCTACCCTCCCATCTTTTGCCCAATTCATCAAAGAAATGTGACAATGCATCTTTCAACACCATCTCCTACAGCATCTTCGTTATCAAAAGCCATAACTATACGTTGGTATTTGTATGCTTCTGTTTTCATGTAAAATTGCAACACAATGTCAAATATCTCCTCACGAATAACAATACCGTTAACACTATCATCTTTTAAGGAATTTAAGGCATCTTTCCTCACTTCCTGAAGAGATTTTTTTCAGTAGTTAGTTCTGTCGCTTCCACAAAACCATAACCCTGAAAAGCCACAGTTCCACTTGGTGATAAAAGTAATGGACTTCTGATTTCACACATATTGTATACCCCAGCTTCCACTTTGTGGCTTGGTGACACTGGCACTTGTTCAGCATTATAAAGCTGAAATTTTTCTGGGTGAACAGAGAGACTGCCAACCCAATCATAAACTGCTGACATTACGGAAGAAGGTTTAAAAAATCTGGTTTGCATTCTAAGGTTAGGATGACATATGGCAATGACAACATGTTCATCTTCAAGGGAAACTTCTGGCTCCACTCTTTCGAGGCGTGCTTTATGTAACTGCTCCAGCCGATCTCGCTCTTTGTCCTCTTCCAATCTTTGAAGGTCCTTTTCAATATCCATTCTTAAAGATTCTTGGAATTCTCGATCTTGATTGTTTACAAGTTCTCTTTTCTCCTCTAAGGTATCTTCAGAGATGTCAAAGACAGTAACTGGTTGATTAAGTGCTGTAACAGTTTGGGGAGGAATTGAAGGAATTTCCTGAAAATGTGTTGGTGAAACTATTTGTGGAGTAGATACTGTTTGCCAAGGAATAGGCAAACTGAAGTCGTCGTCATCTTCATCATCTGACTCAAAAACTTTGCTAAGATTCTGATAGGCTGTTTTAGGTTTTGTCTATATATTAATAGCCAATTCTCTGTCTGTCTGTTTGTCTGTCACGCAAAAATGGTAGATTGAGTTGTGAGCGAAATTAATTTTTTTTTTGTGTGCGACGCGAGTTCAAAGCAAATACATTGCATTCCCAATCGAACGTGACTGTTTTTGGCTGATGAACTAATAAGAATAACGTTTTGTTTTATTATTATTGTTAGTTTTATATTCCACGTTGACTTGGCTTTGAAAACAATACATCCACTAAGAAACTAACTGATTAAACATTTTGGACAAAAAGCAGCAGTGGCAGAACTTGGCAGCATGTGCGGTTTACCAGTGTATCCTAACGTATCCTTGCCTGACTGTCTGAGACGGGTGAACTTTTTTTTCGAGTAATCAAAATGTATACCTATAGAGTATCATAAAACAAAATATTTTTTTTTGCTTTTGTCATAATAGTTGTCTTTAATCGATTTCTTTTAATCTATTTTATTTTATATCAGATCGAACGTTTCTTTTATTCACTTGATTCTTTTAGCACGTGCCTTTTCTGCTCTCCTCCCGTGTGATCTTTTTAAGAAGAGAAACCATTTCCCCCTTACGTTTGATAGCACCCATGTTAGAGCGCGTAACTTTTTTAAAACAAAAGTTAATAAAAAGTTGAAGTTTTCTCTCTATATGTTTTCAGTGTATTGTTACACTGATAAAAGATTGGTTTTACCAGAGGTTGTGACTTCGAATCTGCTTCTGGTTGTACGAGCCGTTAAGGAAATTTGACGTTTATTGATACAGTGATACAAAGCAGGTGGACATGGGCGGCGAGCGACGCCGCCTTGGCGGCTAGTTCTAAAATAAATCCCTGGCCTTGCTATTTTATGATAATTGCAATAACTTCCAAGAGTAAATGGAACATCATTTCCACTTTCATCTCTGATAACATCACCAATGATATCTAGTCAGGGAGCTATGAGCCAAAAAAATCAAATAACTCTCCGGAGAATTTAAAACTTTTTCCAAAGATTCATTATGACTTGAAGATGTCAAAAAGCTTTACTGGCCATTCTGATATTACTTGTGGGACCCTGCCAGGAAAATGTTAGGTACTGATGACGTCACACAGTAAGGTGAAATGTTTCCTCGTCAAAATATAACAAATTATATACCAATCGATAGCTTTTTACATACTGATTTCAAAAAACCATTATCTCATATCGTGATTTTTAACATAGCAAGAGATAATTGACGATAAAGCTCCAAATTTTGCTGACTCGGCAATATTTTGTCAATTTTTTAAAGTCAAATAGCTCTGGAACGTCAACGCAGAGTTCAAAAAAAAATGACTGTACTACTAGAAAGAGCACAAGAAATCGTGATCAAAACGTACAAATACTATGGCCGAGAATTATGACGTCATCATATTGCGTAACTTCTAAACTAAATATGATTCCCACTAAAACATCTTAAAAGCGTTTAAAAAACAATTCTAACACTTCGTGATTGCTGGGCGTCTTCCTTTTGATGCTAAAACAACGCATTGTGCCCTTTAGGATGCTGTTTAATCACTGTCGCTATCGCTACTGTCGCTTGATTCAGTCTCGGTGTTACTGACTTCTTTATCATTCTCGTTCTCACAAGAGTTGCAGCCGCATAAATCAGTACAGTTAAGACCATGAGAATAGCAGACACATTGGTTCGATAAACAGTTCTTTTTGCGACAGCAACACGATACCATACCAATCAAGTCGTCTGAGATCGGTTTTTGTAACTGCCACTGAATATAGAGCTCGCCGTTTTTGACTTCCCAACCATAGCTGTCAGGGCTGGGAACTGCTGGTGTTCTAAACAGTGATCTTTTGATCAGGGCTGTAGCGTAGTTGACACGTTTCAGATGGCAAAGCAACGCATCGCGAGTTGGTGGTAGCTGCTGTGGCTCTGGGGCTTTCTTTTTAGAGCAAAATTTTCGATATCTTGCTTCATCTGTGTTCGCGCACTGGCTCATTCCGTACCATTTGCAAACAACCTTTTCAATAATTTCATAATTGGAAGCATCAAATGTGAAGTTATCGCCAATTTTCTGAAAAGCTTGAATGTACTCATCTGAACGCTTCAAAATTTGAAAGGCTTTCTTCTTACCCATGCCATGGAATGCACTTGTGTAGTCATTTCCAGTCAAACAATGAAGAGCAGGCAGTGCGGAACACAAATCTGTTCCTAGCTCCAGAAACATATCCTTGATATCCAACACTCTTCGTCTGTCTTCGTCTGATAATGTAAGAATTGAAAAAAAATTTTTTTAAGAATACATAACAATTTATATGGGGAGAATGTTTGACAACATTCAGAATAGATATGTCTTGTCTTGTTTCGCTGAAAGTTTGGAAGATTACTATAATTATAGTGTATACTGTATAGTGTAAGCCGGGCCTTAAACAACTTTTTTTTTGAGTGTGTGTATACACGCGATCTTTCGACTTTTCATGACACATCACAAATTAATTTTTTTTACTATAAATGTTAGGTATATAACTATGTGTATATTGATAATATTAATAAGTATCGAACGTTTGTGTCAACATCGTACCCAATGCCTGCCACATTTTCTTCAACGCATCGATTTTTAATGAAAAATAAACCAAGCCATAAGTGTGTTCCAGCAGATTTACGAAAAACTACATTTACGAAAAACTACTCAAATGGGAAGAAAGACACTTTACACATCTTTCCGTAAATTAGATTAAATGGAAAACATTTTTTTAAAAAAAGCCAAAGGAATGTTTCGGGCGCTTACCTTGCTTTTAAAGCAGTATTCAATGAACTTGGAGTAAAGCCTCTTAATTTCTCACCGTCATAAAGGTCTAAGTGATAAATACAATTGATCTCCATTCTGCACAAACACGATAACAAATTATAGATCACAATTTCGCAAACAACTCTTCGCAAACTACTCACTCTTAATCTACTACTTAGTGTTTTTCACGCAACGAATTCGAATCCCAATAGAATGTCTACAAAGATTACGTAAGTTATAAACAGGTTTCTTAAACTGGGGGAAAGATCAAAAGTAAAGTGTTTGTTGTTATTGAAATATATTCTTTTTTGCAAAACAAAATAATAAAGAATGACTAAAAATAAAGTAACAAATTCTAAATAAAGTTTAATCACTTACATTATAACTAATACTAATCAAATGTTTATATTACCCCCTGATTCAGAAATAGTAAAACGGAAAGTCTTTTTATAACAAGATGAAAATGGTGGATAAAGAAGAGGAGACATGGAATGTTGTTATTTTTTAGGAAAACATGTGAAAAAAGATAGCTACAAGTAAAATTACATTGGCCAGTAGACAATTTTGAGTGTTAATAGGTTTTTGGAATTTGTTAGTGTGGGTTTTAAATTCTCCCCTCAAAATACAGCTTTTGCCATATTTTTTGGCTCATAGCTCCCTGACTAATGACTTTTAGTAGCATCCACAGACAACTTGACTTGTTTAGATCCACCACCTCTGTCTGATTTCACTAAACACCATTTTTGTTTTTTAATATCATAATTTACCCAACTTAAGTATAGAGTTTTCATTTTTGGTTCTTTTGATGTGGGTGACAATCTTTTATTAGATCATACAGCACTCTTAAGTTGTATTTTTCTCTCCGAAAAGTCATCAGATCTGCAAAACACTTTTAACCGGATAATATCTCCATCAGCTACAAGACCATTCTTTCTCAGTACAGAATCTTCAGTATTGATGATAGCTTCAGCATCCAACTAAGGGAACATCAAATAGATTTTGAAAAGGTATGGGTCAAGGCACCTTATAAATATTTAACTCTATAAACATGGATAAAGTTGGTAATACCTTTTCACGTTCAGAATTCTCTATAACTTCAAGAGAGCAATTTAAAGATTTCAAGAATGAGACAACCTAAAAACATAAATGTTGCATAATAAACATTTAATTTTAATTTTTGTTTTGGAAATTCTGCTATCTTGAGCATTATTTCTTTTTACGAAGCACATATGATGAATAAACATTTATAAAGAATCTTATCTCATGTTTCATATTCTGGATGAAAAGAATACACAAACTTTTCCCTGAAATATAGTTTGTTTATCTTCGCCATCTTTACCCACGATTTTTGATGTGTCTTGACAATTTCATTGCCTGAAAATATGAAACTTTGATCATGTGACAATCGATCGTGCAGAGAGCATCAGAATTTGCACAGTAGAACGTTTATATCTAATAATTTGCACGCTGAAACATTCCTATCTCGCAATTTGCACGGCAGAACATCTCTATCTCGCAATTTGCACGGTAGAACGTCTCTAAGACAACTATTAAAAGACAAGCAAAAAAAATATTTTGTTTCATGATACTCTTTTTTTACCTATCGGTTTTTAAACATTTTGATTACTCGAAAAAAAAATTTCACCCATCTTAGACAGTCAGGCAAGCGTTAGGATACAACACTGGCAAACTGAACATGCTGCCACGTTCTGCCACTGCTGCTTTTTGTTCAAAATGTTTAATCAGTTAGTTTCTTTGTATTTAGTTGATGTATTGTTTTCAAAGCCAAGTCAACGGTGGTCCTTGGGATATAAAACTAACAACAATAATAAAAACAAAACGTTATTCCTATTGGTTCACCAGCCAAAAAAAGTCACGTTCGATTGGGGTTGCAATGTATTTTGTTTCGAACTCACATTGCACACAAAAGAAGAAGTAATTTCGCTTACAAATTAATCTGCCATATTGCCTGACTTACGGACAAACAAACAAACAAACAAACGGAGAATCGGCTATTAATAGATAGATTCTAAAAAACAAATTAACGTGAAGACTCGATAGCTTCCAATGGAGAACAGCTCTAGCTTTTGTTTGGTCTTTATTCTGTTTTTGTTGCGCACTTAAAATATTAATAGTCAAACTAGTATCCCGTGTAAAAAATTTTTACATGTTTAAATGTATGTGAGCTGAACAGAGAGAGAAAGGCTTTGTATAATGAATTTTAGTATGATATAGTTCCTCAATTGTTTGGAATGTAGAATGTTTAGAATGTAGTATCCCGTGTAGAACAGCATGTAGAACACGGGTTTTAATTCATCAAAAATAAAAAACGTGCTGCGCGTCCACTTTTTTCACTTTTTACCTTGTAAATTGAAGATGAAATGCAATGGCTCCCCTTGATTAAAAATACCTAACGTCAATACAGAAAAAAAACACTCCTCACTCTTTTAATTAATAATCTCTAGGTATTCCGGCTAAAGCATATTTATTTCAACACTGGAGTTATGAACAGAAAAAATTTTAATCAGAAGATCTAAACACATCAAAATATTCGTATTAAATCTTTCACGATACGATATGTGCAGTAGTGAAAATAAATTGTGCGTACAGGTAAACAACAAAAAGATGAAAATCGCTGTAACTGTTCATGAAATCCACACCCCAATGTAAAGTAAAGCTAAACGCGAAAGTTGCAAAAGTGTCAAAATGTGAATTAAAAACAATTGCGATTTTCTTCACGAACCCAGAGCGTCATGATTAAAAACCATGATATTCATTTCTTTGTTTGAAAAGTAATGACGCAGAAACCCTATTAATACTATAAGAAGAACAAAACAAACAAACAAAAAGGTTCTAAAGCGTACTGACCTTAAAAACATAAATAAATCTTTGTGCAATACTTTCGTTGTTGTTTCTTGATCTCGCGAATAATCAAAACATTTGAAACGATTAATTGCAATGCAATGTTGTGGGATGCACAAATGACGTCAACCATTTTTTCAAGATTTTTGACCCCCCTCCCCCTTCTGTCAACCTCCATCAACTTTGCGTTGCCCCCTCCTCCTCAGTTGACGTCATCGTTTGAGAAGAGCCCCCCCCCCCCCCCCCCCCCAAAAAAAAAAACAAAAAACAAAAAAAACCAAAAAAAACAACCTCCATCTACCCCACTTGTCCTTTTGTATGTTAGTTTCTTACGCATTTTTAATAAGATGTGAAAATATTTGAAATGATCTTCGTGTAATTTTTCTCTGATCAAACTCCATCTGTGCTTATTGTTTTACGTTCGTGCATCACGGACCACATCAAGATCACATTCAGTGTTAACATTTTCATAAGAAAATTTAACTTAATTAGAAAAATCAAGGTTCTGCAAAATTGTGTGGGTTGACGTCAACTAGTATCAGATCCCTTCCCCCCCTCCCCTCGTCAACCAGCGTCAACTTTAGTATAACCCCCCTCCCCCCTAACAGTTGACATCATTTGTGAACAGTCCCTTTCCCCTATACTAATCGGAGAAAAATAATAACCGCTGTGGTCTGACACTCCATTATGAATAAGTGACAGCAAAAATGACCCGAAATTATAGAGAGTGAAAGCGTGAAAAAAGCGGATGCACAGCGCGTATTAGAATATAGATTGCTTTCTGAGGCTTTTGGAGCCATGTGGACAAAATTTTGACCGTTCGCTCCACAGCAGTATTTTGTGGTAAAAATAAACAGTTGTGCACATGAAACTAACAGATTTATGTCAATATTCCACTTTTGAACACGTACAATAGAAACTCAACTTATTCAAATTTATGCATGTTATTCAGGCATGCATGCAATTCCGCGACCAAGTAGCAATATGATATCCTAACAATGCTGGTTGTAGGAGTAATGGCAGATGACGAAAATTTAGGATTCAAAAAACTAAGACCAACGAAATTTTAGGCGACATTCTTTTGGTGCGATGAGTTGTGCACTAGTGTTCAGTTGGCCCTACCAACATCAGCAGCCATTTCAACACAAAATTCTCGTAAATTGATGTCTAGGTGCCATAATATTGCATACATTTCTCATGATTATATAGACATATTGAAGTTAATGTGGAAATCCAAATGTAAATATCAAAATTTCATAACTTGATCATTACAAAGCAATACCACTGACTTATAATCATCGAGAATTATATTTCGTTTTTACCTCTGGAGCCATGTGGACATAATTTAGGCCATTGGCTCCAAATAGTTTTCTATGTTAAAAATAACATTATTGCTGTACGTGTGAAGCTTGCAAATTTATTTATAAAGAAACCAACCCAAAGCGGATACCTCCTTGAAATGGAAATTTTTCCCAGGTCCCGCACGACAAATCCCCTTAAAATTTAACTCTATAAAGCAGACACCGAAAAAAATCGACAAGAATATCAAAATTCAGTATTTTATTTCTTTTCTTTTTCTTTTTTTTTGTTTACAATATTTTCTTGTTAGGTTTATTTTATTTGTGAGCCAAGTGATAGCCTTTTCTTGATCATTCACGTGGAACTACAACAATTTTTCAATAGATTGTCATGCACCTATATGTTTTTCCCAGAGCTGTACAGCTTTGCAATCATTTCTGGTCCTAACGGTTTTTAAATATGCCACACAAATGTTTTGAAAAATTTTCAGGTCAAATTTCCTTTTATGAATGTTTTTTTTTCTAACTGAGCAATAGCAAAGGGTAATAATATGGCCATACCTATAATGGGTTACCGACTTAGGAGTAGAATTTCTGCCAAGTTTCTGCCCAAAATAAGCAAAACCTCTGTTGTGGATTTGTATAATCCTAATATAATCCTATTGCCAATTTAATTATAGCCTTAACCTTATGTCTCTGAGCCTTATGGACATTCCCAACATTCTACCTGAAGAATAAAAAACCTGCCGCCTGTTAGTTTTTGTTTGTGTGTAGTTTTTAGGGAACATGAAATGAGATTAGATAAAACTTGACATGGTTATGGGTTGATCTTCCATCACATCAACAATATGATGTAAACAACCATAACATATACGAATTAAAATGCAATCAACTCTCTCTTAAGGTGTGAGGGAAAAAAACGTGTTTTTGTTTTTTAATTAATTCCTTTGACAGGAATATGTTTATATCAAGTATGATACATTTTTGGAAAGTTTATTTACATCTCTAAAAGCCCATGTTAAAAATTTTAAGGTTAACTAAAAATGTAAGATTTTAGAACAAGTCAAAGAAAATGAACCTTGTTGTAAAAACGTAGCTCCATTTACAAAACGAGTTAAGTTTAACTTATGTTTTTTGCACTTTTGTAAAAAACAGTTTTTTCTTTTTTTACTCAAACAAATTATTTTCAGAGTTATTTTCAATTTCTCAAAAGTATTGTTTTCTGTTTTCATTTTTTTTGCTTTCAAGACTATAACTCGTATTCTGTTCAAATTAAAAAGATAAAAAAACCCGCTTTTAGATCTACCCTTCAGCTTTTCAGTAAGCCAAGTCTCACTGTCAGAGCTTTTCTAGTTTTGTAAATGAAGCATCAAACGTTAGTGGCTCTGACACGAAAAGTGAACACTGAAAAAAACAGCTTTAAAGATTTTTCTTTATTGCGTGAACTAATTAATTATTTATGAAACGGAATTTTGAAACAAAAGGATCAATATGCAACATGATCAATATGTTTTATTTTTTCATGGTCTTTAATGTACACAAACTAGCCGCTAATACCACGGTTTTGGAAAATAAACGGACTTCCCATCCACTTCCTGAAAAAATAGTTTCACCATTGGAAAATTCAGAGTTCCTTTCATCCTGATGTGCAAAAAAACTTTTTTTCAAAAAAGTCTATGATTTTTCCCTTACTCACACCTTAACGGACACAGGTGGGCACTTTTGCACTAGTTTGTTTTTGAGGATAACGTTTGGTAAAATAAAACGAATAGTCAAAACAACAGAAGTGGGACTACTGCATGTGCAGATTGGCATATTGGAACATCCAATTGGGAATTTATGAATTCAAGAGTGCAACTAAAAAGTATTTTCTTTTACCGATAATCCATAATATTAAAGTAGTTTTACAACAATTCAAAAAAATATGATACTGACACAACCACCACTCGAAGATGAGAAACACATTCATCGATTCGACACAATATTTGTGTTAGATTTTGTACATTGTATGACTTGATGAAAAACGTTAAAAGTAATTTGACTGGAGATATTCAGTAATTTTGTAGGGCGTAAACATAGCAATCAAGAAAACAAATGGAAAACTGCAGTATTACGTTCTATACATGCATGTATTAATAATAAAAGTCATAAGTGACCGAATGTCACTTGTTAACAACCATTTTGAATACGCTTCTTTCGAATACCAAACCATTATCCTATTACTTTTTACACTGATCATAAATTGAACGTAAAACATAAAGTGTTCTTGTGACATATGCTTTGCAAATGATTTTATGCATTGTAGAAAAGAATTAAATTGCTCACAGATGCTTGTGTTCACCGACTCTAAGCCACGTAGACCTCTACTGCTGTACAAAGGTGAACAATTATGCGAGAATCCATGAAAATCCATAGAATATTTCCGGACTTGACGTGTTTGTTCCTCACTTTCAAAAAAATAGTATGCCCGTAGTTTAGGTGGATTGTACATGCCTACCATTGCATTAACAACATTGTCGAAAATATCTCCATCATGAATGCCAACGATTCGATCTCGAATGTAACGGAGTAGGTTACGAGCTGGTGCCTGCAATTCACCATTCACAAAATATGCTTTAACAAACACTCCAATAGCTGCATTTAATTTGCACACATTGCACACAAAAAGAAGAAGTAATTTCGCTTACAAATTAATCTGCCATATTGCCTGACTTACGGACAAACAAACAAACAAACGGAGAATCGGCTATTAATAGATAGATTCTAAAAAACAAATTAACGTGAAGACTCGATAGCTTCCAATGGAGAACAGCTCTAGCTTTTGTTTGGTCTTTATTCTGTTTTTGTTGCGCACTTAAAATATTAATAGTCAAACTAGTATCCCGTGTAAAAAATTTTTACATGTTTAAATGTATGTGAGCTGAACAGAGAGAGAAAGGCTTTGTATAATGAATTTTAGTATGATATAGTTCCTCAATTGTTTGGAATGTAGAATGTTTAGAATGTAGTATCCCGTGTAGAACAGCGTGTAGAACACGGGTTTTAATTCATCAAAAATAAAAAACGTGCTGCGCGTCCACTTTTTTCACTTTTTACCTCGTAAATTGAAGATGAAATGCAATGGCTCCCCTTGATTAAAAATACCTAACGTCAATACAGAAAAAAAACACTCCTCACTCTTTTAATTAATAATCTCTAGGTATTCCGGCTAAAGCATATTTATTTCAACACTGGAGTTATGAACAGAAAAAATTTTAATCAGAAGATCTAAACACATCAAAATATTCGTATTAAATCTTTCACGATACGATATGTGCAGTAGTGAAAATAAATTGTGCGTACAGGTAAACAACAAAAAGATGAAAATCGCTGTAACTGTTCATGAAATCCACACCCCAATGTAAAGTAAAGCTAAACGCGAAAGTCGCAAAAGTGTCAAAATGTGAATTAAAAACAATTGCGATTTTCTTCACGAACCCAGAGCGTCATGATTAAAAACCATGATATTCATTTCTTTGTTTGAAAAGTAATGACGCAGAAACCCTATTAATACTATAAGAAGAACAAAACAAACAAACAAAACGGTTCTAAAGCGTACTGACCTTAAAAACATAAATAAATCTTTGTGCAATACTTTCGTTGTTGTTTCTTGATCTCGCGAATAATCAAAACATTTGAAAGGATTAATTGCAATGCAATGTTGTGGGATTGTGCACAAATGACATCAACCATTTTTTCAAGATTTTTGACCCCCCTCCCCCCTCTGTCAACCTGCATCAACTTTGCGTTGCCCCCTCCTCCTCAGTTGACGTCATCGTTTGAGAAGAGCCCCCCCCCCCCCCCCCCAAAAAAACAAAAAAACAAAAAAAAACAAAAAAAACAACCTCCATCCACCCCACTTGTCCTTTTGTATGTTAGTTTCTTACGCATTTTTAATAAGATGTGAAAATATTTGAAATGATCTTCGTGTAATTTTTCTCTGATCAAACTCCATCTGTGCTTATTGTTTTACGTTCGTGCATCACGGACCACATCAAGATCACATTCAGTGTTAACATTTTCATAAGAAAATTTAACTTAATTAGAAAAATCAAGGTTCTGCAAAATTGTGTGGGTTGACGTCAACTAGTATCAGATCCCTCCCCCCCCCTCCCTTCGTCAACCAGCGTCAACTTTAGTATAACCCCCTCCCCCCCTAACAGTTGACATCATTTGTGAACAGTCCCTTTCCCCTATACTAATCAGAGAAAAATAATAACCGCTGTGGTCTGACACTCCATTATGAATAAGTGACAGCAAAAATGACCCGAAATTATAGAGAGTGAAAGCGTGAAAAAAGCGGATGCACAGCGCGTATTAGAATATAGATTGCTTTCTGAGGCTTTTGGAGCCATGTGGACAAAATTTTGACCGTTCGCTCCACAGCAGTATTTTGTGGTAAAAATAAACAGTTGTGCACATGAAACTAACAGATTTATGTCAATATTCCACTTTTGAACACGTACAGTAGAAACTCAACTTATTCAAATTTATGCATGTTATTCAGGCATGCATGCAATTCCGCGACCAAGTAGCAATATGATATCCTAACAATGCTGGTTGTAGGAGTAATGGCAGATGACGAAAATTTAGGATTCAAAAAACTAAGACCAACGAAATTTTAGGCGACATTCTTTTGGTGCGATGAGTTGTGCACTAGTGTTCAGTTGGCCCTACCAACATCAGCAGCCATTTCAACACAAAATTCTCGTAAATTGATGTCTAGGTGCCATAATATTGCATACATTTCTCATGATTATATAGACATAATTGAAGTTAATGTGGAAGTCCAAATGTAAATATCAAAATTTCATAACTTGATCATTACAAAGCAATACCACTGACTTATAATCATCGAGAATTATATTTCGTTTTTACCTCTGGAGCCATGTGGACATAATTTAGGCCATTGGCTCCAAATAGTTTTCTATGTTAAAAATAACATTATTGCTGTACGTGTGAAGCTTGCAAATTTATTTATAAAGAAACCAACCCAAAGCGGATACCTCCTTGAAATGGAAATTTTTCCCAGGTCCCGCACGACAAATCCCCTTAAAATTTAACTCTATAAAGCAGACACCGAAAAAAATCGACAAGAATATCAAAATTCAGTATTTTATTTCTTTTCTTTTTCTTTTTTTTTGTTTACAATATTTTCTTGTTAGGTTTATTTTATTTGTGAGCCAAGTGATAGCCTTTTCTTGATCATTCACGTGGAACTACAACAATTTTTCAATAGATTGTCATGCACCTATATGTTTTTCCCAGAGCTGTACAGCTTTGCAATCATTTCTGGTCCTAACGGTTTTTAAATATGCCACACAAATGTTTTGAAAAATTTTCAGGTCAAATTTCCTTTTATGAATGTTTTTTTTTCTAACTGAGCAATAGCAAAGGGTAATAATATGGCCATACCTATAATGGGTTACCGACTTAGGAGTAGAATTTCTGCCAAGTTTCTGCCCAAAATAAGCAAAACCTCTGTTGTGGATTTGTATAATCCTAATATAATCCTATTGCCAATTTAATTATAGCCTTAACCTTATGTCTCTGAGCCTTATGGACATTCCCAACATTCTACCTGAAGAATAAAAAACCTGCCGCCTGTTAGTTTTTGTTCGTGTGTAGTTTTTAGGGAACATGAAATGAGATTAGATAAAACTTGACATGGTTATGGGTTGATCTTCCATCACATCAACAATATGATGTAAACAACCATAACATATACGAATTAAAATGCAATCAACTCTCTCTTAAGGTGTGAGGGAAAAAAACGTGTTTTTGTTTTTTAATTAATTCCTTTGACAGGAATATGTTTATATCAAGTATGATACATTTTTGGAAAGTTTATTTACATCTCTAAAAGCCCATGTTAAAAATTTTAAGGTTAACTAAAAATGTAAGATTTTAGAACAAGTCAAAGAAAATGAACCTTGTTGTAAAAACGTAGCTCCATTTACAAAACGAGTTAAGTTTAACTTATGTTTTTTGCACTTTTGTAAAAAACAGTTTTTTCTTTTTTTACTCAAACAAATTATTTTCAGAGTTATTTTCAATTTCTCAAAAGTATTGTTTTCTGTTTTCATTTTTTTTGCTTTCAAGACTATAACTCGTATTCTGTTCAAATTAAAAAGATAAAAAAACCCGCTTTTAGATCTACCCTTCAGCTTTTCAGTAAGCCAAGTCTCACTGTCAGAGCTTTTCTAGTTTTGTAAATGAAGCATCAAACGTTAGTGGCTCTGACACGAAAAGTGAACACTGAAAAAAACAGCTTTAAAGATTTTTCTTTATTGCGTGAACTAATTAATTATTTATGAAACGGAATTTTGAAACAAAAGGATCAATATGCAACATGATCAATATGTTTTATTTTTTCATGGTCTTTAATGTACACAAACTAGCCGCTAATACCACGGTTTTGGAAAATAAACGGACTTCCCATCCACTTCCTGAAAAAATAGTTTCACCATTGGAAAATTCAGAGTTTCTTTCATCCTGATGTGCAAAAAAACTTTTTTTCAAAAAAGTCTATGATTTTTCCCTTACTCACACCTTAACGGACACAGGTGGGCACTTTTGCACTAGTTTGTTTTTGAGGATAACGTTTGGTAAAATAAAACGAATAGTCAAAACAACAGAAGTGGGACTACTGCATGTGCAGATTGGCATATTGGAACATCCAATTGGGAATTTATGAATTCAAGAGTGCAACTAAAAAGTATTTTCTTTTACCGATAATCCATAATATTAAAGTAGTTTTACAACAATTCAAAAAAATATGATACTGACACAACCACCACTCGAAGATGAGAAACACATTCATCGATTCGACACAATATTTGTGTTAGATTTTGTACATTGTATGACTTGATGAAAAACGTTAAAAGTAATTTGACTGGAGATATTCAGTAATTTTGTAGGGCGTAAACATAGCAATCAAGAAAACAAATGGAAAACTGCAGTATTACGTTCTATACATGCATGTATTAATAATAAAAGTCATAAGTGACCGAATGTCACTTGTTAACAACCATTTTGAATACGCTTCTTTCGAATACCAAACCATTATCCTATTACTTTTTACACTGATCATAAATTGAACGTAAAACATAAAGTGTTCTTGTGACATATGCTTTGCAGATGATTTTATGCATTGTAGAAAAGAATTAAATTGCTCACAGATGCTTGTGTTCACCGACTCTAAGCCACGTAGACCTCCACTGCTGTACAAAGGTGAACAATTATGCGAGAATCCATGAAAAATGTCGTGAAAGAAGCGCATATTCTTGAAATATTACGGTTCTCTGTTTAAACAATACTCTTCCAAACCACACGCAAAATCATGAAATATCACCTGTGGTGCAGAAGAAAAATGGGTTAAAAACGGAAAAGAAAGGATCTTTTTGGCCCTCTGATCCGCTCACAATATGACAGCCAAAACAATGTCCATGTTGTAGGCGAAACCATAAAAATAGAAACGTTGCATCATGTTTGGAAATGGACGGGAATCGTTTAGTACAATTCGATGTGGTTGGCGTGTCATCATGATTTATAGATTTAGCGTTGATAGAATATTTCCGGACTTGACCTGTTTGTTCCTCACTTTCAAAAAAATAGTATGCCCGTAGTTTAGGTGGATTGTACATGCCTACCATTGCATTAACAACATTGTCGAAAATATCTCCATCATGAATGGCAACGATTCGATCTCGAATGTAACGGAGTAGGTTACGAGCTGGTGCCTGCAATTCACCATTCACAAAATATGCTTTAACAAACACTCCAATAGCTGCATTTAATTTGTTGCATTCATCAATAATAGAATCAACACTCACAGGATTTAAATGGTCATCAATGGCATGTTCAATAGTTGGTAGCAACTGGTGTGGAATGAATGTTCGAATGTTCGTAAAGGTGCATCAAAAGAAAGTAGATAAAATACCCTTTTTGTGGTTTGCAGTTGAGGAAGCGATAAGTTTCATGAAGGAACAACTGAAGTAGAAGGACACAATTAGAAGGAAATACACCAACAAGGTTTGAATTTTTCTCGTTTGTTGACACTTCATCTTCGATACTCACGGTTGAGCTGGAAATACTTTTCAAATGGTTTCTGGCATCTCAAATCATTTTTTCTTTCTCCTATTGCTTCGATAGCGGTACCGAGGAATTTCTTTCCGGATATGATAAGAAACAGCGATTGTAACGACGAAGTCTAGTTAACGTTACTGTTTCATCAGAGGTACTCTCAATCGGAAGGATATCAGAATTTTGTGACAAAATACAGACTTTGGTTGCGTCGCATGCTAATATGGCAGGTGAGTCACCGCACCAAGGACAAGGCTTCCGGAAAGAGACTTTCTGACTTGATGCCCAAGCAAAGAAAAGTTTCTGAAAGGTCTTTGAGTTCATGAACGGCCGAGATCCATTTCGTACGTAAGAAACGGATAAAAATTTACAATAAGCAGCAAAGTTGCATTTCATATTGCAAACCATCTCAATGAAATCCTAACAGAGTTCTTCGACGCAAGATATCTGAATCGATAGTCGGTAAATGCTATCATCTGATCCATTCCAAGTGACAACACAAGTACGGTTGAAACATACCATTTTAAACAGTTGACAGGATACTGCAGCTAACTTTGTGTATAAGGTTGTAGTAGTGTCATGTTCATAAGTGTGGTTACCACTTTCATCTGCTGGCCAAGTTTCCTAAGAATAACAACATCAATTTTAAAACAAGCAGTGAAAATTTTCAATACAACAGCTAAAATAGTAACAAACATCTTGGATAAACAAACATTTTTATCACATCTTGGATAAAAATTCTTTACGAAATTTTCATTTTTCAATGCTTCGTAACTGTAGGCGATGTGATCAAAAGAATTTTTCAGGAGAAGCGTATCATTTGGATCGGAATTTACCTCCCTGCTAAATGACGATTAAAAACACCATTCACCTGTCGATACATTGAAACCACCAGACTCCTATCAAAGAAAATAATACTGGTTCAACGATTGATGATAACTGAAACTAACGTGCAGTATAGATATATATATTACTCAATGATATCCGCACACAATGTACCTCTCCAATTGCAGTGCAAAGTTATCGGAGACTAGTTATCGGAGTTATCGGAGGCCTCTGAGCATCTATCCAATGGGATTCACCTGATTCGTAGACATTCAATTGAGCGTATACGCTCCTCTCCTCTGCTACGAACTAGTGTGACCGCAAGGGGTCGGTAGCTTAGTGGTTAAAGCAATTGCTTGGCTAGCGAGAGGTTGTGAGTTCGAGTCCCACTCGATCCCATAACTTTGCGCTGCAATTGGAGAGGTACATTGTGTGCGGATATCATTGATTGATGATAAGATAGTATTAACCCTTAAACGCCCTGTGTATCAGATATGCTACATACTTTTTCAGGGTCAACCGTGGCCCTCACCATGATTTGTATTGATTAAAAATGGCTGTTGTATCAAATATGATACAAGAGCTTGCCTCGCTGCTTGGTTTCGGACAAAAGATTTGATTAATCAAGTCAAAACGTTTCTTGATAGTTTGCTTGGTGAAGCTAGTAGTTGTACTGGCGTTACATCATGTAGAACTTTGTTTATATCTTGTTTGAAGGTTGATTTCCTGTGAATTTTTTTATTCCTGACTACTACAGAAGGGCAGATTGTGATGTAGGAATGCAATTTATATTAATGTTGTTGAGGCATATGTGTTTTTCAAGTTTCTGTATTTTTGTGTAGCATATCTGCTACATTGGGTCTTACCACAAAAGTGTTTGATTTTTTTGACAATCTTTGTGTCAATTTCTGATTTTATTATGTATACTATAGATGAATAGAAAACAACAGTATAGTGTTGATGATGTTTTGCAATATATTTATGATGGAGAAAGTGATTTTGAATCAACAGATGATGACAGCGATGTTGAACCGGACTATGTTGAACAAGTGCAGGACGATAACCAAAATGAGGAGCCTCAAGTTGAGCAAGTTGAACACGATAATTTAGATCATGATGCGTCAAGTGATGATGATGAACCCCTTCAAAATTTAGTGAATAATAAAGATGTAAATAATCATGAATATCACTGGTGCAAGAAGGATATTAGTCAGTTTGACACTGTATTTCAGGAGTTGCAGTTAGAACCACCTGTAAATGAAGATTGCACTCCATATGAGTACTTCAAAAAATTTGTTACAGATGAGATTTTGCATGATATTGCTGGGCAAACAAATATCTACAGCATGCAGAAAACTGGAATGAATATAAATTTGACTGGGAAAGAGCTGGAACAATTTATTGGTGTTTATTTTCGTATGGGCCTGGTTCGATTGCCCAGCCAGAGATCATACTGGGAGAAATTGATGTCCTACAATGGTGTCTCTTCAGTAATGTCACGCAATCGTTTTGAGACCATTATTCGTAATGTGCACTTTGTTGATAATATGTTTATTTCAGATGATAAAAAGCAAGATCGGTTGTGGAAACTAAGACCATGGATTGTAAATTTACGCAACAACTTTCTTCAAGTTACACCAGAAGAATATTATGCAGTTGATGAGATAATGGTTCCTTTCAAGGGACAATCAATTATGCGACAGTACATGCCTAATATGCGGAAGGAGTGGTGTGAGTGGCTATTTGTATGACTTCGATGTATACCAAGGGAGAACATTAGAGATCGATGGAAATAACCTAGGGACTAGTGCCAATGTGGTTCTCAAAATGGCTTCCTCCTTATCCAGTGGACATAATTTCAAACTCTTTGCTGATATTTCTTTTTTGTCCATCAAGACAGACTAAAATTACCAGTGATAGATGGGTAGAATGAGTCAAGCATTTTCCTTACTCTAATAGTCATCTTATTATAATAATCTGTGATTGTGTGTCACACTTTTATTTTAGAGAGTGATTTGTTTTTTTTCTCACGGTCAAATCCTTCTTATTTTTTCCCTTTTCGTCGTAAAACCATGCAGAGGCGAGAACGTTTTTTTACGATTAGTATATGGGGAAATCCCGCCGCTGATCGATTTCATTGGCTAATAAAGTAAACTCTTAATTTGCGCTGTTTCGATTGGCTGACAAATTCCAAAAATTTCGGTCGTTAATAACGGCTTTCATTTCTTTGTTGTGAACTTCACGAAGAAACACAGGTTTGTAAACATACGAATGTTTTAGTATTATAAAACGTTTTATTGTTAAATTTTAACTGTTATTTTATTTTAGATTAATAAAAGAACTGGTAGCACACATGCGTAGGTGAGTTTTTAACCAGATGTTTTTGTTTTTTTATAATATATATATAGGTTTTTTCAGAGGAAAACCAAACAAAGAACGAGATGAAGAAAGTCTATTTTTATTTAACGATATAAACGTGTGCTGATTTTACGTATTTCTTTTAATAGTTATCAAATTGTTATGGGGGTGAAGCAGTAAAGTAGTGTGGATGAAGTTGAAGTTGTTTGAAAATAGCTGCAGAAAGGATGATGTTTACTTACATTGGTGAAAATGGTTTCTTTTCGGTGGGAAAACGTTTGGAAAAGATACAAAGTAATATACATAAGTACATGAGTCAAACGGATTTAATAAATACAGCGAAGAGAGTAAAAACAGAGTTAAAACGATCAAAAAGTTGCATGCCCTACGAGTAGTTTTGTTTTGGTAACGAACTGGCTGTTCTTTTATTTATTTATTTCAAAATGGCTCCACAGTTATGAAGTTTAGAAAACAACATGAAAGGAGAGCTTGCCGCCACTGTCTGTCTTTTTCTTTATTTATGCCTTTCAGTGTATAAAAATAGTAGTGGAATTTCAGGAAAGTATACTGGGAAGTAAATAGAGTGTAATTAATTTGTTTACAGGTATGAAATATAGAAAGTAAAGAGTTTAGAAGTGTTGTTTAATGATAATGGCTACAGAACATATGATCAATATTGTTTACTAACATGATGATGTGAATTGGTATTGAAAGGTAAACCAAAGTTAAAATAGTATCTATTTATTAGTGAAAACACAGTTAGTATTAGTGGATAAATAAAGGATAAGAGGGGTGTTTACTGTTGTGTTTTGAATTTTCCAGAGAGGAGCTTTGAACTGAAATAAAAAATGGCTCCACATATGTGAATGTTTTCATATGTTAAAAATTCTTTTGCTATACTAATTCCGTCATTACGTTTGTGTTTTTAATTATCATTTTTAAGGTAAATATATTTTCAAAGTTTCTTTTAGTATGTTTTGTTTTTCTTTCGATTTCGTCATAGTATGATTAGGTTTTTTGTATATGTTTTTTGAATATTTTCATCTGTTAAAATAGAAATGAAGCACATGATGGGTTAAATTATAATGTTGATAGGGTTAGTAAAGAGAAGAATGGATTATGTATTTAAGAAGATCATTAATCATGATGTAATGAAACTACTACGAAAAATAAGCGTTATTGGCTGGATTTTTCTTAAGTTTATATTTTATCATGTTTATGCATTATTTTGTGTTATGGTAATTGTTTACGTACTATGCCTGGGTATATAACTTTGGCTTTATGATTTTATTTGTGACTGTATCTTCTGGGTAAATTTTTGTTCTTAGTTATTGTTTTTAGGATAAATGCGTACTTGAATTTTCTTTTTGTTTTTTTTCTTTTTTTTGATCCCATACATTTTTTTGATCAGTTTTTTGAGCTCTACAACCAATTATGTGTATTTGGGATTGCAGACAATAAAAGGAATTGTTGTTGTATAGTAAGCAGTTCTTCCTCTTTCAAATCGGCAAAGAGTTCCCTCAATTACAATTAACCATTACAAGATTCCATATTACAGATTGAACACACTACAATATATAGCAAAAATAAAACATTAAGCTATAATGCTCATAGCCTCAATCAAGGAACTATCTTTCTAAGTGCATCCCCTAGTCAAACTCATTATCTGATAAGAACTGTACAATATAGTAGTATAAAAGGCTGCTCAGAAGACATAAAAGATTGAAAGAATCCCTGCTGAATATTTGATGGTCTATCATTGTGCAGTTTCATGTCTGTGCCAGTCAAAGCATTGCGTTCCTCTTCTTGTCCTGTCAGATTTTCATTGTAAAAATACATCTGCAAACATAAAAGCTGCCGTTCTCTCCAAGTTGCTAATGAGGAAATTCAATAAAACAATGTAGTTTTGTCTTTTAACTAGATGGAAAGTTACCTGGGTTAGGATTGGGGTAAGATATCAATAATTTACATGTAATTCTGCATCAAAATCATTATTAAGGAGGTAGTACCAAATTGCAATATGGCACAGGGTGTTAGCTAGGGTCCTACAGGCGCCGTTAGAGGGCCCTTTCCTAATCCAAAAAACTAATAAGTTTCCCAATTGAATACAGCAATAAATTTATGAAAACTTAGTAAATAAGCTTGCTGTGATAATAAATGATTTGAATCTGTTTTGAAACATCGGCTTAAACTCATCACTAACATGCGTTTCTGCTTTGTTATAAAAATGCACATCGTAGTTATACCCTAACGACCTCAATTGAGAATTTCTAGCTAACACCCTGTGGCACCACCCAATAATTGCCACGTTTGCTTGTTTTTATCAAGAGTAGAAAGGATCTTAACTACACTGATCATCTGATATACCTGATATATCACTACAGGCTTACTTTTTGCATTACTGAACAGGAGGAGAGGAAGAAGAGAAGCAGAAGAACATTTTCCAAATTAATTTTTATCATCTAAGGTCTTAATCAGATGAGAGCAAAATCATTTGATTAAGACCTGATTAAGCTAACCTTCTGTAGTAAGTATAGTAACTTTCTCTTTCTTTCTATATCCGAATCCTTTGATTTGATCAGAAGGTGAGAAGATGGTGATGATGTGTCTCGGTAAAGCGCTAGATAATTACACAGCAGGGAAGCTTGGCTCTCATATATATGACTTACCATGTACATAGGTGCCAAATGTTTACCTTCAAATCAAGCAGATATCCAAATATATCGTATAAATCTAAATAATTTTATTTTAAAAACGCAAGTTCTGATTACAGACGTCAATTCATATTATCGCGATCATTAATAGCTACTACCACCATATTGGGATATTTTCCGGACTGCAAGAACTAACAGAAGACATTAACCAATAAAAATAGAGAGCGACGTAGGAACTTTCTCTTCCTCGCAATAGTAGGTCACACGACAAGCTGATGTGCAGGTGTGTTGGTAATAGGTTTTGTCTCGGGAGAAAAGTTTTTGCGGAAAATAAAGGCGCAACTACTAGCGTATGGTCTAGCTTCTCAGTGAGTGCAACAACGCAACAAACAATTCCAACAGAGACTGAAACGAAATTGAACTGATAGTCTCGGAATTTTTCTTACTACAGTTTGTTTTCTTGAAAGGATAGATCAGACGTAGAAAAAGAAGAGAAGAAACCAATCTATAGCAGCAATTGCAAAAGTTATGCAGAAGTGCCGATCAAATTTTAGGTAAATACGCCCCACTAGTGAAGAAGCGTTTAAAAGGAAAGCCTACACCATGGTTAGATATCAATATAAAACAAGATATGGACCATCGTGATAAAATCTTACGCAAGGCTAGAAAATCGAAATCGAATGAACATTGGAACCTCTACAAAAAGTCAGGAATTTCTGCAACAATCGACTGAGAACTGCCAGAAAGAACTATCTTATTATAATAATCCGCGTTGTGCATCCCACTTTTATTTTAGAGAGTGATATATTTGTTTAATTTTTACGGTCATCGTCCTCTTATGTGCGCGTAAAACCACGTAGATGCGAGAGACACTTTTTTCACGATCATTCCAAAAGCACGTGGCATCATTTGACGTCAGTTTTTTTATCTTATCACGGGGTAACCATTGCATTGCATCCCCAATCGAACGCGACGTTTTTGGGGAAATATCTCGAGAACCAATAGGGATAACTGACGTTTTTTAGGGTCAACGATACGGGTGATGGGGTGACGCAAAATTTGGGCCTAAATTTTATTTGGTACTGCGGATATGACGTCATCAAAATCTTTGATCGACGATATCTCTGCAACGGTTGATCGTAGCGAAACGATCCCATACATTTTTTTGATCAGTTTTTCGAGCTCTACATTATAGGTACACTTTTGAGTTTCCATGATTTATTTTTTCGTCACGGGGTACGTACACGGGAATGGTGTATTTGATCTGATGTTTTCGAAGTTAAGTTCGGTAAAAAGGTTTTACCCCGGGATACTAGTTATCAAAATATTCTAAGTGAACATCGCTCGAATCCCCGTAACTTCTGGAAGTCAATCAAGAAAATATTCCCTGTGAAAGTTAAGAATTCGTCTTCCCAAGAGCAAAATAAATGTACGGCTAGAACATTTGCAGAATTTTTTGCAACTGCAGTCACCAACTTGAAAAAGTCATGCTTCTTACTCACAGACCTAGTTTGGATATCAATACAAACATCCACGATACCTGCAGCTTGGAAAGTTGCAAAGGTGACATCTGTTCATAAATCTGGAAACGTAAACGATGAGGGCAATTACCGACCGATTTCCGTTCTACCTACAATGTCGAAAATCCTACGAAAGGCTATATGCAACCAACTAAAAGCCTATCTCGAACATAACAAGCTCATATCGAATCAACAGTTCGGCTACCGATCGGGACGATCAACAGATATTGCTGCAACTTTATTTTTAGACGACGTCAGAAAAGGAATCGAAAATTGGCAACTATGTGGGAGCAGTGTTCATGGATTTAAGTCGAGCTTTCGACACTAAGTCATTCGACAATGATAGCGAAACTAAAAACGTATGGTTATATGTGAAAATGAGATAGTATTATTAAATGACTACCTTTTTAACAGAAGACAAATTGTTCAAATAGGCAACGAATTATCACCTGATTTCCCAGTGACAAGTGGAGTACCACAAGGGTTGTTGCTCGGGCCTCTTCTGTTCTTATTATATTTTAATGACTTTCCTGATGCAGTCAAATGGTCAAAAGTTATGATGTACGCAGATGATACGGTGTTGTATTTTGCACACAAAAACGTTTAAGCCAAGATCTCCTGCTGGTTTCCAAGTATCTTGAAGAATCTCAGCTTGTTATCAATCTCAAGAAGGGTAAAACTGAGTCCATGCTTTTTGCTACATCACAAAAGCTCTGTAGATATAGCGACCCTTTCCAAGTCAAGTATCGAGATACTGTCATAAATGATATGACAACCTACGAATATCTAGGAAATCTTATTGATCCAGCAGTAAAAATGAACGCAAACTTTGAGAAACAACGTAAAAAAGCATCCAGCCGAATTCGTTTATTGCAGAAGGTTCGTGAATACCTTACAGTTCAAGCAGCTGAAAAGATTTACAACATGATGATTGCACCGATATTAACGTACTCCTGCTTGATTAAGCTTCAATTAACATGAACTCAAATCTCGTGTTTGAAATCGATAGAGGACCGTGCAGCGCACAAAATAACTCAAATTTGTCCGACGGTGATGATGACCGCTGACATTGCTATTTTGGCAGTCAGAGCTGAAATTCTGACGGTCAAATTTCAAAACAAAAAGTTACTGTGTTTGTACTGTTTTTTGTACTCTTTCTCATTTGCTTCATTAGCCTGCTCACAAAGCATAATTTATACTGTTATATTTTCGATATGAAGTTTCTATCTTTCACAGGTTAATAATTGATGAGAATACAAGAGACACGAACTGTCAAATAATCTCGCCTGCCAGCCGACGTCATTTTTTATTTTGTTTTGTTTATTTACAGACACACGAAGCTGTTGGGATATCATTCACGGACCAAACTAACTCCCAGTTCACTTTATTTTTATTCGAATGAATTGTCATATATTCAGGAAGAGTTTCGACATGAACTTTTTGAATGAATGAAAATTATTTATAGATTTTATGAAATAACAATGAATATCAGACAGTTTCACAAATTCTATTCGCATTCAGTGCAGTCACGAAAGTTTGTTTATAACGTGACTCATTCATTTTTTTCGGGTTGAATAAAGAATAATTTATAGTTATTTTTTATTAGAAGAATAACAGAATAATACACTTTAAATTTCCCGTTCTTCCATATCTGAGTTTTCAGACGATTCATCGCACAGAGTTGATGGATCAACAACCTGCTATATTCCTTTGTTTTTTGGTAACCGGCACCACAGGGACAGATTCTGACACGATATCAACATCGTCATCTGGGGAGTGACATTGTTTATTATTTTGATTTTTTTCCTTGATTATAAATGGAATAACAAAATTGAATATGATAACGAACTTGAATAAATACGATGGAAATAAATTAATTTGTGATTGAACAACCAACTAGATGCGGTAACGAACTTGAATACGATGAAACCACGTTTAGATTATTGATATGATGAATAAATAACTGACGATGATTTAAATATAAATAACGAGCGACTGAAATATAACTGACGATAGAAATATATAACTGACAAGCAACGATTTTCAAAATTCAAGATTATTTTATTGAGAAATCTACTTAGCAAATGATTCTTCCATATTATGATAGAACAAAAAACGTTCGAACATTCTAAAAGAAAATATTTTCGAACGAGGCCGCGTGTGGGAATTTGAATGAATGAGAAAGTAAATATAAACGCGAACAAATATGTTTTGTTTAAACAAAATGTACAAGACAGCTGTTAGTTCGAAGATATATTTGCAAATGAATCACGATCATTAAATTTTTAAATAACATGACGACAGCGGAACTTGATTAATCCATTGAGCTAAGTAGATTTTCATCCATAGTAGCTTGCCTCGCTCTTCACATTCTTAAGTCATGGCGGTCAGGAAGAACGGCTGAACGAAAAGTTTGCCGTTCAAAGGTGAGATTCTGGCGGTCAATGACCGTTGACCGCCCGTTATTTTTTGCGCTGACCGTGCCTCGCAAATAATTTATAAGGAATGCAAAACCAAGAAAGTTCCTTCTGTGATTCATCGACGAAATTCGAAAAACCTGTAAAATGGTGTATAAGTGTTTGAGTGGTGATGTATGTAGTCCAATGAAAAACTACTTTGAACTAAATAAACATAACCTACAAACAAGAAATCAGAACTCACTCTTGAAATTACCGAAACTCAAGCTGGAGTTAGATAGACAAACATTCCTCTATTCTGGGGCGAAATTGTATAACGATCTTCTGATTTCTTTAAGAAAGGCAGGTGATTTTATTTGTTTTAAGAGAGCTCTGAAGTCTCACAATTTCTAATTATTTCATTATTTTTATTTGGTTTGTCACTGAAATTACATTTAGATCTTCCTAGTGATTATGGAAGGTAGTAGATTTTTTCTTTTTCTAGCGAGCTTTTGTCTGTGGCTTTTACGACATTTTTCGTTTGCTTCTTTAAAGATATCTCTCCAATCCCCCATTTATATTAACTTTATTTCACATTTATCTTATATAACAGGTCCCACATTGATAGCAGTTTTATATAGATGTAAATATGTAAATACTGAAGTGATGTACCTGTTTTTAAACATTGTGAATAATGATAATAATAATAATAATAAGGTTGAATACTTTTGAATCAGTTCAAATCTACCAAATCCTTTGAATTACTTTTAGGAAAAGGATTTATTTCGTTTCCGTTGTTACCAACAATTTAAGGAAGCATTAAATTTACATGAAACGGGTACCGTGAAGCACTATGTCATTCTAAATGAACCAAAAGGCTTTTCCGAGGATGGTATGTTTCCGCATTTGACAGTAATGAAAAAGTTGGGTTTTTTTTAATAAAGGGCCTAAATTACCGTAAATGCGTGCTTAAGTCATAGGTTTAATTTCTTAATTGTTTGACTTAAAGCGGGTCGAATAAAAAATTAATAATGTAAGCATTATCTTATCTGTTAGTTTCAAAATATATTTGAGAGAGTTCATAGATCAGTAATTACTGTAATGTGGCTCAGTATTTCTCATATGAAGAAATCAGATGTATTTTTACGGTAGCAGCGATAGCGAATACCGTATTGAAACACCTGTGGACTCCTACTCCTCCTCCGGCCGAAATGGCAATTAGTCTGCATTTTAGAGTCTGCAGGACTCGACCAAAAGCGCAATGAAGATTCTAATAAAGGAACGCAGCCTTCGTAATTTGGAAGCTTTTTGATATCAAGCATTTAAAAAGTAGATTACCTTTTATTTTAAAAGTACATAACCTAATATTTCATAACTTAATCCACGAAATTAGAATTCATTCGAATTCTAATCAAATAGGCGTACATAAAAATGGTACTTTTTAACTCATTACGCTAACTGAAAATACTTAATATGTTGCTTTCCTTGTTAGTAAAGCTTATTAGTTCAAAGTTTCAGTTCAAAATTTCAAAATTACGGCTTTCAAAGGTGTAGTTCGAAAAGGCAGTTATTTGTTAGAATTCAATTTTGGTTTCATCAGAAATAATTATTATCAACAGACTTTTTTTTTCTACATAAGCTCTTATGAAAAAATTTCTTATAAAAAAAACATATGTTACACAGCTCACGCATGGATAATTCTTTTGTCTTTAAATAAATTAATGCTGGTGTTTTATGATTAAACCCTATTTACACTAATTAATCATTTTCATCAAGTTTATCATTAATGCCTGTTTTTCACCAGTAAAATATCTCAGAAAACACAGTAAAGAAGTTTTTAGTATAAAATTTCGAAAGCTTGCTGCTACCGTTTTGCGCCATCCGGCTCTTGTTTATTTAAGTTACGCTTCGTAGTACTTTTTACCTGTCTGCAACTCCAAAAGTTTACTCCGTTTCCAAAAACTGAGTGTAGGGTGTTTGTGTTTGTCGTGACGTTTTCTTTGATGAAGATTTAGATAAAAGTGGTGGAAACTTTATGGCCAAGTGTTCCGAATGTTGCGAGTGGTATCACCGCAAATGTATAAAGATACTAAACAAAGTGTTCAAGTGCAAAAGGGAACATGAAAGGTGGATTTGTGGACTTTGCGTTTGAATTTGCGACCTTGTTCAAAAATATTTTCACTTTGAAAAATGTAAAATTCTGTTGTTTTATGATGAGTTTTTCTTTGTAATCGGAATGAGTAGGGTATTTTTGGTGTGTGAATATTTGAATTCCTAAACCTACTATTCTGTGAAGCAATAGTCAATCCCATTTATGATCCTCCAAAGCGCGTAAATTGCGCAATAAATAAATAAATGAAAAAGTGCTGGGACCGTCTGTCGGGAAAATCCGGTGTCGGTATTCACGGCACCTACTGTGGCCTATACATTCTTAACACGACCTACTTGCTGTATACTTAAGCTCGGTTCCCATTAGAATCGAAAATGTTGAGCAACAGTCGTACAACAGTAGCACAGCACTTACGATATTAATGGAAACAAATGTCGTGCAACAGAGCGATTGTTGTACAATAGAAGACATGTTGCACAACACATGTTGTAGAGATAGAAATTTTTCTATCTCTGCAACAGTCAGTGATAGTTGTACGACATTATTGAAGTAAAAGTTCAATGGAAACACAGCAGAGAGCAGTTGCTCAGGAGCGCACAATTTTGCTGTTCTGTAAAGTACATAATCTTATACGTTTTTTGAATGAATGTAGAATTGATCAAAATGGCGAACGAAGCAAAAGTGTCAACAGAACCCATTGAAATTCGAAAGAATGTTTCATGGATGAAGTGCGCAAATACCGAGTTTTGTTTGACAAGTTCTTTAAAAACTTCAAAGATAAAAATCAGAAACTAAATGCGTGGACAGCAGTTGGTTCAGTGTTCAATTTGAGTGCAAAAGAAGCAGAAGATAAATATAAGAGTATTCACACATCGACATAGCATTAGACACGTTCAATTTATTTAAAGCTTTCGGCTGTCACCAGCCATCATCAGTATACACAAAATTTTAACAAGTCACACCTTATATAACAAGTTATAACAAATCAGAATATTACCAAATATGGGAAAATTATATAACAAGTTATGACAAATCAGAATATTACCAAATATGGGAAAATTACTCGTCAGCATGCTGCACGATGCAAGCACTCCCTAGACGAGTAATTAACCGAACTTATCAAATAAATACAATGGAGAAGAGGAGATATTTTTGTTAAGAATAGGCTTCTCTCTATAGATCATTAAGCTCTCTTTTATTTCTAAATAATAGTTGTTACGAGCAGTGGTGACAATTCGAAAGTCTTCAAAGCTCGCAGGAGAGTTACAAAACAAAATATGGTCCTTAACAGCTGTGCTCTGTGTGTTCTTAACTAATTTATCGGTCAAAGGTGACATACCTAGGTGCTCAGAAGCCCTAACTTTGAAATGTCTAGTGGTCTTGCCAAAATAAGAAGCATTGCAGCTTCTACACATAAACTTATACACTACATTTGAAAGTAAAGACTTCGGAACACGATCTTTGAACCTAAAAAACGAGGACAAACGTTGTTGTGAGCTAAATATGACTTTGAGTTCACACATATTGGAAGACTTATGCACAGCTTTCACGAGCTTAGTTCTAATATTAAGTGATAATTGTCCTAAATAAGGCAAAAATAAATATACAATTTTCTTTTCCACTGTGCAATGTATAGATTTAGGGAGGAGAACTTTATTCAAAAATAGCCTAATACAACTATCAACCAAACTTTGAGGGTACTCATTTCTGTGGAGAATGTCTTTCAATTTCGAAGCCTCAATGTGAAAAATTTTAAAGTTAGAAGAAATACGAAAATTGCGGTATAAAAGCGAAAACACCAAACCATGTTTATATTCGTCAGCTATAAAACTATTATAGTTAGAATAAACTCCACTGAAAGTGATTTTTCGATAAAGTGTTGTAATAAATTTACCATCACTTCGGCTGACTTTAACATCAAGAAAGGAAAGACAATCATTATGTTCCACTTCGGAAGTAAAAGAAATATTATCATGTTGTTTGTTCAAGTACTCCTTAAATTTAACAACATGGTCAGGAGACGAGAACAAAAAGCTATTATCTATTACCTATTATCTATTATCTAGAATTATTATCTTTGGCTACTAAAAAATCTTACTTTTGTTTTAATAATTCGTACTTTAAGCAGATCGATGGTGTTGCTATGGGTTCTCCTTTAGGTCCTAGCCTCGCCAATTCTTTCCTGTGTCACTATGAGAAAATATGGTTAGATAACTGCCCCAAAGAGTTCAAACCTGTGTTTTACAGAAGATATGTTGATGATATTTTTGTTTTGTTCTCGTCTCCTGACCATGTTGTCAAATTTAAGGAGTACTTGAACAAACAACATGATAATATTTCTTTTACTTCCGAAGTGGAAAATAATGATTGTCTTTCCTTTCTTGATGTTAAAGTCAGCCGAAGTGATGGTAAATTTATTACATCACTTTATCGAAAAATCACTTTCAGTGGAGTTTATTCTAACTATAATAGTTCTATAGCTGACGAATATAAACATGGTTTGGTGTTTTCGCTTTTATACCGCATTTTTCGTATTTCTTCTAACTTTAAAATTTTTCACATTGAGGTTTCGAAATTGAAAGACATTCTCCACAGAAATGAGTACCCTCAAAGTTTGGTTGATAGTTGTATTAGGCTATTTTTGAATAAAGTTCTCCTCCCTAAATCTATACATTGCACAGTGGAAAAGAAAATTGTATATTTATTTTTGCCTTATTTTGGACAACTATCACTTTATATTAGAACTAAGCTCGTGAAAGCTGTGCATAAGTCTTCCAATATGTGTGAACTCAAAGTCATATTTAGCTCACAACAACGTTTGTCCTCGTTTTTTAGGTTCAAAGATCGTGTTCCGAAGTCTTTACTTTCAAATGTAGTGTATAAGTTTATGTGTAGAAGCTGCAATGCTTCTCATTTTGGCAAGACCACTAGACATTTCAAAGTTAGGGCTTCTGAGCACCTAGGTATGTCACCTTTGACCGATAAATTAGTTAAGAACACACAGAGCACAGCTGTTAAGGACCATATTTTGTTTTGTAACTCTCCTGCGAGCTTTGAAGACTTTCGAATTGTCACCACTGCTCGTAACAACTATTATTTAGAAATAAAAGAGAGCTTAATGATCTATAGAGAGAAGCCTATTCTTAACAAAAATATCTCCTCTTCTCCATTGTATTTATTTGATAAGTTCGGTTAATTACTCGTCTAGGGAGTGCTTGCATCGTGCAGCATGCTGACGAGTAATTTTCCCATATTTGGTAATATTCTGATTTGTCATAACTTGTTATATAATTTTCCCATATTTGGTAATATTCTGATTTGTTATAACTTGTTATATAAGGTGTGACTTGTTAAAATTTCGTGTATACTGATGATGGCTGGTGACAGCCGAAAGCTTTAAATAAATTGAACGTGTCTAATGCTATGTCAATTTCTTCCACGTTTATGTCTACCTTTGATATTCACACATCCTATGGAAGGTATTTGAAAAGTAAGAAAAATATCAAATCAGTGCCGGGACCAAGTCCTTATCATAATTTAAAGTGGTTGGACGTATTTATCGAGCATAGAGAAACTTCCTCAAACTTTCAACAAAGTAATCAAGAAAGTAATCAGCCCATTGGCGAATGGACTAACTACCGCTATATGACCACGATTAAGAAGATTTTAACCATCACTCTCTAAAATAAAAACCAGATGTACAATCACAAATTAGTATAATAAGACAAGTATCCTAAGTAAAAACTTTTTACCGAACTTAACTTTGAAAAGTACGTACGTACTTACCCCGTGATGAAAAAATAAATCATAGAATCCGGACTCAAAAACATCCCAGGCGGCGTCGCTCGCCACCCATGTTCAGTATGCGTTGTATCGCAGAATTTAACTCGTGTAAAAGTTTCTTTTCTGGCATTAATTTTTTAATTCATTTCTTACATTCAGAAAAATTAAAACAAAAACAAATAGCAACATGGCTCAGCATATATATTCATACGAAGAAGAGAAGTAACTTTAATGTAAAAAAATGCACACAGAACCGTTTACCCAGACATAATACATAAGACATAATAAATATTACAAAATGTGAATTGAAAACAAATTCATACCTTCTAACTGTGTTTCTTTTGTGTGGAAGTTACATTGGACAGCAACTATTAATGAATTTTTGAAATGATATATATACAATCTGTTCTTCCCAAAACCATCAACATCATGGTAAGAACCATGAGTTTCATTTCTTTAACGGTTCACGTGCTGTTTTATTATTAATCTTACCTAAAAAATATTTCAATTGTATAAAAATACAGAAAAAAATATCATGCTACAAAATGGTAGAAATAAAAAACAATAATTAATATAAAGCACAAATTCAATGACAGAATTTTTGATTGGAAAGTCTATAAAATGAACCAATGCTATAAGACACTCAACACTGGAACTACATAAAGACTTTCAACATGGGATACACAGCCAAACATCAAAATAATAAAAATAATATAAACAATGAAATGCCCTACCAAAGTCATAATTTAATACTAAAAAGATAAAAAAGTAACAACAGTAAAACATCTACTTATACTAATCCGCAATCGTGCATACCACTTTTAATTTAGAGAGTGTTTTGTTTTTGTTTTTTTAATGGTCAAAATCTTCTTAATCGTGGTCATAAAGCGGCAGTCCGGCCAGTGAAGAAACTCTTCCACTGCAATCCAACGATCACTTGTTTTGACACGTGATCGTCTTTTCGCCGTTTTCATTGGTTGCCGAAATCGGAAAAACTATAGCGACAATGTTCGTTGATAAGAAATCCATTTTCATTAATCGTTTGACGAACGAACAGGTCTGTACGAAGGTATTATTATAAATAAATATTTAACTTTTTGCTTTTCTTTTGTTGTTTTTCTATTTTAGATTAATAATAAAAGAACGTAAGTAAATGTACTGACATATTATTTATGTATGTATTATGTAAAATCATACTGAAATGTTTTTTATGTGGAAAACGAAAACATCCAGCACATGTTTCAACGTTTTATTTACTTTGTTTGGCTATATAGAAGAAAGTGCAGTGAAGGAATGCAGAAAAAATCAATTTTCATTAATCGTTTGACGAACGAACAACAGGTCTGTACGTGAAGGTATTATTATAAAATGTTTATTGTTTAACTTTTACTGCTATTATTCTATTTTAGATTAATAAAAGAACAGGTAAGTTATGTATGTATTTAAATGTTTGTTTACGTTTTAGTTATGGCTATACAGAAGAAAGTGCAGTGAAGAAATCCAGAAAAAATGATGTTCCTTTACACAGTAAGGAATGGTTTTATTTTAATTTAGTTTTGAAAAGATATATGAGTCAAAATAATTCTATCTTTAGTATGCATCTTCGCTGGATGAAAACTGGATGCTGGATGAAAAGGAACGCGGAACGAACGAAATTTGTTTTGGTAACGCGCGCTGTAATTTATTTATTTACAAATCTATTAAAAATGGTTCTCATCGCTGTGGAAATGGGGGAACGTCAACCATGTCTGCCTTTTATTAGATTTTCCTGTACAATTTAAGATGCTTGGTACTTTGTGTATCTGCCTGTCTTCCAGCCAACTTTATGTCTTTTGTTTTTGTTTGCTTCAATATGGTTGCAATGAATGTGTGATTATTTTAGCTGTTCTTCAACTGAAATCTTTTCTTTTATTAAGTTAGAAAAAAGAAAAGTGGATAAACCATTAAAGAAATGAAGCACATGGTTAAATTATGAAGTTGAGAGGGTTCTGTACAATGAAACTGTCCTACAAAAAAGAAGCATTATTGGATGGATTTTTCTTCTTATTTTATCAAGTTTATGTATTATTTTGTGTTATGGTGTGGTATAATCGTTTACGTACTATGCCTGGGTGTATAAGTTTGCCATTATGTTTTTATTTGTTACTTTTTATCTTCTGGGTAAATTTGTGTTTTTAGTTATTGTTTTTAGGATATGGTATTTTCTTTTTGTTTTTTGTTTCTTTTTGTTTTGTTTTTTATTTTTCGGTATTACAATTGAAATATTATTCTTTTAGGCAATAATAAAAAAAGCACAAAGAAATGAAACTCATGGTTTTAATCATGATGTTGATGGTTTTGGGAAGAACTAACTATATCATTTCAAAAATTCATTAATGGTTGCAGTCCAGTAGTAACTTCGGAACAGAAGAAAAAGTTGGAAGGTATCAATTTGTTTTGAATTAACATTTTGTTATGTTTGGTTTTGTATGTCTGGGTAAACAGTTCTGTGTTATATATTGCACTTTTTTTTATGAACGTTTCTTCTCTTCTGCGTATAAATATATATTCTGAGCCATGTTGCTATTTGTTTCTGTTTTAAATATTTTGAATGTAAGAAATGAATTAAAAAAGGAATGCCTGTAAAAACTTTTGCAACACAACGCATACTGAACATGGGTGGCGAGCGACGCCACCTGGGATGTTTTTGAGTTGGGATTCTATGATTTTTTTTTCTTCACGGGTTGCGTACACGGGGGGAATAGTGGATTTGACCTAATGTTTTCGAAGTTAAGTTCGGTAAAAAGGTTTTACCCGGGATACTAGTTACTTATATAGTACCCAGGCATAGTATGTAAACAATTACCATAACACAAAATATAAGAATCCATCCAGCAATGCAATGCTTTTTATTTGTAGTAGCACAGCAGTGTTAGTAGGCATATCACATTTTACAGCAATAATTAATGAATTTCTGAAATACATAATCCATTCTTCTCTTAACTATCCCTCACAACATCATAATTTAACCATGTGCTTCATTTCTTTAATGGTTATACACTTTTTCTTTTCTGACCTAAAAGAAAAAGATTTCAGTGAAGTACAACTACAATCCACACTACTGCAACGGCCATATTGAAGCAAACAAAAGCAAAAGATATAAATGACAGACAGGCAGAGAGACAAAGCACCAAACATCGTCAATAAAATATACAGGGAAATTTAATAAAAAGCAGACATGGTTGATATGAGATAAGATAGCATAACACGTTCCCCATTTCCACAGTCATGAGAACCATTTTTAATTGATCTGTAAATAAAATCTTCTTTGCTAACTAATGGCGCGTGTTACCAAAACAAATTTTTACTGCGGCCTCCCTTGTCTTCGTTGCTCCATCTTCTCTTCATTTTCATTCAGCTTCTACATCCTAAACGATTGAATTACTTTAAACATGGTAACTGGGACAGCTTTCGAGACTTGATTCGTGACCTGCCGGTTGATCATATCTTTGCCTGTGATGCAGAGAGGTGTGCAGTGTAGATATCTTCTTGGCTTCAGGTTGGTATTGATGAATTTGTTCCTTCTTGTAAATATCAGGTTAAACCTGACTCTACACCCTGGTTCTCTCCTGCCATTTCTGCTGCAATTGCCCATCGTAATCATTTTTTCCATCGTTATCAACATTTTAGTAGTGAAGACAACAGCCGTCTTTTCACCAAAGCTCGCAACGACTGTAAAAAAGTCATTGAGGAGGCTCAACGCACCTATCGCAATCTGGTCCATGATCGGCTTATATCTGAATCTATTGGGTCTCGTGATTTCTGGTGTATCTATCGGAGCTTTCCTAATAAGGGTAAGTCTTTGATCCCACCACTCTTCAACGGTCCTGAGGTGTTGACATCTGCTGTTAGTAAGGCGGAGCTCTTTGCTAAACAGTTCAGCAGGAACTCCACCCTTGATGACACTGGTCATGATATTGACTCCAGAACTGACGTGGTTTTGTCTTCTCTGAACGTAACTCCTCAGATGGTTTCGGATGTTATTAGTTCGCTCGACTCTTCTGAGGCTACTGGTCCTGATGAAATCCCTGTAATCGTTCTGCAAAAATGCTCGCCTGAACTCTCTCCCATACTGTAGGCTATTCAGGAAGTGCATCGATGAATCTTGTTTTCCTTCTTGTTGGAAGATTGCTTCTGTTGTGCCTGTTTTCAAAAACTCTGGTGAGAGATCGGACCCTTTATGCTATCGTCCTATTAGTCTTCTCTCTATTATAAGTAAGGTCTTCGAATCATTGATCAACTCTTCCATCACCCATCATCTAGAATCTCTTCATCTGTTCTCTGATCACCAGTATGGTTTCCGTTCTGGTCGTTCCACTGCTGATGCTCTGACCGTCATCTCCGAACGTATATGTCAGTCCCTCAATGCTTGTGGTGAGACACGTGTCTGTCCATGGTCCAACCCTCTTTCTCATTTTCATCAACGACCTTCCTGATTGTATTCTCTGTAAACTTGCTATCTACGCTGACGACACTACTCTTTACTCGTCTCTTGAAAGGACTAAGGACTTGTTTGATAAGGTTGAAATGGCTGCTGAGTTGGAGGACGATCTTAGGACAGTAGTTGAATGGGGTCAGAAATGGTTGGTTTCCTTCAATGCTTCGAAAACTAAGCTTCTCTCTATTAATCGTTTCAGGGACCCTGTAATTCCTTCTGTTCTTATGAATGGAAGTGAGCTTGCAGAGTCATCTCAGGTTCGTCTTTTAGGTTTAACCTTCACAAAGAATTTCACATGGAATTCTTACATCGAGTCCATTGCTAAATCTGCTGCTATGAAGGTTGGCTCACTTTTTCGGGTCCGTAACTTACTTCCGGCTAAATCTATCTTTTATATGTTTCAGGCCACTATTCGCCCTTGTCTTGAGTACTGCTGCCACCTTTGGGCTGGAGCCTCTGCTCATTGTCTTCATCTTCTCGATCGTATTCAGAAGCACTTAGTTAACTTAGTTGGCCCTGATCTTTGTGCTGATCTTCACCCCCTCTCACATCGGAGAAACGTTGCTTCCCTGTCTCTTTTCTATAAATACTTTCATGGGCATTGTTCGGATGACTTGCATCAACTTACTCCTTCTCCTAAGACTTTCTCTCGGAACACTCGCCTCTCTTCAAATTCTCATCCTTTGACTGTTCAGGTCCCAACTTGCCATAAGAACTTTTATTCATCTAGCTTTTTCCGTCGGACTGCTCGCATCTGGAATTCTCTCCCTCATAGTTGTTTTCCTGCTGAGTATGATCTACAATCTTTTAAATCCAAGGTTAACCGCCACCTTACTCTGTCTTTATAGCTCTTCTTCCTTTTCTCATCCCTCTCATCTGTCTTTATAACTCTTCTTCCTTTTCTCATCTTGTAGCTTTCTGCCTAATAGTGGCTTCGGCCTTGCAGGGAGCAACTCATTTAAAAAAAAAAAAACTCTTACACTCACACATGAATAAGATATATTTTCAAAACAAACTTAAGATTAAAACCATTTGATTTGTTATCCGTGTAAATAAACATCGTTTTTTCTGCAGCCAATTTTTAAAAACTTTACTGCCCTTCTTCTGTATAGGCACATTATTTGATAACTAAAACCCTGAAAATGTGCTGGATACATTCTTCCACTTGCATTTCTTCTTTGTTTTCCACTGACATAAACCATTTCGCTACACTTCTTTTACATCGTAAACAAACATGCATAATAAAAACATCAATACAACTAACTCACGCACGTAGCACACCTGTTCTTTTATTAATCTAAAATACAATAGCAGTTAAAGTTTAACAATAAACCTTTTATAATAATAAACCTTCGTATGTGTACATACCTGTGTTTCTTCGTCAAATTCACAACGAAGAAAGGAAATCCGTTATTAACGAAGTAAATTTTTGGAAATTGTCAACCAATCAAATGAGCGCATTTTGAGAGTTTTCCTTTATTAGCCAAGGAGAACGATCAGGGATACCAAGGCGGCGTCGCTCACCGCCCATGTTCAGCTTGCATTGTGTCGCACCCCGCCAACGATCAACATGCATTTCAGGTAAAACATTTGTGACCGGTTTTCAAAATAATAAGAAAAATTTGAAACATCCAATCACATTCCTGCCTATAGACCGAAACAATTTTTTTATACCCAAAAGTTGTAAAGAAGAAAACATAATGAAAAATACCAAGATATACAAAAGCCAGTAATTCTAATTGGTATTAATGTGTAGCACATAATATCAAATGTAAAAAATATTTTACGGATTTAATCAATACTGGAGCTGAAACGAATAAAAGCATTTTAAAATAATTTTTCCCGAGAGACATGAAACAACCAAAAATAAAAAATAACTTTTACGCAAAACAAATCATAACAAGATTGATGCAAAGCTATACACCCAAGCACCCAACAACTTCATGTTGAAAATGTAGCTGATCTGAATAAAAATTATTTTTTACCCTGGAGACGTGACACATAGCCAAACATCGCAACACTTAAAATGACCTACTATTGACCGAGAACTATATTTTTCATAAGCAGAAAATGCAAAATAGCTTCTATGTAAAACAAATCATAACAAAACTGATACAAAACTATACACCCAAGCATGCCACCATTAAAATGTGTATAGATGTATAGTTTGACTGGAGCTAAACCGATTAAGAGTTTTGTAAAATTATTTTTTACCCTGAAGACGTGAAACACAAACAAACATCGCATTAAAATACCCTACTACAGTCCAAAATCATGCTTTTACATGCAGAAGATTTAACACATAAACAATAGTAAGATAACAAAGAAGTAAAGTATATATATAATATTGAATAAAAGAAGTATTCAAGTTAAAGGTAAAACATAGCAATACATAACACAAAGCTATATACCCAGCCACACAAAAGCAAACATTGAATTACAAATACGTGAGTTAAAAACAAATTTATACCTTCTAACTGTGTGGTTTTTTTTCAGAATTTTTAAAATGGATAATCTGTTCTTGACCAACCATCAACATCATGATATCAAACCATGAGTTTCATTTATTTATTGTTATTGTATTTTTTATTTCGCTTTTATAAAAAAAAAAGATTTTGAATGCACATTGTGATATTACAGAAAACCTAATCGTATTTATGTCGATATTGAAAGATAAAATTCAAACTAAAAGAATGTTTGAGAACAAATTTACCTTAAAAACTTGAAAATACCTTAAAAATAATAATTAAAAACACAAATGTAAAGACAGAAATTTGTATATTAGCTAAAGAATTTTTAACAACTGAAAACATTCTATGGAACCATTTTTGAAAACAGGGTAATTAATCTCCTCTGCTGGCTAATTCAAAACACAACAGTAAACAACCCTGCATTCTTTATTTATTCAGCACAACTGCGTTCTAACTAAATAGATATATAATATTTTAAATTTGGTTTAACTTGAAACATCAGAGTATACCTTTCAAAACCAATTCACATCATCATGTTTGTAAACAACACAACAAACATTGATCATCTTCTGCAGCCATTTTCAATCACTTCTAAAACTGTTTACTTTCTGTATGCATACCAGTAAACAAATATTAATAACACTTTATTTACTTTCCAGCACACTTTTCTTCTGCAAACACATCCTTGCTCCTACTCTAATATTTCTTCGTTACTGAAATTTGTCTACCATTTTTATAACAGTCAAAGACAAAAACACTGGTTTCTAAGTTCCCCAGCACTGTTTTTATGTTGCTTTTATTTAAATCTCCCGTTAATAATAAGCAATGTTGCAACTGCTTTTTGTAGCAAGGCAACCTCTGGTTTGTCGGTTCCCCTTATTCAGTTACCAACTACCACAAAGCAATGAGAAAAAGGCATTAAAAATGCTTCAATGGAATAATAAAATGTTTTCACGGACAAAACTGATATTCTCACAGTTATTTAAAACAGTGTTTAAAGTAATCCCAAAGCAAGTAATTATGGCATTGCATTGTGGTAGTTGCGTTCAGTATTAAGGAGATAACTTAATAAGAGGAACAGGGAATTCAGCTACAACAGTCACAAAATTGTCTTCTTACCTACTGCGTGTATGACAAAATAGGAATTCAATTGCCCTGCTGATAAGGCAATTGCTTCCCCGACAGGTACTGTGCCGTGTTTCCGAACATATTCGTTGCATTCTGTCTGAATTGTGTCACCACCAGCATTGACTATTGCTGCTGCTACCTATATTTAGAAATAAAGGTTGGATGCAAACTGGAAGGACTAACTTTTTTGACAGTGAAGTGACCGGTCAGTGAACCAAAGGAATCTCTAGGTTCAGCAGACATGAAGTGTACTTTTTACTTACTCCTCCTCCATGTCGAAGATGCTTATTAGCAGCGTTAACAATAGCATGGGTCTTCTCTTTTGTTATGTCTTTCTTCAACACTGTAAAAAAGAAAAATGGAATGTTGAAAATGTTGAAAAATGGAAATTAGTGGCACTGAATGAATGCCTTCCGCCCTTTCTGGTTTTTATAGGCCTCTTGTAGGACGTTCTATATTCTCCAGTTAGCGGCTTAAGCCACCATGTCACTTACTTTGTTTTTAGTTCAATGTGGTTAAAGGAGACGTGCGTGGTGAGTTTGATGAGTTGAATAGTAACAATAACTAATATTTACAAATCATAAAAAAGTATTTTTAGGAAGAAGTTTGTCCACATAGACATTACCTTGTATTATGACATTTTATTTTCTGGCAAAATTAATTGACTTATGGCTAAAACTTGCGAGTCCTGAATTAAAATTACTTACAAAATTCTTCTGACTTAATGAGATAAATTTTCACGGGGACATATTTTCGCGGATAGCGCAACTTCAAATAATTCGCGTGGACTATATTTCGCGGATGGCAGTAGATAAAATGTTTTTTGTCTTCAAAATGTATTATACACAAAGGTTGTGAAAAACTTAAAAACAGTGTTAGATATCAACATCTGTATCTGCTGAGAAAAAACTGAGTCTGAGTTATATTCTCGCAGAAATGGCCAAAATCCACGAAATCCGCGAAAATTTATCTTGTTAAGCTATTTTTTAAATAACCCCATCAAAGAATTTACGTAATATCCTAGGGATATGCTATGCATGATAGGAAGTTTTTCTTCAAATGCCATCACTAAAAGTATTTGCCTAACAATGAACACATGATTAATCATAAGTGAACAACTTACACTTAGAAGACGGTAATGATGTGTCGTTGGCAACTGAGATCCATATAAATACTTGGATGCTTCCTTGTAACCAAGTTTCTTTTTTTCCATTACGTAATGAGTCAGGATTTCTGGCAAGATGACATAGGGGATAGTATCATCATGTTGCGTTACAGTTCTAAATTGGAATTTCATTTGAAAAAGACCTCCAAAATCAAGTATATCGTCATTATCTCTATTTCTGGTGTGTACCAACATAAATTTAATTTCATTGATATAGCACTCGGTATCCCCTCTCAGTATTTTGCTACACGATTTCTTGCAAATAATCAGCTCTTTTTTCGCGTCTGTTTTGAAGGCGCTGGCAGAGTTGCTGTACTGGACGCGATTACTGACAAGGTCTTTTGAGAATACTTCTTTTTTGTTGATGAACTGTAAAAAATATTTGTTTATCGCATATTCGTTATCTAAAAAAAGATTTTAAATTACCCCCTTTCATTTCAGATTCCTATCTCGCTTCAGTGGTAATCTTGGCCTGATGAAGAACACAAGAAAATTCTATGCATTTTCATGATAACAAAGACTAAAAAAAACGAAGATAGAAAAACTTAAAACAGTTTACCTTCAACGATAGTTACTAAACAGTTGCTGCAAAACCAATCGCCAATAGGCTTTTCTTTCAGATTTGTGCATTTAAAATGACTCCAACTCAAACAGCGCTCACACAATATACTCCTTTCTTCCAGTTCTTTTTCTCTCTATTTTTCGATTCAATTTTTGGAAACTCTGGCGCGAAAAGTATTTTTCCATGATGTTAAATTTACAGACGGGTCAAGCATTGCATCAGAAAGGCGTTCTCTGATGTCATGTTCTTCCACGACACGAAATTCGCTCCAAATATCGTTCACTTTATTAGAATCTATCACCATAAACAATATCAGGTTTTCTTTTTTTTCTGAAGACAACTTAAAAACGCTAGTAAGCCTATTGATTTGATGAATTACATTCAGTAAGGATTTTTTTTTTGTTACAGACATCTCAAGAATTACAAAAGCATTGCACCTGTTCCAACTGCAAATTTCTCAGAATCTCCACAGGATATCGAATCTAATTCAATCGAATCTAATGTGCAATTGAAATATGTTACCTGGGGCGCACAACGTGGTACTGAAAATGATATAAGTCGTATGATAAGATTGGATATAGAATGACCAACATATAATTTCATTCTCTTACGTTTTGCTTAATTGGATTCTTGATTTTTTAGGACATACTGTCAATTAAAAAAAAACAAAAAAAAACCCCAAAAAACAAAAGAGAAGTAAATGACTGAAATCAAAGTCACCTGTGTCAGACAATGAATTGTGTCTTTCCTGTTGGTTTTCTTCCTCGTGCACTACAGCTTCTATTAATTACACAGATAAGGGTGAACATCGAACAGTGAGAGCATCATTCATGTTACTTTACCAGTTGTGGAATCGTTTTCAACGGAGCCAACCTTTTCAACCATTTCATCTACGCTGACGTTTAAATCTGTTTCTATAACATTTCATAAGAACCTCTATTAAGATCAATAAATTCTTCCTTTGAATGCTACATCTCAATAGTGCTCGTACCATTACAGGTTGGTTTATAATGTCCCTGTGATAGTGACGTTAGCGCATCAGCAACGTCAAGCATTTTTTGGACATAGTCTAAAGCAAAAACAATCCAAAAGGAAATGCAAGACAAAGAACGTTTAAAAAAGCCTGATCACGATATTCACTTACTATAATTGCTACCGGTATCATTGGTTTCACCTTCATGCAACATTGCCCTTACAGAACTATCAGAACTGGCCACTAAGTTTACAAAAAACAAAGAGTAATTTAATGTACGACTGTCTGTAATTACTTACATATGCAAATTAAACATTTATACAGATAAGACAGTGTGTTGGTTTATAGCCCTTTGGTATATCCTTTGATTTTATTTCCTTGCAACCACTAACACCGTCATAGAAGATCCAATTCGAGCTATCGACAGCAATTTTGGCAGTGTAATGGTTGCCATTAAGGACACGTTTTTTTGACTGCACCAAATTTGAAAAGCAAAAAATGAAAAACCACTAAATTTGCGATAAAAATTCGTGAAATCGTTGTTTTCTAATGAAATTATAGAAATAAACTAATAATTACACGTAATACTAGCTGAAACCATCATATTTGATAATTTAGGAGTATTTCATGATTAGTAAATCCAAGAAGGATTTTGATCATATCTCACTCCCATAAATCTTTTATTTTATGTTTGAAATATCTATATTCTAATACGCGCTGTGCATCCGCTTTTTTCACGCTTTCACTCTCTAAAATTTCGGGTCGTTTTTGCGGTCACTTATTCATAATGGAGTGTCAGACCACGGCGGTTAATATTTTTCTACGATTAGTATAGGGGAAAACATTGCATTGCATTTAATCGTTTCAAATGTTTTGATTATTCGTGAGATCAAACAATAGACAACAACGAAAGTATTGCGCGAAGATTTATTAATGTTATTAGGGTAAGTACGGTTTAGAACTTTTTCGTTTGTTTGTTTTATTTTTTCTTATAGTATTAATAGGGTTTCTGCGTCATTACTTTTCAAATAATACGGGATTGAAGAAATGAATATCATGGTTTTTAATCATGACGGTCTGGGTTCGTAAAGGAAATCGCAATTGTTTTTAATTCACATTTCGACACTTTTACGACTTTCGCGTTTGGCTTTTATTTACATTGGGGTGTGGATTCCATGAACAGTTACAGCGACTTTAATCTTTTTGTTGTTTACCTGTACGCACAATTTATTTTACTACTGCATACATCGTATCGTGAAAGATTTATTACAAATATTTTGATGTGTTGCAGATCTTCTGATTAAAAAGCTTTTCTGTTCATACTAAATATGCTTTAGCCGGAATACCTAGAGATTTTTAATTAAAAGAGTGAAGAGTGTTTTTTTCTGTATTGATGTTAGATATTTTTAATCATGGGGAACCATTGCATTGCATCTTCAATTTATACAATTAATGTAAAAAGTGAAAAAAGTGGACGCACAGCGCATATTTTTTTTTGATGAATTAAAACCTGTGTTCTACACGCTGTTCTACATGGGATACTACATTCTAAACAACATTCTACATTCCAAACAATCGAGGAACTTTATCATACTAAAATTCATTATAATAAGCCTTTCTCTCTGTTCAGCTCACATTGATTAAACCTGTAGAAAATTTTTACACGGGTTACTAGTAGTCTCTAATGATCTTAAAATCTAAATTTAATTTGAGGAGTAATTTTTATAGATCTTTGAGTGAGATATGATCAGAACAATCCATAAATATGAAAATCCATATTTTTGATTACAAACACTCATAAACAAACGCCATTGAAACACAATTTCTAACTTATGCTTTTTCAAAGTATTTATTGAAAATAGTATCAGTCGATTTTGGAAAATCCGGAGTAATATTAGATGAAATGCTCTTTTCTTTAGTTGACCAATAATTCTGATTATCTTTTTGACTTCTTGGAAAATTCCAAACGAAAGCAATGTACAAAGCATAGAACAAACAAATATAACAATTGAAACATAAATATCCGTAGTAAGTATGGATCAGACGATCCTAAAAAGAAGACCGCGAACATTGAAATAAAAGGGAAACAAATTGAACAGAATGGAAAACAAAATCAAAATTTCAAAAAGTTACAATGCGTTTGCACGTGCTAGTAATGCATTAAATGCTTCTATTTCAATAGTCAAGTCTTCTGATATGTCTACAAATACCTCTAAAATCTCATCAGGAGTACAAATAGCTCTGCCAGGAAGGATGCTAAATTTGTGAAGCCTTGTAGACCTAGACCGCTCCTTCTTCAAATATTTTTCACTAACATACAACTACCCCAGGAAGAACAATGTGACCAAAGTCATCCTGCTCTTCTGTCTCAGCCTTGGCTTTTTTCTCCACTTTGAATCCACAGAAATTAATGCAATAAACGAGTTGATTGCTAAAAACTCAAATACCTTGAGATGTTCATCTTGGGCATCAACATCTAACCCACATTCCTTCTCGTGATCAATATTGGTCTGTGTGACATGTGGTGTAGACTTTTTCACGCAGTTGTCAAAGTCTAAATTTAAACATTCTTCACAGTCGCAAAGATATTCCATGCAAAGGACTTTTGCAGTGCCTGGTCTGTAGTCAAAAAGATGTTGCTTCATGCATCCGTTGATGATGAATTGCTCTCTTGTCATTCTCTTTTTATTAATCTTTACGGGATCTAGGTGTTGATAAATCATATTTTTTTATACGAGCTGGTTGAACTTTCCTAAGATGCTGACACATCTCTTCTCTGTTTCGGTACCACAAATCACCAGTAACAATATCCTTTTGTAGGATCGACTTCATTCCAAAACTCGACATTGCATCTATTAGGCCTTTTCCGTGACCTGCTGCCCTTTATAATCAAACTATATGGACTTGATACTTATTAGACAGCTTTTTGTAATACGAAGACACATATTTGTCCTTGTATTGGTTGCCAGCGTTATCACTTTTTAGTAGTATGGTTTCATCTCGAATCTTCCATCTAGTGAAAATGTCATCAAGCACTTCGTCTACAAAGCTGGGATCGTGTCCAGTGTCATCACACAAATGATAAACGTAGGTTAAATGATCTTTTTCGTTGATGACAATTGAAAAATGGAGGGATTGCTGTTCTCCCGAAACATGAGCACTCTGAACTTCATTCTTTGGTGTTAACGCTATGTTTTGAGAAAAGTCCATTACGATATATTTGCCAGTAAATTCATTTAGAAGTTTAGGTAAAACTTCTTTTATATTGTAAACAATGGAACGGTGGTATAAATAATGCTCGCTATTGGATATGAAATCCGAGTAAATATCACATACATAATCATATTTATCAACTCTTGTAGTTCTGGTGTACGATTTCTTTTGACCATCTTTAACGTATTTCTCCAAAACGATCTCAAAAACATAGTAGTTGATTTTTTTCTTGGAAATTTCTTCAGGGTATAGTAGAGGGTCACAATCTTTGGATTTTTGCAACGAAATATATTCAGTGGCTAAAGAAATTTTCGGGAGTTTTTCCATTCTCCGAAAAGTGTTGATACCATCAAGTTTGGTGTGTGCATTTTGACAGACAATGCATAAACAAGATTGCTTTTCTCTTTCAGTTGGCTCTTCAATATAGAATGGTTTCAATTTATAGGAAGCACTGCGCGAGCAAATAGTATCAGGCTCAACCTTTAAAAAGTCTTGATGTAACCGACTTAGACTCTTCGTATAGACCATGCGAGGTGCTTTAATGTAATGTTTCACGGTGTTTGTTTTCTTTAAAACTACATTCTCTTCCTCGATATGTGGATCCTTTAATTCTCCAAACTTCGATAAATATGTCATTTTTGGCATTCTAACGACATCACGCCCGTTTCTACGATCGTTAGATATTATTGAGTTTTCTTCTTTAAGCCAATAGTTTAGGATAGCTTGATGAGAAGATGAAAGCATGGAGTTTCGAGGAGCAAACTCCTTGTGTGCATTCTTTATGATACCTTTCAATCTGCAAGGCTTTATCTCAAGTTGCTTTGCAAGCCAGCATACAAAACTGTAGTCATCCAGGGAGTCACCGAATGATTCATAAAGGAACTTTGCAGTGCAACGTTTTGAAAAGTGACATTTAAGATCAGCTTTCAATTTATTCATAATTTTTGTTTTGAATAATGCTTCGTGGTTTAATTCCCGTTTATTTCCCCTTTCTTGCATGGCGATCACGATTACTTTTGTTATTGCACTTTAACTTGCAATGGCAATAGGTAGCATTTGTCTGGGTTATTGTGCGTACTGCTTCTGATAGTGAGACGACTTTCTCTGGCGGACACTGAAATCTTACAGGGAAAGGATAGTGCATCAATACCGAGGACGTATAACGCCTCTGGAGAGTATCTGCCTGACACAATAATCGATAAGTGGGTTGATTTCTACTGGATTTATTTACAATAACACACGATAGGTGGTTTAAGTCAGAAGCATGACGTTCTTTCTTATGTATAAATAGAGACACGTTATCCCCCTTCTTAAAATCAATTATTTTTTTCCTTTTATTCTTGTTATGCTTCTCGCGCATCATTTCAGCATTTTTTTGAGTTGCAATGACACGCTACTTCTTATGTCCTTTCGTTTAGGGCACGTTACTTCGATAACTTCATCTGTTGATTCGACTTCTGCCACATCTGGAAATTTTACAGAAAAATCTACTAATGATGGATTCCTTGGTGGAGACTTAGTTGTGTAATCGTCTTCTTGATCTGACTCAGGAATGTTTATGATATCTTCAATATCTTTTTCTGTCACATTACCCATGTGTGCTAATCGATGTAAACCATTTGGCTTTTGGCCAAACGTGACTTTGTAAGGTGTTTCCTTGATGCTCCTCACGTATGTACTGTTCATAGCAACTAGAAATAACGCAATAAACCTGAGATTGAAGCAATTCAGCAAGTCATGCAACTAAAGAGTTATCATACGACTAACAAAAAATTGACGTTGGTCACATATCAATTACTTAATTAATTAATATATCTGACAGAGACCGATTAGGCAATGTATCTTAAACGTTGCTTACATTGAAATTCTGGCAGCCATGCAGCTCAGCAACTTTCCCCTGAATCGGCTTCTCGGGCGCTGACCATAACTTGTATGGTGTTGTTTCTTTTCATAGAATTTAGAACAATAAGAAATCACAGCACATTGAATCGTCATAATTGGTTAATGAGAATATGATGTTACCTTGTTCAACCAACCCCTGTGACTGACAATGTCCGGGATTCCCGTGAACAAAGGAAGTTTCTCCAGGCCAAAGAAGAGCAACACTTTCCATTACAACATTAACGAATTCTGAGCCATTGTCACTATGGATGATGGTTGGTAATCTGAATACTGAAAAGAACTTTTCAATCACTCCTTTAGCAACTTCTGACGCTGATTTTGATGATATGGAATTTACTAAATTATTATTATTATTATTATTAACGAATATTTACAATGAGGATAAACATTTCAGTGATATATTACACTGTTATCAACATGTGTCCTCATATATGTGTGTGCATGAAAGAGTGAACGTTAGTAAAGAAAACTATCAAATATATTTAACAATTATTAAAAAGCTAAGAACAAAGGCTGCGATGCAGAAATTAACTAAATGGTTGAGAAACGAGAAAAGTAAACAATAGGAACAGTTGTAACCACTTGTATAATTTCTAAATAACAGCTTTCAAATAAAAACTAGTTAAAATAACTTCCCAATTCATTCATAAATTTCTGACCTTTTTCCTCTCGTATTTTCAATTGAAGTTCGTTATACCATTTACCACCGACGTATTTGAAAGATTTTTTGCCGAACTCTAGTTTATATTTAGGTAACTTCACCGAGATGCCATTGTTACGAGTGTTGACCGTATGTTGGTTGAGTTGAAAATAGTTTGAAAAGTTATGACAAGTGTCGTTTTCTAAACAGTTCTTAACAGTTTTACAGCAATTTCGTTTGATCAGATTTTCTATTGATGGTACTTCCTTTCCAGTAATTGATGAGACTCTTCTTTCCAGCGATCGTAGTCTCTGTTGTTGTGTAGCTGTGAACTGTAGTTTCAATGTACCCATATATACAAGGATGGGTACAATAGTTGTCATGTATATCTTTAAGGCTATTTTTGACGTAAGATGACTGTTCAATGACATCATCAGCTTCACTCGACTGGATGCTTTGCGATATGCTGACTGGAAACTGTCATTTAGATGTAGATTTTTATCAAGAGTGTGTCCCAAGTACACATACGAGGTGGAATTTGCAATAAGGTGGTCTCCAAAATAAACAGCTAGGTCGCGTTCTTGTGCTGCTAGTTTCTTACCGGTACCAAACAGCATCACCTCCGTTTTTCCTTTACTCAAGTTAGTGATAAGTTCGTTTTGGATAAAGTACTCATTAAGGTATTTCAGTTCATTTGTTAGTACTTTCTCTATAACAGTTATATCTCTATCTCCATAATATAATACAGTATCATCTGCATACATTAAAATCTTACATTGGCATAGTTGATCGACGACATCGTTGAAATAGAGAATGAACAAGAGTGGTCCCAGGATCGACCCTTGGGGGACACCCGTCAAGACGTAAGTTAGATCTGAAGTGTTCCCATCGACGTAGACATACTGCTGTCTACTAAACAAATAGTCTGTAAACCATTTAAGCTCGTTATTGCGTATGCCATAAGACGATAATTTCCTGAGTAGCACATCATGATTCAACGTGTCAAAGGCTTTGCTGAGGTCTATAAATACCGTACCAACCATGTGTCCCTTGTCTACCAAATCCCTGATATCATCAACAAGTAAAGTGGCTGCTGCATTGGTGGATCGGTTCTTTCTGTATCCAAACTGGTAACTTTCTGATGAGGTTATGGTCCTCCAAGTACGTTGAAAGCTGGATATGAATAGCTCGTTCCAAAATTTTGGATAATACAGGGAGCACGGAAATTGGTCGATAGTTTGATGGTTCCTGAAGTGATCCCTTTTTGTATATGGGAATCACTTTCGCTATCTTCCAACCTTGTGGGATAGTGTTTGTGTCGATTGACAGATTTATTATGAATGTTAACGGTTTTGCGATGTGATGACGACAGTCTTTCAGTAGGCCTGGTGGTAATTGATCAGCACCGGACGCCTTATTCCTTTTGAATTGTTTCAGCTGATTGATGACGAAATTTTCTGTCACGTGATCAATTCCAAAAACGGCTGATGTTCTTATTGGAATTGTTGATTTAAATCTCCAAGCAAAGTTTGTCAGACGAAATGCTTGTTGTTTGAGTAAAATGACAGCATTTTGAAAATATTCACTAAAAACGGTTGCGAGGTTCCTCTGTGTATTCTCATCAGCGATTGCTTTTGATTTATACGGAAATATTTCTCGAAGTTTTGGAGCTGTCTCAAGAAAATATTTCCGTCAACCATATGACATATCCACTTGTACGACCCATCTGGTCTACTTTGCATATCGATGAGATAAATCTAAAATTAAAGTGATATTTTGAAAACGAGTAACGTGAATGTTAGGTTGAGAAAATTGTAAATTTAACCATTGATAAAGAACTTTGTTACATTTATTGATATTTTACCTGTATACCTTGTAGGAACCCTGACAAATTTATCGGCTTCAAGGGCACGGATTTTGTCTGTGACCTTTTCAATGCGCAACAACTACAACTGCTGATGAAGGTTTTAACAGCGGATATACTGTGGTGTGTCTCATTGATCTACGTTATAAGTTGATTTACACATGGTCTAAAAAAGAGGGGACTTTCAACTAATCAAATTTCACACAAAAGTTGAAACATAAATGTCACCTCAGTAAATGCTTTCTGTTGATCGGCATGAACGGTTTCATCGACATGAACGCCATAAATAATGTCAAAGATTTGCTCTGACGACACAACTCTTTTGTAAGAAACTTTCGAGAAATTTGCGAATTTGACCCTTTATCGCGAAAGTTTATCCTGTGAAAATTTAAAATGGCTTATTGTCGAAAGTTTATCCTGTTAAAAATTTAAAATCACTCATTCGCGAAAGTTTATCTTGCGAAATTTTGCGAATTTTTGGCCTCGCAAAAGTTTTTCTTGCGCAAATTTTTCAGATTGGATTTATGTATTACTCCAGGTAAAGCCTTTTTCCCGAAACAACGCATCGCTCCCGAGAGTGTAATAGGGGACAAAAAATAAAACCACCGAATTCACCGGAAAGTGTATCCATCTTGCATAGGTCGAAAACATTACAAAGTATGTGTGCAAACTAGGTGTTTACCGTTATTGAGAGATTGTTTGCCCAAATTTATTTTTGGCTCCATCGCCAAAATTTGGACCCTAAGAAACGCTGATTTTTTCTCTTAACATCGCATTGCTTGGATTGTATTACAGATTCCAAAACACTGGTATCACACTATGCTACAGTTATTATTAGTGTCCTCACGAAACTACAACGACAACGAAGACAACCTCACATAGGGGGAAAGGGGATGCAAAAAGAGCGTATAGTAATACAGTGAAATCTGTCTAAAACCAGCCCTCTGAATTTGGAAAAAACAACATCGGCAAAAAAACATAAAATGTGACGGCAAAAAAATGCTGTCACATTAGAGATTTATGACAGCAAAATGAATTATTCACTGGGATAAGGCAGCATTGATGCGATAAAAACGGTAAGAAAAGAGAGAATGGAACAATAATCTTTTCTTCGTAACAATTTAAACGTATTTTCTCAGTCGGCAAAATAAATAAAAAACGGAGGAGTGTTTTCCATTGAAACTACAAACTCGCACGGCTCGTTTCAATAGAAAACATCACCCATTGATTTTGTTCACTGGGACATACATAAATCCAAACAAATAAACAAACCCAACTGTTAAAAGCAAAAAAAAAAAAAAAAAAATAAATGGAAAATTTCTGTGAAAATTAAAATGAAAGGAAACTTCAACGATCAAGTGTGCGAAACAAAAGCAAAATTAATCGCCGAGCTTACTTCTTAAAGCTCTATCCAAAAAATGAATAAAAAAAACAAGAAAAATATCTAAGCAAGCCTCGAAATAGCGGTCTGACATTGGACATTGTCTGACCCAGACTCAAAATTGTCCGACTAAAATCAGTTCTGGCCTGAGTTTTTGTCCGACATGTTTTTATGCAATAGTTTACTTTGCAAATACTGCCGCCGTTATTGTAAAGCAACAAAAAGTTATGTCTGTAATGTTAAATTTTTCTTCAATTAGTCTTCCGCAATTATATCGGAAATCAATATAAGACTCACTGAAAAGGACTTAAATGAAAATCTTTCAATCGATCAATTTCGAATGAAAATGAAATGCACGTACGTGACCTTAGAAAAATATTTTTAATTCATTCTACTGCACGTTTACGTCATAGCAGGTGTGTTGTTTACTTAAATTTTTCTTCTTTTCTATAAAGGCCAATTTTCATTGCGCGATATGAATACTCTTCCAAATAATATACATCGTGAAAATATAGATTGCAGTGTTTCGATATTATTGGTGAAAAGCTCTGAAAAGTTACGAAACTTTCCTTTTGTGCATACAGTAGTTGATCTTTCATTTTAAGAAATAAAAATGCCAGCTGTTCGATCAGATTACATTCAATTCGATTTGCGCAACTTTTTATCATCAATGATGGCCCATCTATAGAAGATTACGACCTGTCCAATGCTATAAAATTGTGGGTGGAGGAAAAGGACAGGCGGCCAATTCAACGAAAGAGATCGCAGTATAAACCACGCACTGCTTTGAAACGGAAACTTGCCTCGCTAGTAGCTCGAGTGAAGAAAGGGCAGATGATACGTTTTTGAATGATTTGTTTGGCGATGATAATGCATGAGGACTTCCTAGGTTTTTAATATGTAAAACCTTTAGTTTTTTCATTTTTCTTTTGAATTTTGTTTGTTTGTCAGTGAGATGATTAATTCCGATGTCGAAAGTTCTTTTTATTGTGTTAAGGCAGAATTGAAAGTTCTATCGAAGAAAAAGCCGTGGCAATAACATAATAACATTTATAAGTACTTCACACAGGTTCTTCCGTATGTTGAAGTCATTCATACGTAAGTTATTGAAGTAACAAAACAACACAATCCAGTATTAAGAAAACTACAGCGTTTCTGTAACAACTCCTTCACCATAGATTTGTAAGTAAAAACACACTCTCTTCATTTTCTCAGCGCGTTTTTACTTACAAAATACATGGCAGAGAATACTTTCTTTACAGAATGCGGTATATATTAATCATTCAATGTCACTATCAGTGCTCCATTCATCATCAGAAATTGTATTCAACGAGACATCTTCAGGGTTGTTAATTCGTGGTTGTTCTTCCTCTTCATCTGATGATATGGTAAGAAGAGCTGACGCCGCATCGTGGTGAGATTTCCTTTTCGATACACGGCATGATGGGTACTTGTGACCTTGAAGATGGCGCTTTCTTTTTCTGCCAGTGCCGTCTGGGTATTCCTTCAAAAACCTTGAAGATGGCGCTTTCTTTTTCTGACAGTGCCGTCTGGGTATTCCTTCAAAAACATGTCAACTGCATCATTGTACCTTTCCTTTCGTTGATCAACATCCGAGCAAATGTGGAGAAGAATTTCTAGAGATTCATGCTTCAGTGATTACCGTTCTTTTGAGAAAATACTCCATAGAAGCAAAAACACCCTTTCTGATTCTGCATTTGTCAAAGGGGCAGCGAGAGAAAATTTCTAGGACATGTAATAGGTTTTGAATTCCTAAGTCAAGTCCAATTCGAAAGATAATAGGTCAACATTTCTCAGGGGATAACTTCGAAATATATCTTGTGATATGATCATGAAGGATTTCAAGTTCCTCTTTCAAATGATCAGTTACGCAATTATTAGCAACTAGTAACCCGTGTAAAAATTTTTTACAGGTTTTAATCAATGTGAGCTGAACAGAGAGAAAGGCTTAGTATAATGAATTTTGGTATGATAAAGTTCCTCAATTGTTTGGAATGTAGAATGTTTAGAATGTAGTATCCTGTGTAGAACAGCGTGAAGAACACAGGTTTTAAATCATCAAAAATAAAAATTAGCGCTGTGCATCCACTTTTTACATAAATTGTATAAATTGAAGATGCAATGCAATGGTTCCCCATGATTAAAAATATCTAAAGTCAATACAGAAAAAAAACACTCTTCACACTTTTAATTAAAAATCTCCAGGTATTCCGGCTAAAGCATATTTAGTTCAACAGTGGAGTTATGAACAGAAAAACCTTTTAATCTGAAACACATCAAAATCTATATTCTAATACGCGCTGTGTCTTTCACGATACGATATATGCAGTAGTTAAAATAAATTGGGCGTACAGGTAAACAACAAAAAGATTAAAATCGCTGTAACTGTTCATGGAATCCACACCCCAATGTAAATAAAAGCCAAACGCGAAAGTCGTAAAAGTGTCAAAATGTGAATTAAAAACAATTGCCATTTTCTTTAACCATGATATTCATTTCTTTCTTTGAAAAGTAATGACACAGAAGCCCTATTAATACTATAAGAAAAACAAAACATAAAAACAAAAAGTTCTAAAGCGTACTTACCCTAAAAACATTAATAAATCTTTGTGCAATACTTTCTATTGTTTCTTGATCTCGCGAATAATCAAAACATTTGAAATGATCGAATGCAATGCAATGTTTTCCCCTAATACTAATCGTAGAAAACTATTAACTGCCGTGGTCTGACACTCTATTATGAATAAGTGACCGCAAAAAGGACCCAAATGTTTAGAGAGTGAAAGCGTGAAAAAAGCGGATGCACAGCGCGTATTAGGATATAGATTAGTAAAGTTTGAAGTGATCGACAACAACCTTTACTTCATCTTAAATAACATCAACGCCTAGGGAATTATACGACTCAGAATCAAGAATGATGCAAATAGCTTTAAAAACATCATTTTCTATCAGAGGCTCCAGTCGGGTTTTCAATGCTTCGATCAAATCAACAACAATGGTCTTGAATGCTTCGAGGTTACTTTCCATTGCATCATTTAAACTCCCATTGAGAAGATAATGGAAGTCGCAAAAATCATTATTCGGGTTTGCTACAGCGGCTGCTCGTGTTTGACGTTCTGGAATGATGTCGTCCTCTTCACCTGATAATTGCTCTAGGATTTCACCAGCAGTTTTAAAAATATCATCTCGATGGAATGCATCTTTGCCGTCTCTGTTTAACAAGGTTAGCAGCTTCTCAAAACTTTTGATTACTTTTTGGTAAACCGACAAAAGTTTTGGCGTTAAAAGAGCAGCCACTTGCAGCGTTTTACTAACAGGCTCAAGAAGGTGCAGTACATCAAGCTTTATAGCCTCGAAAATCAATGTTTTTGTTTCGCACACATCATTCTTGCAGCCTTCAAGTTTCGCTTGAATTTTCTTAATTTGAGTGTTGTTTGAGTTAAGGATTTGGTTGTTACAAAACCCAATAAAAATAGGAAGGTTGTGGATATGCGAACTTAATGCAGCAATTTGATTTTCTACCCAGCGGGTACCGCTTGGACGTTTGTATCAAATGTATTGGATTCCTTCAAATATTGATTGACGCTTAAAAAGTCTCCACTACACGCACGCATGTTGCTTAATGTGTTGCTTAATGTGTATATATCGGGAATATTTTCTTCTAATAACTGCACTCATTGTTTCATTTGCCCGTTCCCGTTTTAGAGAATAGCGTCTATAACGTGACAACAACATCAAAACATTCTCTCTGTCAGCTCCTTTGGCTACCGTAATTTTTTTCGTTTTATAAAACGGATGCCATTATGCGAGGGGAAAACATTTATTACAAAAAGCTTATAGAGTAGAGATCTTAGTTAATTTTAGCAGTTGTACAATGAGTTACGAATATTTTCACGAACTTTCTATGGAAGCCAAATGTCGTTATAAAGCAACAATGAATATGTGCAGTTTGGATCAGTGTCCGTATCGTATGCCCAGTGATCAATGGGTAAATAATCCTAAGACATGGCCAAACTTCGAGTATCCACAACTCTATCATTATTTAATAAAACATCCTAGTAAGTATTGTTGAAAATCATTTCAGGTTCAATTTATATGTTTATACTAGCGGCCAAGGTGGCGTCACTCGCCGCCCATGTCCACCTGCTCTGTATCACTGTATCAATAAACATCAAATTTCCTTATAAACGGCTCGTATAACTTTTGTTCAACCAGAAGCAGATTCGAAGTCACAACCTCTGGTAAAACCAATCTTTTATCAGTGTAACAATGCACTCAAAACGTAGAGAGAGAAAACTTCAACTTTTTATTAGCTTTTGTTTTAAAAAAGTTTTGCGCTCTAACATGGGTGCTATCAAACAGGGGGAAAATGGTTTCTCTTCTTAAAAAGTTCACACGGAGGAGAGAAAAAAGGCACGTGCTAAATGAATAAATAGAATAAAAAACGTTCGATCAGAACGCTTAACAATTAAAAGAAGAAATTAATTTGTTAAAAGAAAAGCAAAAAAAAAAAAAAAAAAAAATTTGTTTTGATATAATACTCTTTTTTTACCTATCGGTTTTTAAACATTTTGATTGCTCAAAAAAAAAAGTTCACCCGTCTCAGACAGTCAGGCAAGAGTTAGTGGCAAACCGAACATATGCTGCCACGTTCTGCCACTGCTGCTTTTTGTCCAAAATGTTTAATCAGTTAGTTTCCTTGTATTTAGTTGATGTACTGTTTTCCAAGTCAACATGGAATATAAAACTAAGAATAATGATAAAAACAAAACGTTATTCCTATTATTTCATCAGCCAAAAAAAGTCATGTTCGATTGGGGTTGCAATGTATTTGCTTCGAACTCACGTCGCACACAAAAAAAGAAACAATTTCGATCACAACTTAATCTACCATTTTGCGTGACAGACAAACAAACAAACAAACAGAAGGAGAATCGGCTATTAATATATAGATACGAAATTTATTATAGTCTTCTTTGTTATTTACAGGAGTTTTTTCAAAAGATCAAATGGATAATTATAAGTCTCTGGATGCTGTGAAATTTTTCAAATCTGGTTGGGTTGCCACAGTTTTCCACATCAAGACATCAACATGCTTTGTTTTCAAAGCTAATGTGAAACCTTCCTATCGTGTCACAGAAGATCCTCATAAAGCATGGGTTGCCCTTGACAAGGATGGCAATGTTATAACTGGCCATTGTAATTGTATGGCAGGGTAAAGAATATACTTGTTTTACTTTTAAAACAGATATACGTATTCAGTATATAAATGGATTTTGCACATTTTTCTTTTAGGTTGGGTGAAAGTTGCAGTCATGTCCCTGCTATACTTCATAAAATAGAGGCTGCTGTCCGACTTGGCTACACTCTGGCAGCCTGCACAGATAAACCATGTGAATGGAACAGATGCTTTACCAAAGGTATAGAGGCTAAGCCAATCAATGAAATCTGTTTTTACAGAGCCGAAGCAAAACAAAAAGTGAAAAAAACGGGAACCACTTCCAAGAAGAAAGACAATTTTAACCAAGATTATTTTTTGAAAAAACTTGCTAACCATAACAAAAACATTGTTGGTCTCAGTGTGTTCTCAAATTTTCAAGAGAACTTCACATCCACCAAGAAGCCAGTCGAACAAATAAAACTGCCAAAGAGTTACCAGTCATTGATGAAAAGCATTGTGAACTTTCGGACATCGCTCTAACAGAATTATGTCATGAAACAGAGCAGTCACTAACCATAGACAATAAACAAATTAAATATGTTGAAGAAATAACTAGAAATCAAAGTAATAATTCAACTTGGCATGATCATAAAATCCTAAGAACACCAGAAGATAAACCAGCCAAATCAACCATTCGGCAAATATGTAATCCTCAGTCTTTCAATTCCATGGCAGTACCTTCATTGAAATATGGAATCAAAAACAAGCAGAATGCTTATGACTTACTGGCTTTTGTGACAAAATTAGGTAATCAACCGAAAAGACCTGTGAAAGACTTCATCATCAAAACCAAGTTTCCTCATCAGAATTTTAAAATGCGCAAATCTGGTCTGCCTTTATGTCAAAGTTATCCTTATGTGGCAGCTTCACCTGATGCTTTGATAGAATGCGAATGTTGTGGAAAGGGTGTCCTCGAAATAAAATTCCCACTTAAATATGATAGCAGTGGTGTAAAAGACATAACTGGAGATAAGTCATACTGCATAACCACTGATTTTAAGCTGAGTCCAAAGCATGAATATTATGCACAAGTACAACACCAAATGTTTGTAACCAATTGTGATTATGCAGATTTTCTGGTTGGTCACCAACGTCAGCTTTAATGAACCGTGTGCCAAAGGATGAAAATTACATGCATATTGCTTTAATTTAATGCAGCAAGTTATGGAGAACCTTTATTCTGCCTGAGTTACTTACCAAACAGATGGTGGTTAAATCTCTTCAAACGAAACGAAAAAGTAAAAAAACATACTGTTACTGTAAAACAAGCAAAGATTTTGAAAATATGATTGGTTGCAACCACTGTGACGACTGGTTTCATGTAAAGTGTTTAGGCTTGAAACAATTGCCTACTAATAAAGTTTGGTATTGTCCTACATGTCGAAAAAGTAAGAACAAATAACTGTGTATTAGTTTACAAAGGGAAAATTTGAAAACAGAACACATGTAATTTTATTAGTCATGTTTTATATTTTTGTAAAATACGACATACTAACATAAATACATTATTCTTCATATACAATACTTGTGTCCATATTGATAAGTGCAGCACAGACTACCAAAATTTTGTCAATGCTTGAAAGGTTCAGTTTGTTCGCTTCATCTTTCAAACTCTGTATGCTATTGATTGGTAAAACCCCTTTAAGGATTGTATACCGATTACGAATAAGTCCAATCACCCGTTCAATGTGGATGCGCACAGACGAAATTTTTCTTGACCTTTCTATGTCCTTTGCAGGCATTTGCCTTTTATTTTTGGTAAATGAGGGAATGATCAACTCAGTTGAACAAATAGCGGCAAAGTCATCCTCCAGAGTAAAACCACGGTCCGCAAGGACTTGATTAAAAGGCATATGGTATTTTGGCGAGATAAAACCACTTTCTCGAACTAACTTAACATCAGACACTCTGCCTCCCCATGCTTTTGAAATGAAATTGACTTGACCAAGTGGATTTCATGATATTAACACTTTAGCTGTTGTATGCTTTTTATATTGACTGTAACATTGAGCCCTTGCTTTCAAATAGCGAGGAGCTTCTACGAAAATCTCAAAGCAATCAATTATACAGGTTAATCTAGGAAACTTTCCCTTAAAAATTGGTGGAATCATCTGATGTATTCTGTCTCTATCATTGAATTTGACAAAAAAACTTAACTTTTCGTGCATGGTATCAATCCACTTCCAGAATATGGCCAGTAGAGTACTCCTTGGTTTATCTTTTACGTATGCTAGCACATCAAACGGAATATTACAACGTAATTTAATAAGCGTTAAAACCAATTGATCACACAAAGGAATACTATCTTTCCTTCAATCATGGAACCTTTCAAAGTTGTAAATAATAAGTTGACTGTTGCACAATCCAATCCAGGGAACGCTTTGCATTTTTCATCATTTCCTTGCATGGATCTCATGGAGAATGGACTGTTTTCCCTCAAAGTCCTGTTTTCGTCCATTAACTTAGAATTCTCATTTTTAAACTTTAAATTTTCCTGCTTTAAAGAAGCTACCTCATTTTTTAGCCATTTCCAATTCAACGTCATTTTCAATGCATTTCACACAAGAAATAGGTTCATCCATGAATACGTTAGGAGTTCTTGGCGATTCTAACGATGGTGACAAAATTATACTTTGGCTATCCAGGTCTGATGATCTTTCTATATTAAAATCTGGAACAGTTTCTACTGTCTGTGGTGGTACTTCATTTGACGATGGCATATCAAGCTTTTTCTTGGCAGCTGCAGTGGGAAGATTCCTTCTGAGTGTAAGTCGCTCATGTCTTTTAAGACTTTGTTCTAGATTAGTTTTTTGCTTGATCGATTGCTTGAATAAAGTTGGAACAAAATCCGGATGACCAGGAATATCACTTTTTCTACCTATATAAACAAATAATAAAACCAGTGGAATAGCTGTAATCATTCTATTAGTGATATGAAAATGTAAACTAACTTACCAGAAACAAAATGATCTGAGCACACATAGTGATAAACTGATTTTGGTGACCATAACTTGTTGTGGTTGACTTTACCAGTAGGAGTAATACACGATTTCACCATTACCGTAAATATATGCGCGCGCATGTCTTGTTGCTACGCAACGAAATTTGTGAAGGTAAACAAAACATACGAAGCGAGAACATCACTGTGAAGACAGTAAAATACCTGTGTGTTTATTCTCTTCCCCTCGATAACTTACAGTCATTCAGTTCCTAATAAACATTACATTACGTATTGGAACAGTACTTTTTCAACTTAAATGATAAAATCTGCGATAATAACGTGATTTTGAAGCTGCTACTCCTATTCTTCGTCCTCTGCCTCTAACAGCTATTATCCCCCACAAAGGTCGATGTTTACATAGCTGGCCATATTTACCCATGCAATGATTTAAGGAATTAACATAAGCAAAAAAAGACATATGTCTAGGGCTTTCACTTCCCGGTTTTTTAATTATTTGTTTACAGTAGAAACACACGTGTGGTTGCATACGTGATAAGAGCACGTGTAGAAAAATGGACGATATTAGTGGGATATCAGACTTTAAAATGATGACTTTAGAAAGTCTTCAAACTTTTCTTTCACTTCTAAATAAATCTCCAGAAGGGGACCATGAGACTTTGGTAGCAAGGTGAGATTTATCTCTGATATATAGTATATGGGGGAGAGCAAGAAGGAAACCTCCTAGGGAAACTGAGGCCAATCATATATTTGTCATATTTTATAGAGCTTTGAGTGTATGGGAAGAAAAAGCCCCCATTAACGTTACAGCAGAAGAGCAGCACTTAGTCACTCAAAGTGAATACAAAAAAAAATTAATTATTGAAGACATCACAGTTCCAGATCCATTTATTTTGAAGGGAAAGGAATGGAGAGGGGAGAATGATGGAGGATTGACTTTGTGGCCAGCAGTAATTTACCACGACATTGCTAGATACCTTGACCAGCTAAATGTTGAGAAAGACCTTCTTCATAGACTGAATTGTGACTACAAGGAAGGAAAAGGGTACAACCTTTTTCCTTCCTGCTTTGTGAGAGAGATCTTTTACCACAAAATTACTGAAAACAACCCTTACTGCTTTTTGAAAACAAAGGTCTGCCCCACTCAACGTACATCAGCTACCCCATACAATGTTTGGGCACTAGTGCGAAAGAAAAACCCTGGAGGGGAAATTTTAAGTGCCTATTGCTCATGTACAGCTGGTTTATTGGGAAGCTGCAACCATGTTTCAGCCCTACTATTTAGAGTGGATGCTGCTGTCACATCTGGTGTTGCTAAGCCAACATGCACTAGCACACAATGTTCTTGGACTGTCCCTAGTAAAGGCAAAAAGTCGTTCGAAATGAGACCAATTTCAGAGTTAAATTTTGTAAAGCAACATTATTGTAAATGGCACCATGTTGCTGAAGCTGAAGCTAATTTGAAAGCTTATCAACAGTATACACCAGCATATGTACTGGATGATCCTATTCTTAAAAATCCTGAATTAATGAGAAAAAGGCTATATGATGCTTTCAAAGATCATGCTTCAACTTCTTGCTTTGTAGAAATTATGGAATGCAAGAAAAAGAGAGTTGAAAAAAATGACAATACACCACTTCCATGCAGCATTGTAGATGAAGCTACACATTTATTAAAGTCTAACAACACCAAAGATATAAATGTACAAAATTTAACAGAAAAATTCAAACTTAGCAGGAGCATCATTCAAACTGTGTACGAGAAAACTAAAACACAAGCAAAATCAGAAGAATGGTTTAGTCTAAGAAAGGGACGTGTCACAGCCTCAAAGTTTTGTCAAGTACACACAAGAATGAACACCATAAAAAAAAACCCTAGTGAATATCCAGACAAATTAATTTAAGAAACTAGCCGCCAAGGCGGCGTCGCTCGCCGCCCATGTTCAGCATGCGTTGACTTCACGAAAAATAAAATTAAGGAATTGGCAACCGAAAGTGTTACCATGTTGTAGAGCTCGAAAAACTGATTAAAAAAATGTATGGGATCGTTCCGCTACGATCAACCGTTACAGAGATATCATTCTTCAAAGATTTTGATGACGTCACAGACCCCTCCCAAAAAAATTAGACCCAAATTTTTTGTCACCCCATCGCCTGTATCGCGGACCCGAAAAACCGTCAGTTATCCAAGAGGCAGATTCGAAATCAAATATCAAATATCAGTTTAAACAATGGTTCAAAAAAACCCCAAATTTCATTTGTTATTTATTTTTTAAAACAATCGTTGATCAGTACAACAATGCACTCAAAACGTAGAGAGAACAAAACTTTTTATTAACTTTTGTTTTAAAAACGTTACGCGCTCTAACATGGGTGCTATCAAACAGGGGAAAAATGGTTTCTCTTCTTAAAAAGTTCACACGGAGGAGAGAAAAAAGGCACGTGCTAAATGAATAAATAGAATAAAAAACGTTCGATCAGAACGCTTAACAATTAAAAGAATAAGAAGAAATTAATTCATTAAAAGAAAAGCAAAAAAAAAAAAACATTTTGTTTTGATATGATACTCTTTTTTTACCTATCGGTTTTTAAACATTTTGATTGCTCAAAAAAAAGTTCACCCGTCTCAGACAGTCAGGCAAGAGTTAGTGGCAAACCGAACATATGCTGCCACGTTCTGCCACTGCTGCTTTTTGTCCAAAATATTTAATCAGTTAGTGACTTTGTATTTAGTTGATGTATTGTTTTCAAAGCCAAGTCAATGTGGAATATAAAACTAACAATAATGATAAAAACAAAACGTTATTCCTATTAGTTCATCAGCCAAAAAAGTCACGTTCGATTGGGGTTGCAATGTATTTGCTTCGAACTCACGTCGCACACAAAAAAAAAGAAATAATTTCGCTCATAACTTAATCTACCATTTTGCGTGACTTACAAACAAACAAACAAACAAACAGACAGAGAATCGGCTATTAATATATAGATTGTTGAACGCAAGACATTTCAGACTGTTGCTACAAAATTTGGTATCGCTATGGAAATCCATGCCATAGTATCAGTTAAAAAAATCTTATCCAAGGCACATAAAAAAATAACATTTTCTGAGTCAGGACTGAGGATATCTGAAGACTACCCTTTCATCGGAGCCACACCTGACTTAGAAGGAAAGTGTCAATGCTGCGGAGAATTTGTAGTGGAAATCAAGTGCCCCTACTCAGTCAGTGAAACCATACCGTCTGCTGCAAATTTGCCATATTTGGAGATTGATGAAAACAATATGACAAAATTAAAACAACAAACTAACTACTTCACTCAAATACAGGGCCAAATGGCCATTACTGGCAAGAAAACAGCATGGTTTTTTGTTTATACTGAGCATGGCTACCACTTAGAGAAAATTATTTTTAAAGAGAAATATTGGAAAGACGTTTTTGAAAACCTATGTCTCTTCTGGCACCATTATCTAGGTCCAAGTTTGCTGTCACCTGTCAAAGAAACGTGCGAAGTTGAAGAAAAAAGGGTGCCACTAAAAGAAATCACAAACATAGCAAATACAACTAATACTAGTATACAGTTATCAAAATTCAATCGACAAATAATTCCTAAAATAAAACGACATCCAACACAACGTAAAAAGAAGATTGCAAGTGTGTATCTATGTAATGTATGTCAAGAGGAATGTTTGGAACATCCTAACAAATTTGAATATCAAAGTATATGTTGCTCAAAGTGTAACAGATGGTTTCACTTTCCTTGTGTGCAAATTTTTAAAGAAGAATGTGTTCCTTCAACGAATAAGAGATGGCTGTGTAACGATTGCATATAAAAGTTCCTGTTTTTTATTATATATATACCGTATATACATATGTTCTTATAATATATAAACTGAAAGTGCCTATTTAACGCGCCTTAATGAAAAGAAAACTTAAAAAGAAAAAGAACAGATATATACACTGTTTTTATTTTTAAGTTTTCTTTACATACTTTACATTCTTTATATACAAAAAAATCAATCTTTAAAAATAGGGTTATATAAATTGCATAATGCACAGCACACTAAAGCAATATCATCCAATTTAGGGAGTAATTTTATTGGAAACTCTTGTGCTAAGATCTTGAAGGTTTTTATTCGTCTAATAACTTGCTCAATCAAGATACGAAGGTTCGCTATTCTTTTTGTACGATTTAATTCGGATGGAAGCATTTGGTAGGTTCCCCTTTTACCAGGAGGCACATAAAGTTTTATATTCCGTGCTAAACACTCATTAGCAATGTTAAAGCCTTTGTCAGCCATGATTGTCGAATACATTGGCACTTTCTCCAAGTATTTTGAATGTCTAACAATGGCTTTGTCTGATATGCTGCCAGGGTATGCCTCAGATACGAAGTTAATTGTAGAGTTCGTAGTACAAGCAACTAAAAATTTGACTGTATTGTGATGCTTATATTCACTCCAAGTAAGCTTTTGCAGCCAGGTCTTGTTCCATTAATCCAAGTCGCAATTTCATTAGGGTCAGTAGAAATTCATCTTGTGTTGTCAACTTCATTTTGGGGCCTAATTTACTGGGAATCTTTTTGAAGTTTTTGGTTATAGTGTAACTACGAGAATTACCTTTATATTTTCTTCGCATATACGGTGCACATTCATTGTGTATTTTATGGAACAATGGTAGATTTTTTATACCAGTGTAAAATGTAACTTTCTTATCTGATGTTAAGAGTTTTTTGTAAACTGGCTTCAAGCAAACACAACTCGCTACCTTTTTCCTCAAATATTTGTTATTATGTTTGTACACTTTATTTTGTCTCAGCAATTTATATGCTTGGGATGCTCTAGCATTAACTTCCTGTTGCAAAAGAATATTGTCTTTGTCCATTAGTTCGCAGTGATTCTCAGCAACAGTTAGTTTATATTTCAAACTCTCATTGTCATTAGCAGGGCCTGATATATCCATATCAATAGCCATTTCTTCATCAGAAAACTTTTCCTCTGTATCTTGAATTTTTTCTGTGGTGACAGTAGGGCTATTTGGGACAGCAGGGCTTCTTTCTGCAAGAGTTGCTGCTTCATACTGTCTGGATTCTCTACGCATTTTCCGTGGCTCGTCTTTGCAAAGTTCTGGAAACATGCATTTAACTTTTCTGACTGAATCATATCCCAGATTTTTTATGGGATGCAGGAATCCTTCCATAAAATGATTTGAACAAACTCTGCCTTTAACCCCTGGTACCCAAGGTTTATTGTTATTTGTTTTTCTATTTATCAGGCGAATCCACAATTTTCGATTTTCAGGATTCCTCTTTGCCCCAGGGAACGGTACCAATCTATGATGAATAGAAGAAAATAATACTTGATAAAAATATCTGCCCATGCATGAAAGTAGATATACAAGAGAAGGGTGCTACTTACTTGAAAGGAGGTTTACATCCACATTTCTCATGTTTTAAGCCAGCATGTATTCCACAACATTTTCCCTCCCATTTCATCAAAGTATAAGCACTATTTGTGCATCCAATAACAACACAATTTGTCGACATTACGTTAGTTTTTTTCTTGTACCGCCCAGAAATATGTAAAGATGTAAGATATATTTTTTTTACATATCTCTGTATCGCCTATACCTCCACTAAACTGAAGCAAAAACTAGTTCAAACCGCTTTTGTTTACCTCCACAAGTTCAGTGGATCCAAGTTAGCGTACCGATTACGTAATGTTCGCGCAATGGTGAAGCCGTGTATTCCAGCTCTGTTGATGGCAGAAAGCCACTTACTTGTCTGCCAAATAAGCGTCCCCCCCCGCTTGTTAATTTTTGAATTTTTTGTCGGACCCCCCCCCCCCCCCCCCCCCCCCCACCCCCCCCCACCCCCACCCTTATTAGGACCCCCCCGCTTATTAAATTTTGAAGATTTCGTAGAAATAAAACTTATAAAATCAAAGAATTTTAGTTTTAGTATAACAGTATTAGTTTACAGAAAGTTATTCCGTTTTTATATGAAAGCGTTTGCGTGATCTTAATTTCGAACTTTATTTCGAATTCTTACGGAATAGGACTGTAGGACTGTAGAAACAAAGAAATTAAGGGAGAAAATTGGCTTAGTTATAGCAATTTTGAGTAAGTATGGTTTGTTTTTCTTATGTATCATTGCTAAAACACAAAATAACATGCATCTTAGCTTTATATCAAATTTTGCGGACCCCCCCTTTTATTGGGACCCCCCCCCCGTTTATTAGTATTTTGAAAAATTGTCAGACCCCCCCTTTTATTCGCACCCCCCCCCCCCCCCCTTTTATTTGGCAGGGAAGAGTATTTCTTCTCTCTTGTTCATTGCTACTACTTGGTATTTTAAACAATATATATATGGTTTGCGGAGTGGGTGCGTGGAATCACCCGTTCGCCAGCGAAAATATCGAATGCGTGAAAGCCGGATATTCATTCACAATAATGTGTTGTTTCAGAGTCATCTTCGAAGAGTAAATTTAGATACATCATTTTACGGAAAAATACTCTATCGTTTTAAATTTTCAGCAATATTTCGAAGGGCTGTTGATACCTTCGTCGACGACAACAAAGTCCGAAGAGCGAGTTGAATACATGAATACGCATCCACGACTGAAAAGGGCGCTATTATCCATAACTGAAAGGGCGCTATTTCCTTTTTGGGATAAGGAATATGCAAGAATATTATGTAATTTTTGTTAGTTTTCTTGAAATGTATCCTATCAATATTAGTTATATTGCGATTCAAAGAACTTATTACTTTAAATGTCCAAATACCAAACTGTGCTCCCTTGCCTCGTTTTGATGTGGTAATTTGTTGAAAATTATCAAAAATTGGCCCATTAGCAATTTTCAGTTATGAAAAACTTAATATCAAGTAATATCACAATATAAAATCTCAAGTCAGGTTTGATAGTCTGATAATGTGTATTCAAGGATTTGGTCAATGTGGGATGGAGATAGAAAAGAGAAGGAAAACAAAATGCTTTATGAATCAATAATTTCCAGTTCTTTTATGCATAAGTACAGATTTAAAAAATTTCTGACACTCCTAGTGACAAGATGAGCATGAATAAAGATGGCCTATTCTTAAATAAATAGCTTTTTCAAAGCATAAAGAAGCACTAGGAAGTAAAACCAACAAGAAATACATAAGGCATCTTCTAAACTTTGGTAAAATGTTCAGGTAACTTAACCCAGATAATCAGCAACATCCGGTTTTATGTTGCAATGTGAATCAACAAAATTCAATTTACATAAAAGATTCTTGAATCCATCACATGTTCCTTTCAAATGAACGATAAAAAACATTTTGAATGTCTCTAACTACATGCTGGAAATGCCAGACACGTCACATTTGTTACTCCTGTCTTGGTTCAGCAGTTCCATTGTTTCAAGTACATATACCAGATGTTCCACGACCATATAATAGTGATTCGTCTTGATTCATAAATTGATATCAATTACTCTTGATAATGCCTTATATTACACCTGAAATAGTAAAACCAACCAACAAATTATTAAGAGCATAAATTTTCCATTCACAATACTGAAAGTAAGTAAAATCATTTATATTTCACATATATTTAATTATATATGTTATTATAATTATTACGTAACTATAATTATATTTTTAGAAATAAGTCAAGTATATATATAACATGTATATATAACTGATTTGTTTCTCAGCTCTTCTTCATTGTCGTTTATTTTAATTATATCTTATCCAATCAAAGAATCTGTAAGCTGTATATATAACTATTTTACCTTCAGTTATTTTTCTCAAAGTTATAAAGTTTCACCCAGACATACGTACTAAATGTAAATACTACAACAGAGTTGACTAGAATTCAAAATCATAGAATATTTTTCAGTATAGATGGATAAAATATTGTCTATATACATTTTTTGTTGTTAAGCAGTCTAATTTGATAACACTGTACTATTTTAAATAGACAAATTCCATGATGATGTTTACTATTTTGATGTCTCATTAATTCAGACATTAGAAATCATCAAAGCCACTTTTTTCTTCACACACTTACCACTACTACATTCTCTCTCTTCAGCATGAAGTTACATACGAAACATGCAAATCATTTCCCATGGACAATAATAAGCTGGCGCAATAAGAATTCAAAATGGGTAAATCTCTTAAAGGACCTATTATGAATAAAATTTTGTGGGGCAAAAAATGGTGTCACTGCGCAATAAGAAGCGAGCAAACAAAAACATCATACATTAAATTTTAGCATCATCATTTGGACTTTTGTCTTGTTATGTTTATGTGTTGTGTGTGGTAATAAAAACACAGTTAAGTGGATCAAAATACAACATCAAGTTGAATAAACATTGCTTAAAGATAGTAGTAAAAGGAATGGAGAAGAAATAACAGTTTTTTCTTTTTCCTCCATCCCTCTATCAAGTCTCCTCAGAGCTCAGATTACACAGCTTGTGAGATAGATGCACAACATTCAGAAGCTTTGATCTGAATTTAAATTTTCAAAAGTATTAACAAGCAATATTCTCATCTATAAATGTTCAACTTACAATGAATGTTATCGTAAAGGATAGGAGGTATATTCCCAGTTTCCCAATTTGAATTTCATAACAAACCTCAGAGCATTCAGAGCAGCATTCCCGGGGAAAAAATGTCTACTTGACTCTAAATGCAACCACTTTGGCCTGCCCGCTACCGTATAGATCGACAATTTTGCCCTAAGGCAATACACTGAACACTTTTGGACTTGATCAATCATATAAATATCTATAAATATCTATATCACAATTAAAGGTAAGCGAGAAAATTTTGATTTTTGGTATGCACTGTAAGAAATTTCAGCGATTGACGGCAGCCGAACGCATCTCTCTGTTAGTATTTTGATGACAATATTTGATCTTGCCAAATGAGCTCCGTTCCGCTAAAAAGCTACACTCCGCAAAAAACTTTTTTCTGGGTTCTTAAGGCTGAAATACACTATCATTTTTCAATGATCATTTTTCAATGATACATTCCAATGACATTGAAAATTAAAAATTTTGGCGCGAATACACTATCATTGAAAATTACGAACATGTACCCTTGGGAAGAAACAGCAGCTGCTGTCGTTGTTTACATTTTATCAGAAAAGAGAGTTGAACGCAGAAAACCAAAAAAAAGTGCATAGGTAAAGGCAAGGCATGGCTAAATAGACGAAATGAACTTGGCATCTGTAATACTCTCAAGCATGAACTACGTGTGGGGGAAATCGGAGAATATACGAGCTCTTTAAAAATGCCACAGAATATTTTCGATGAGCTGCTTCATCTCTTAGACGTTGGTACTACAAAAAAACACGAGACCCAATCCCTGTTCAAGTCAAAGCACATTGTTCAAGTTCATCCCTGAATTTTGCAAAGCTATTTACATGCGATTAAAACTTGGTTGACTCCTCCAAATTTTAATAAATGTTTCAGTTGCTTCTTGCGTCTTCATTTTCGTGTGTAAAAGTCTTCAAAATGTTGTTTTTGTTTATGTTACCATCTAAAATTACATCGCGTGAACCGAACACGTGCGTAAACAATAGATTCGATTCGAAACAATAGAAAAAAAATGACATTGAAAAATTAAAAGTTGAACATGTTCAACTTATCATTTTTCAATGTCATTGAAAATTAGAGTGTAAAAAATGGCATTTTTTTCTGAATACACTGTCATTTTTCAATGATAATTGAAAAATGATCATTGAAAAATGATAGTGTATTTCAGCCTTTAGAAGCATTATTTCGACAATAATCGACAGCACAACTTTTAAGGCAGATCCTCGTCTTAAATTTTCGCGACGACACATGCGCAGAAGAATAAAACAGATCGTCGCGAAGATTTTCTCTCGACGAAAAGTAGAAATGACTTTTACTTTTCGTCATGCGAACGGCGATCGTCAAATTTTAAGGGGGAAACACCCCCAAAATTCGTAAAAATTTCGAAATTTTGATTTTGACGGTTTTCGGTACTTTAAACACTGTAGAATACGATGGACATATTGATTTTTTCATAATTGTATCGGAAAAGTGATAATTAAAGACTTTTGTGATACAAGGTAGTAACCACTTCCTTAGTTACGCCCATAGCAACTGTTTGTTTATCTTGTTTTAGCCCCCCAAAATAAGTACTTTTCGCAGTACATCTCTTCCACCCTTTAATATCTACTTTGCTACTTGATTTGTATTATCGAGTCTAAACACATTTTTGGAGTAACGGAGGTAGCAAAGTGAAAATCCATGCTTTTAGTTGTTGTCACTCTGTTAGAAGAAAAGTGAAAATTTTGTCATGTCTGATCGTGTAAAAAAATCAACTGTATATAGAAAGAAAAGAAAAGGTTTTAAAGGTACGCCGTCGTGGTCAAAATCTGTAAATAATGTAAATAGACGTGTAGATAATGATGTAAATACTGCTGAAGAAGTAGAAGATTCCCATACTCCAGATGAGAGCAAACAACATGGACCATCAACTCCAAAGAAAACAATTTCAAGTCACAAAGTTCAGCAAATAAATTCCAGTACACCAAGAAAATTCAAAAATATAACTGGATATAGACTAATAGACACTGAAATTCTGTCATCAATTATCAACAAGTTGGTTTGTTGTGTTTGTTTTCAGGAATCATTGACGTTGCATGAAAATATGTCAGCACGAAAAGGTTTATGTTCTTCTCTTTTCATCCAGTGTAACAACTGCAACTATAGAGAGAATTTTACAACATCAAAGAAAGTGGGCAAGAGATTTGATGTTAACATCAGATCAGTGTACACTTTCAGAGCATTGGGACAAGGACACTCGGGAATGGAGAAATTTATGGCATTAATGAACATGCCACAACCGATGACTACGAAAAATTACGATAAAGTCGTAGAGTCTCTGTTGAATGCAACGAAACAAGTTGCTGAAGAAACCATGTCAGATGCAGTTGAAGAAATAAGAGAAGAGGCTGCAAAAGATGAAATGGACATTGCTAATATTGGAGTTTCTGTTGACGGTGCATGGACAAAGCGTGGATGCTCTTCAATCAATTGTGTCGTCACTGCTATTTCCCTTGATAACGGAAAAGTTGTAGACGTTGAGCCTATGGCTAGGTCCTGTAAAGCCTGTAATCTTAAAGAGCATTTAAAAGAAACTGACCCAGTTGCATATGCTAATTGGCAAGATGGGCACAAGTGTAAATACGCCTATCGTGGATCTGCACCTGGAATGGAGCAAGAAGGAACGAAAGTTATGTTTTTACGTTCAATTGAAAAAAATAAAGTGCGCTACACGAATATGTTAGGAGATGGTGACACAAAAAGCTATGCAGCTGTTAAAGATATATATGAGAACTACACAGTAGCCAAATTGGAGTGTGTAGGGCATTACCAAAAGCGAGTTGGTTCACGTATCAGGAAATTGAAAAAAACAACGAAGGGTTTAGGAGGAAGAGGAAAATTAACGGAGTCAACAATTGATAAGCTGCAAAATTATTTTGGCATGGCCATTCGACAAAATGCTGGCAATGTGAAAGAAATGCTGGCTGCTGCTCGAGCAACATTATTTCATGTAAGCTCTTCAGCAAAAAATAACTGGCATTTTCCACACTGTCCGACAGGTCCAGAAAGCTGGTGTAGATATAACCAGGACAAAGCTAATAGTACTAACACCTACAAGCCAGGTCCTGGGTTGCCTTTAGATATTGTGTTGAAGCTGAAACCAATGTTCGAAGAGCTAACTGAAGATAAACAACTTCAGAAATGCTTGCATGGACGCACGACATGAATATTGTTCCAGGAAAGTATATGTCATATGGATGTTCTCGTTTGAATAATAAACGTTTATCAAGTTCTAAATACAAAAACAATTCGAAAAATAAATTGCGAAGAAAGATTCTGCGTGGTCGAAGGTTAAAAAAATCAGATAAAGACACTGAGAAAGAAGGAGAAACATATGCACCTGGAGGATTTTAAATTTGAGATATTTTACACTTTTATAGATGTGTAATCTTGTTGTTTTAACTGGTTTTCTCATTTAATATAGAACATTTTTTTCTTCTTTCGTGTTTAAACGTGATTTCTGAAGAATCAGTTTTTTTGTACGCCGGGAAGGATATCTCGTGATTGGCTAATCAAAACTTCACCAAATTTTCAGTGGAAGTTCATTGCATCTGTATCTACATTTTAAATGATTTAGATTTTGATAAGAAGAATTCTAACTTTGTAAAGTATGTCCAATCTCACTAAGTTTTCTAACATTAAAAATTCAAGAAGTGCTGACTCAGCAGAAGCAAAATTTTCAAAAATCTAAATCATTCATAATGCACAATCACCTTTTTAAAACTTCTTTACAAAGTTTGAGCTTCAGAGCATGTTATAATCCAGAGATATCTTTCCCGGGACAAAAGACCTTTTTTCCTTTTAAGACTTGTTTTCATGGTTACCATGGCAACCAGATACCATTATGAACCATTTTTTGAAATAGATTTTGATATTATACAACATGATTGTAGTCATTTACATTTTTATTATAATTAAAAAAAAAAGTCACCAAAGGGTGTTTCCCCCTTAAACCAACTAGCCGCCAAGGCGGCGTCGCTCGCCGCCCATGTCCACCTGCTCTGTATCACTGTATCAATAAACGTCAAATTTCCTTATAAACGGCTCGTACAACTTGTGTTTAACCAGAAGTAGATTCGAGGTCACAACCTCTGGTAAAACCAATCTTTTATCAGTGTAACAATACACTCAAAACGTATAGAGAGAAAACTTCAACTTGTTATTAACTTTTGTTTTAAAAAAGTTACGCGCTCTAACATGGGTGCTATCAAACGTAAGGGGGAAATGGTTTCTCTTCTTAAAAAGATCACACGAGAGGAGAGAAAAAAAGGCACGTGCTAAATAAATAAAGTGAATAAAAAACACGTTCGATCTGATTAAAATAGATTAAAACAACTCGATTAAAACAAATTCAGACAACTATTATGACAAAAGCAAAAAAAAAAAATATTTTGTATCATGATACTCTTTTTTAACCTATCGGTATTTAAACATTTTGATTGCTCGAAAAAAAAAGTTCACCCGTGTCAGACAGTTATGCAAGCGTTAGGATACACTGGCAAACCGAACATGCTACCACGTTCTGCCACTGCTGCTTTTTGTCCAGAATGTTTAACCAGTTAGTTTCTTTGTATTTAGTTGATGTATTGTTTTCAAAGCCAAGTCAACGGTGGTCTATAAAACTAACAATAATAATAAAAACAAAACGTTATTCCTATCAGTTCATCAGCCAAAAAAGTCACGTTGGATTGGGGTTGCGATGTATTATTTGCTTGGAACTCGCGTCGCACACACACAAAAAATAATTTCGCTCACAACTTAATCTACCATTTTGCGTAACAGACAAACAGAGAATCGGCTATTAATATATACACTAGCCGCCAAGGCGGCGTCGCTCGCCGCCCATGTTCAGCATGCGTTGACTTCACGAAAAATAAAATTAAGGAATTGGCAACCCAAAGTGTTACCATGTTGTAGAGCTTGCAAAACTGATAAAAAATTTATGGGATCGTTCCGCTACGATCAACCGTTACAGAGATATCATTCTTCAAAGATTTTGATGACGCCACAGACCCCTCCCAAAAAAAATTTTTTTTGTCACCCTATCGCCTGTATCGCGACCCCAAAAAACGTCAGTTATCCCTAGAGGCAGATACAAAATCAAATATCAAATATCAGTTTAAACAATGGTTCCAAAAAAACCCAAATTTCATGATGTGTTATTTATTTTTTAAAACAATCGTTGATCAGTACAACAATACACTCAAAACGTAGAGAGAAAAACTTTTTATTAGCTTTTGTTTTAAAAAAGTTACGCGCTCTAACATGGGTGCTATCAAACAGGGGGAAAATGCTTTCTCTTCTTAAAAAGTTCACACGGGAGGAGAGAAAAAAGGCACGTGCTAAATGAATAAAGAGAATAAAAAAAACGTTTGATCAGAAGCGCTTTATAAAAAGAAATTAAATTATTAAAAAAAAAGCAAAAAAAAATATTTTGTTTCATGATACTCTTTTTTTACCTATCGGTATCGGTATTGGCTGCTTGGAAAAAAAGTTCACACCTGTCTCAAACAGTCAGGCAAGGATACGTTAGGATACACTGGCAAACCGAACATGCTACCACGTTCTGCCACGGCTGCTTTTTGATGACGTCATAGATCCGTCCCCCAAAAAAATTAGACCCAAATTTTTCGTCACTCTATCGCCTGTATCGCCGACCCCAAAAAACGTCAGTTATCCCTATTGGTTACCGAGATAATTTTCCCTAAACGTCGCATTCGATTAGGGTCTCAATACAATGGTTTCACATTGACGTCGCAGAAAATAAAATGAAATAATCACTCTCACAACTCAATCTACCATTTTGCGTGACTTACAAACAAACAAACGCACAAACAAACAAACAAACAAACAGAGAATCGGCTATTAATATATAGAGTAGCCGCCAAGGCGGCGTCGCTCGCCGCGCCCATATCCACTGCTCTGTATCACTCTATCAATAAACGTCAAATTTCCTTATAAAACCAATCTTTTATCACTGTAACAATACACTCAAAACGTAGAGAGAGAAAACTTCAACTTTTTATTAGCTTTTGTTTTAAAAAAGTTACGCGCTCTAACATGGATGCTATCAAACGAAAGGGGGGGAATGGTTTCTCTTCTTAAAAAAATCACACGGGAGGAGAGAAAAAAAGGCACGTGCTAAATGAATAAAGTGAATAAAAAAAACGTTCGATCTGATTAAAATAGATTAAAAGAAATCGATTAAAACAAATTAAGACAACTATTATGACAAAAGCAAAAAAAAAATATTTTGTATCATGATACTCTTTTTTTACCTATCGGTTTTTAAACATTTTGATTGCTCGAAAAAAATTTCACCCGTCTCAGACAGTCAGGCAAGGATACGTTAGGATACACTGGCAAACCGAACATGCTACCACATTCTGCCACGGCTGCTTTTTTGTCCAAAATGTTTAATCAGTTAGTTTCTTTGTAATTAGTTGATGTATTTTTTTTAAAGCCAAGTCAACGTGGAATATAAAACTAACACAATAATAATAAAAACAAAACGTTATTCCTATTAGTTCATCAGCCAAAAAAAGTCACGTTCGATTGGGTTTGCAATGTATTTGCTTCGAACTCACGTCACACACAAAAAAAGAAATAATTTCGCTCACAACTCAATCTACCATTTTGCGTGACTTACAAACAAGCAAACAAACAGAGAATCGGCTATTAATATATAGACTAGCCGCCAAGGCGGCGTCGCTCGCCGCCCATGTTCAGTATGCGTTGTGTCACCTCCCAATGAGTTCACGAATATTGGAATTCAGGTATTGACAATGGAAAGTGTTACCATCGTGTAGAGCTCGAAAAGAGTTCACGAAAAATAGAATTAACGAATTGACAATGGAAAGTAGAGCTCGAAATTCTGAGCAAGAAAATGCCCATGTTCAGCCTGCCTTGAGTTCACGAAAAATAAAATTAAGTAATTGGCAATAATAAGTGTACCCATGTTGTAGAGCTCGAAAAACTGATCAAAAAAATGTATGGGATCGTTCCGCTACGATCAACCGTTACAGAGATATCATCGTTCGAAGAATTTGATGACGTCGCTCGCCGCCCATGTTCAGGATGCCTCCCCCAAAAGAGTTCACAAAAAATATAATGGCATGGAAAGAGGGGAATCAAGAAAAGAACCGAAGAAGATTTATAATTCAACATTTATAATTCAACAAACATGAAACATAAAACAACATGAAACAAAAAAACAAAACATAAAAAACACAAACACAAACATTTAGTATGGCTGCGGCCTGTGGCTATTGCGGTTCTGCCCCCGGCCTCTACCGCGGGTTTGGCCTGGAGGGAGAAAAACCCCTCCATGCCGCACCCACGAACCGAGGGCGGCGTAACGACTATAACAGCTACTTACGAAGCAGCCGCTCCATATCTAAAAATAATAAAAAACAAGAAACAACTAAGTTGTTAAAAGATTTCCGTAACTTAAGCATGACATGCTTGTAATTTTAATTCGATAAAAGATGTTATTGTGATTACTTTTCATTGTCAAAAATAAACTTTTTTCTAAGGGATTATACACTTCATTATGTATGCATGCTGCTTTCTCTCTCTCTCTCTATATATATATATATAAGTCCTGTTAAGTACAATAACAAATGTGCAGAGTAAGAATAAATATATACAATGTAAAATTGCTTAATTTACATAAAAATTAAAAAAATAAAAATCGTCAAGAACTATTCAATTATAGTCAACAGAAGTAAAATTTCAAATTCACTGGGCAATTACGTAATAACTTTTTGATCATTATGTTCTTCCGTGGAAGTTTTCACACAGCCACAGAGGTTTGCTTTGTTTGCAAGAAACAGAATAAGGCAGGATAGGTGTGACCTTTACTCTTGTTGACTTTCCTTAATATACTGCATCGTCATTGTTCATTTTGCTTTTAAATGACTTATTCAGCCATGGGCAAAGACGTCACTTAATTTTATTTTCTATTACCAGTGCATACTGTAATGCTTCGATTAATGCTGTAATGCTTCTTTTAAACGCCCCCCCCCCCCCCCCCCCCCACCCCCCCTTTTCAGAAGATTTTTAAATAAACGCCCCCCTCTATTAGACGCCCCCTCCAATAGACGCCCCTCGAATAGAGAGGGGCGTTTATTAGAGACACACTAATTAAGGCATGTAGAACTACTACATTGCATTGTTTCAGCTTCAATGTTTTCATTTTGTATAAAAATATGGAAATTTGCGATAGACGCCTTTCTTTTTAAATTTTAAACTAACAGTTGGAAACTTTGTCTTTCTTTTCAAAAGTTCCTTTTCTAAAACTTCAGAATAACTTTTATTTTTCGTCGTAAAGATAAGTTTTGCAGGAACAACAAGTCCGATTTCCCATTCTTCAAGTTTAATTTTGTATATTTTTTATCGATGTTTATATTTAGTTTATATTTACGAAAAAGAAGAGTTTCACAAAAATTCAATAGACACCCCCCTCTTTTAAACGCCTCCCTCGAATAGACGCCCCCTAAAAATTCAAAAAATTTAATAAACGCCCCGAGCGTCTAATCGAAGCATTACGGTAGTTATTAAAAATGATCTCATGAATTTGGTATGGTCTCGTTAATGTTTATTGTTTTGTAGACTGTAAACCAATCGACATCTCGTAACTGCTTCAAAGTGTATCAATTTACTGTTTAAATAATGTCTGGATCATACTGACACAAACTCTCTTCAAGATTACATCGCTTCTTTTTTCAAAGACTGCACAACATAATTAAAATCAGTATTGGAGGCTTTTGACAGATATGTTGTAGTCAGCCAAGCAATACATGCAGCATGTAAGAAGACTGAGAATTCTCTTGTGAAAATATCTTAATCCATGATATATCTTCATTCAATATCTTGTCTTCTCAATTTATTTGTTTCATATGTCAATGTATACATTTCATAACCATCGATTAAATACATCAGATAAATGAGTCTTCATACAGTGTTATATCAATGTTATGATATTCCTTCTTGTTATTATCAACAACTGTATATAAAATTCTCAAAATTCGACTGTAAATCACGTATATTTTGTTATACAAACGATAGTCCTGTCTCTTTACAAGTCACATGCAGTTCTTTAATTATGAAACGATCTGTACGTAAACTTTTCCAACATTTCCAGATAAAAGTACCAAGCATAAAACACAAGCACGACCTTCCACGCGCCACCATATTGTTTTTACATGCTTTCGGTTCAGCTTTAGCCTGTCAACATTTTACATATCACAGCGGAGATATGAAAATCACAGGCTAGAGCATTACCCAGATAGATAGATAGAGAAATAGATACGCCGCCGAAATGAATAAGATTATCCATTCCATGGAAATCTTAAAAATTAATAAGCAACAACCAAAAAAGTATATTTTTTAGAGAACCATAGAAATATTTTGCGAAAGGGAATGGACATACCTATATTATTGTTATTATTCAAATTTCGAACTGAAAAGAAAAACAAAGATTTAATGAAGCATTTTATAGAATTGAAATCAGTATTCATAAAACAAAATGAAATTATCATAGGTACTTACATAACGCCGCAACTGCCGCTTGGACATTATTGTCATTATTATTTGCCATCTGAAAAAGTAACGATAATTATATTGTTAAGACTACTTTTTTCTTGGACATGCAGTCACTATGTCATTAACAAGTGATAATACGAACGTTGACTAAAAGTATTCTAGGTGTTAAAGGTACAATATTCCATATGACAACATGAATGAGATACAGAAAAGCAACATATAACGGCCAATATGTTTAATGCTAATTTAGTCTGTAAAAGGAAAATATTGGACAATAGTTCAAGTTATATATTCTCGATATATATTTACAATGTATAATCAGATAAATATGAAATCACTTTAAACTCTTTTATAGAGAAAAACTGTGAATCAAGTTACTTCTTATAAGCATGTTCTCAAGTTAGTTTTTCTCAAGAATATATGAAACACGTGATTATTATACCGACTCCAGGGGAAAAACTGCTGGTTATCCCAAGCCAAAGGGGATTGATTAAGTCTATTGTTCCAGAAGAAACCGTATAGATAGGGTGGGGGATGTGACTGAATTATAAACAAAACCACTTGTGAACATGCAGCCATGTCTAACTTCCAAACTTTCTATTATCTCAATAAACATAGACCAATCTCTCAAGTGCAACGAAATTTCATCTTTCTTCACATTAAGCTGATATGTATTTTCTATTCTACGACTATACGCAAACTCTAAACATATGAAATTAAGTTGTGCTCACAACATGAACTTGTGAAAAAATCTAACTGAATCTACTTTCAATTTGTTAGCAAAGCCTCAAGTTAGGAGGAATATTTTCAAAAGATTTCTTACCCAAGTGTCTCAATCCAAAGCTACACAACATGCAAATTATGTGTAGAGGTTTACGCTTTGTCTCATTATCTAAAAAAGAAAAGAAAATCTAAGAGAACTGCAGGTACAACAAATAGTAATGGACTATCAGGTTAAAAAAGGAAAAGAATTGTAAGCGAAACATTCATACCAATTTTTAAAAGAAACCATGCAGTTCAACATGTATGGCCATATGTTACTGTATAACAATGATAAAACTGCCTTTTCAATGACATCAGAATCTCAAAAAAAGAGAATAAATTACAATATGTCACACATACAACGACTTTTTGCCGCTGCCTACCCTCCTCCACCCGGCTCCATGCCGCTTTCATACCCTCCTCCACCCGGCTCCATGCCGCTTCCATATTTTTCCATAATCTATTCAATCTTCAATCTACTCAAAGTTCAAGGTAATCTAATCTAATGCTATATACTAATCATTTGGCATATTCAATCTAATCTATTCAATGTAAACTAATCTAATTTCTAGGTCATCTAATCTAATGCTATACTCATTCAATTCAATTCAATTCAATGTAATTCAATCCAATGTAATTCAATTCAATGTAATTCATTTCAATGTAATTCATTTCAATGTAATTCATTTCAATGTAATTCATTTCAATGTAATTCATTTCAATGTAATTCATTTCAATGTAATTAGTTTCAATGTAAACTGCTTTAATTTCAGTATTATTCAATTCAATGTATACCAATTGAATTTTCAGGTAATGTAATGTGATGCCTCCTCATTAACCTTCCGTAAAGTTTCAATTCAAAACATTTAATATCAATTGCACAAATATTTTTGCAAGGTAAAAATATTCATAATACCTGTTGGTAGACTACATTTCTAGTGTAGCATCTCTCTCTAACATGCTTGGTACTTTTATCTTCAAAGCGTCGTGTTCGTGAAAATGCAACATACAGTTGACCGTGACTGAAGCAAGGCCTTTGCATGTAAATACCAACCCGTTCAAAAGTCTGACCTTGACTTTTGTTTATGGTTATTGCGTAGGACAAACGGAGAGGAAATTGTGTACGCTTCAGCTGAAACGGAAGGTTGGTATTGTTGGGACACAATGTTACCCTAGGAATGAGCACCCGATTTCCAGCGGAGATACCCGTCAGCACTTCACAATCAAGGATATTCTCTCGGAGATTACGGATGACTAATCGGGTGCCGTTGCATAAACCGTCCTTCAATGATAAATTTCGCAGCAGCATCACTATACTGTTGACTTTCAAGTTCAACCGGTGTGGAGGCATTCCAGAAGGAGTAAGCGAATTGATGAACTCCATCGGATACAGGTCAATCTCTTCTTGCTCATCAGAAACAACAGAATCGACGCTAAAGTATGTGGCTGTTTCACCAGGCATTCCCTGAAGAATCGGTTCATTAATTACTAAAGCCTCATCATTGGTGGGTGTCAGAATTACACGACTCGACATATCCTCTCCTCCAGCATCACTAAAAATAGAATGGACGATATCATTATTTTCGTGCACAACACATTCGTGCGGAATTTCGATGGAGTCTTTAAATGGCTCATCCACTTTTTTCGGTATTGTTCCACTTCCTAATTCAAGTAGGAATTCTGCAAATCCCCTTTCTCCAGGTGCAGCTCTCATGTTGACATTTAGATGAAAGATTTGCACTATTGGCCACAAGACAGAGCTCTTGATGCATGCTTCTACTATCTGAGCTGGTCTGCCTCTTTTCACTACTGGAAGAGTCTGTCTAAAATCACCACCTAAAAGAACAACCTTTCCAGCAAAAGGCACATCACTGTTACAGATATCTCTGAACATTCTATCAATAGCCTCAAGTGCATGCTTAGGAATCATACTTGCCTCATCAAATATCAAAATATGCTGACTACGTAAGAAATCGGCATGCCTACTGTTAGGCTTGACATTGCATGTTGAATTGTCCAATACAGGAACAGGTAATTTAAAAAGAGAATGGACTGTCTTACCATTTTGTAACAGTGTTGCTGCAATTCCAGTCCATGCACACGTACTTACTGATAGGTTTCTTCCAATAACCTCGCGAATGATGTAATTGTACGTGAAAGTTTTACCTGTTCCACCGGGTCCATCAAGGAAGAAAACTTTAGCATTATTATTTTCGTTTGTTGCCACTGCATCTAGGACTGCATCAGCAACAGCAAGTTGGTCAGCATTCAACGTGTTCCTCATGTTGATGGCCTCTTCCCTCATTTCATCAGCATTTGGTAGATCATCAGCAATAGCTTGTTCAAAAGCCGGTAAATCAAAGTCAGTAACAACCCTACCAAATTGCTGCAGGACTTCCTGAATTTTTCCAAGAGCTGACTGCTCTGCTTGTACTTCCGGCTGGTGTCTCAAAAAATCTTCAATCATGTGAGCACGAAATCTTTCCCACAACGCAGCTGGATTGCTTGGCTCTCCATGGATCAGAATGAAAGAGAACGCTTTGCGAATTTTAGAGGGAGTTGCTGATTCGCCAAGTTCTTCCATGGTTCGTATCCACAAAGTATCGTCATCCAATAGTCCAAGTGCAATACACGCTTCCCTAAAAGATCTATATAAAATCCCATTAACAGTTCTAAGGTATTCAAAGGAAGTCGCACCAGGAACATGTAACAACAGCACACGTAAGAAATACCTTTCACCCTGCCGAATGCTAGCATTGTACATTCTACTTACAATTTTTTCTGCTCCACGCTGACGTGTCACCCACTTACGTTGTCGTGTTTGAAACACATAATGGTGGGGGATATCAGGATATAAATATTGACGTGCCTGTTCGTCAACACGATTCAATTCGAACCAAGCAGTTAACTTAGTGTGCTCTTGTCCTCTTTCCAGTGCTGCTTGTTCCTGTCCTTCTCTGAAAAAAATCTGCTGCTCATTTGGAAGGTGAACAGGAATTGCATGACTTTGAGTGTGCATTGGAAAAGAGCATAAACGCCACACAGCTTCTGGAGCAGATACATACCTCGCATCTAAAAAAGTTTTGATTTCGTCGTGATCTATTCGCTCATTGATTTCAATATGAGCAGTATCGTGTCCTTTGTAAATGTATTTGTACAAATACTTGACACTTTTAATGGAAACGCAGGCCTCTAGGTTTACATGTGCATTGTACTTTTTGCTGAGGAAAGGATTGTGTGGGACGATCCATCTGTTGTCAAGATCCATATTCTGAATTCGAACAGTTCTTCCGTCATCTGGTCGGTGATATAAAGGATAGCCATCCACATTTAAAACAGTTCCATTGTTGAACTGCTTTGGAAAATTTTTGCTGCACTTACCATCTTGCATACACGGTGAAGACACATTCAAATGGCCACATGGACCATGGACCATGCAGGATTTGATAATTTCATAAAGTTCTGGTTCTTGATCACGATTTGGAATTCGTGCTGATATCAATGAATCAATGTCATCACCATTGCGCAACTTAAATTCGTTGCCAAGATGCAACAGCATGTGCACATGAGGTAGACCCCTTTTCTGAAATTCTATAACATCCACCTGTGCTACAGATACACCTAGAACAGAATCTTTGATAATATCGTTTTTAAGAGTTTCCAACTTCAATTTGAATACTCGTGCAACCAGATCTGGCCTATCTGATGCGGTTTGACCAGGCAAAAGATTTTGAACAATTTCAGGCCATTTAGGATTGCATGTAAAAGTTAAAAATAAATCTGGTTTACCTTGTTTTGAAACTAATGCCATAGCATCTAGGTACAATTGGTGCATATTTCTCGGTGAACCTGAAAAGGTAGATGGCAATACAACGATATTACCCGCACGGAGGTTTCGTTCATGGGCAGCTTCCTCCAAATAGTCCATCAGGCCTGTGTAGCTATCTGCCCGTAGTTGTTCTTGGTTCTGGCGTATGAAGTCGAGTCTCGCTCCCTCAACTTTGACATAGCTGTCAACAACAAACTGTTGAAATAGTTTTCCAGCTAAATGTAAAGCAGAAAATTCATGTCTAATGGCAATACAATAAATATAATACTGCAATTGTGTAACTTTATTCCGCCTTTCAGTTGCATGCTGTTGGACGTGATTCATGTTTGGACTCCATCCAGGATCACCTCTAGGAAAAATCATTGGATACATCATGGAGTCAATGTTTGTAGATGTGTAAGGAATATTGCGCAAGGGCTGATCTCTTGGATAAACAACAATATTTCTACCAGCGGGAGGTGCACCATCGTTACCTACAAAAACTGCTGCAACTTCTTCGTGATGTGGAGCATTGTATCTCCTCCTGTCTTCACCTTCTTGCATATACATACCCACTACGGAGGTTGCTCTATTTTCTAAAAGCGCCCTTTCCTCCTCTTCCTGTTCAACCTGAGCCAAGTTACGATATGCTGCGGCATAAGGTGAAACTCTATTAATGACTGTTTGTATTTGCTCCATCAAGTCTCTGTTGCAATCCGTATTAGAAGGGTTTTGCATACGCATGTCAAGTAGTAGGTGAGGGTCAATATAGGCCCACTTTTCGATGTTCATAATTTTATCGAGAATTTACTATATTTTTTAACGGTGTGAAAATAAGGGGGATTTCCCCATGACATTATTAACGTGAAACGCGTTAATAAGTGTTATCATGAAATTTCGATTAGTATAGAGGTTTGGTGTGTATCCCATCATCAGCTACGATTCGTTTGTCATAATAAGCGCTGAGACCTAGTTTCTTTTGTGTGTACGTGACGATCTTATGATTACTTACCCTAAACCCTGTATTTTGAGCCATGTCTTTACTTCCATCCAAAGCTTCTTTGTATCGCTGCCAACTCATTTCATTTTGCCTTTTTGAAATTCCCTTACAACTAAATTTTGATTTGCCCAGATCTTGATTTTCCGCAAAATAGCATTTACTCGTGAGCGCAATCATTCGAGTACCATTAAACTCCGCCTTGAATAAACCCGGTGTTCTATCGTGGTATTTACTAGTACTCAAAAATTCTGCTTTACCTTGCTTGAAATAATAATCCTGAAGTTCGGGTTTAACGATATCATCCAACGACTTAGACGAAAGAGCCATGTACATACTATCCGTATCCATTTGAATCAGCTCAAAATTTCTCCTATCTATATATTTATCGAGAAAGTCATAGTAAAACTCCAGCATCCTCAGTTTAGCAAACTGATACACGGCGATACCGCACTGATAAGGTCAATTTATATTGACTTGACGTTTTCTCTCTTTGATCTCAAATGTCTCATTAATGACTTCAAGATCGTCAAAGAAAGGGCTTCTGAACGCCTTATCGACATTCTCCTCGGATTTTGTGTACGTATTATTGGTATGTTTTTCGAGATCTTCAATCATTTTACCGTAGAACGAATTACCTTTCAGTTTGTGAGTGTCACCGAGTTGTTTTAATGCAGGGTTCGAATCGCCATCTCGTCTCGCATCGGTTACTTCTTTAGGGAACCATTTGAAAGGCCTGCTCGCTGTATATTTCAGAATTTTATATACACCAGTCACCTTCAAACCGTGATCTATATACCACTTCAACAACGGTGTATATAATAAAATCTTCTTTGCCTTACAAACCCCCAATAATTTTTTAGTTCCTTTGATACTCATCCTATTTGTAGCTGTTTGATAATCTTTCATATGTTGAGGTACTAATCTCTCAGGAATTTTATCGACAACGAACAGAGGTGAAAACTCTTCAAATTTAGCTTTTAACTCTTCCGGAACGCGAATATCTACCTGACAAAAACCAAAAATAGAACCGTCACATACACCCTCGGAAAAATCTTTCAAAAACTCCGGATCTGTAGGATTTTCGATCTCAATATAACTCTCCTTTCCACAGGGCATCTCCTGTCCCGAACAAAACAAGTACAAACTATTCGCATCAAAACCAACAACAGACTCACAATCCCTAGCGACCTCATAAATATGAGGTCGTATCTTTGACACACCTCTTTCGGCATATCTGGAAAACACGATACTCGGACCACCAACCATACCGGTTTTCAACAACTCGTAAGCTTTGTTTTTCGGACACGCCTCACAATCTTTTCGTATTTTTGAACAGTCTTTGCAACCTTGTTTATAACATTCCTTCGAACATTTACACGTACAAGGTTGTCCGGGTGCATACAAATCGGGCTCTCCTCTCTTTTTCATTTTCAACGCTTTGTTCAAAACATAAGTCATCGAAATTCCAGGAATAGACACAGCGTCCTTCAACATATCGATCTCGTCTCCATAATAATATTCTCGCGTCTTCTCCAAAGCTTCCACAAACGGTACAACATCAGCCAAGTTATATTCTTTTAACCAATCCAACATGGTAACACATCCACGTTTCTCAAATTCAACCTTAAAATCTTCATATTCTTGAGGAGTGATTAAAATCTTTTTCTTGAGACTCGAGTAAAAGTCTTCATATTTCACAGTGCCTATGTGAGAAAGTTTCTCAAAACTGTCCAACCATTCATAAGGAAAGACAAGTTTTTGTTCTTCACAATTGTTTGCTTTACACCAACCATCAAAAGAAAGACCCGGTGCAAGATAAGATTTCACATCTAAAAATTTGAACTGACCGGTCGTCAAAAACATATAGCTATTCTCTTTCTTAGCCACAGAGATTGAACCGGCCTGTTCTGTCATATGATTAACAAAGTGCTTCTTGATCATATTGAGATCGTATTTACCGCTATTGAAACCTAGCACAGGAACCTGATTACACCAAGCTTCGTGTCGCATAACTACGGAGGAAGGAAGCGAATCTTTGTCGGGTAAATAATATTTTTCACTTACACATTTCGAGATATCTCCCCACCTATTTTCTAAATCTAAAATAAAGTCTTTGATGAGCTCTTCCGGATCTGGATTTACAAGAAAGGTGGGTTTATTTGTAAAATTATCGGTAATAGCAACGCTGACTGCGATATGTTTAGTGTCAAAAGTCAGATCACTCGTAACTTGTTGGTCGAGTTTATGGAGTATCGTTTCGAAATCAAACACGATAAAGTATGGGTATAGAACAAACTTCTTTTCAAGCTCAACAGCTCTAAACTCTGGTTTTTCACACTCCCAAACTGAAACAACATCATAACCAAGACTCCTAATTTTTGTCTCCATATCAAGTGTAGCTCGATATTTTTTCGGATCACCATTTATACAAGGACATCCATGCCATTTACAACCATAATATTGATAGACAGTATTACTTTCAGGTTCATATCCATCTACAAGAATCTCTCGCTTGTTAATCTTAACACATCTCTCACCACCATGACCGCAAAGAGCGTGATGAATATGTTTACCTGTGATTTCAGATTGTTTCTCAATCCATCGACAACCGGCATAACTAAATTGCGTGTTTCCTCCATAGAATACCTTATCGGAACTGTTCATGATATGCTTAAACTTTTCTCCTTTGCATATCAACTTGGTTTTCCCTCCTGAACAAAGGTTTTCTGTTACGTGTCTATTATAGTGGCCATGTCTATTAAACCTTTGTTCACAACCGGCACATTCCCAGTGTTTCGTCAAACCTTCAAGATCTTTTATGTAGAAGCAATGACTCTCGTAGAGACCGATATCAACACAAGGTAAACTTTTTCTGAACTGGTTTTTACCAAACACCAATTTCCAAACCTGTTGGTTTTTCGGCTCATATAGACGGATGTTGACACTAAACTGTTTGGCAATACCTTCAAAATCAACAAGTTTTGTAGCTCCTTAACTTTTAGGTTCTGATCATCATAAAAATCTCGAGCTAGTTCTAACGCTTTGCTAGTAGTGCGTTTAGCAGGTCTTTGTTTGTTTTTAGCATATGCAAAGTAGATGGCAAGACATCTCCATACACACAGATTGTCGTTTTTATCATCTATCGCATGGATACATCTCTTCTCACGAAGCCAATCAGGTAGAGGACCACAACCCATGAGCGGTTCATTGCTGTGTATGACTTTTATAATGATTCGAGTAAATTCGACACGTCCCTGATATACACCCGGACTATCGAAAACCTCGGCTGCTGGTAGATATGCTTTAGACCAAACACCATCATCGTCCAAATCTAATCGTCTTAACTCACATCGTTTGATATACGCCTCGATTGCGGATAAACTCGTATAAGTACCTTCTCCAGGAAGTGTCTTTTCATACTTTACAAGTTCCCCATTTCCCCGATAAATTTTAGCGGTAAAACTGTAAACAATCCTCGAACGCATTTCGATATCTTCTCTGATTCGGTTGAAAATAATATTTGATAGGTCTGAATTCAAATTACCGGTAACCTCATACCTGTTCATTCTTGGATGGCTTTCAATCAAGTTGATTTGTGGTCGTTGATCTAATTCTCGAACAACATTATCACCCTCATCTCTCTCTTTTCTAACCTTTTTATACAGATTGAGAACCTTATCTTTCAAAGTTTTGAAAGCTTTACTAGTTTTCTCCTTAATAGGTTTAGGTACATGATTTACCAACCAATCTCTCCATTCATTCAACTTACTTTTCACAACAGGTCTATTTTTCGACATTTCTCGCTCTTCGAAGATATCCATATCTTGTTGGTTAGGAATAAATGGAACAGGTCTTGGCCGGTTTGCTAATAATTCGATCAACTCAGCTTTTCTGAGTTTTGAGTAACCATGTAGGCCGCGTTCTCTCGCATTAGCTTTTAATTCAACAACAGTATTTTTATTAGTCATGTTTGATATACATATGTAATTAGCTCCTCCCTTTAAGGTAGTTTAGAAATTTCCAATTTTTTCAGACTATATAGTTAACATTTGTTACTCGATTTTAAGTAACAAAAAACACAGCCTCTACAAGGTTGAACGAGCCAATTTTTTTTGTTTCCGAACCATCTTTTTCTGCTCATTATTATGCTCTCGATATCTGAGATATTTTTCTTCGTTGTTATTTATCCAGTTTGAATAGCGTGTATAAAATGCTTGTTTCGTATCAGGATCGAGAGTATAAGATGGATCCTTATCATTTTTTTCAAGTACCTCAACCATTTTAGCTTTATTCATTTGCTTAACATATTTTATTTTTCGTGATGCGCATAAGTTTATCAATGTATCATAAGTCATTGATTGGTAATCTGATTCTGTTTTGTCGGTCATGTTTATTCTTTATATAAAGATAATAAAAACTTTTAAGCCACTTTTAATGTCATTTTTTTTAACAAAAATGAGCTAAAATAAACGTTGTTTATAAATAAATAAAAATGTCAGACACTAAACTTCAAGAGATTTATTATCAACCTCAAAACTTGTGGAAAGGACAAAAGGCTGTTCGCAATCTAAGAGGATTCGGCTTCAAACTGAAGGTAATTAAGAAATGGCTATCAAAACAAGCTTTGTGGCAAGTACATTTACCCGCACCGAAACATGTTGAACGTTCACATTATGAGGTGACTAAACCGAATGAGATTCATCAATTTGATATATTGTACATGCCTAGTGATATGCTGTATGGTAATAAATACAAGTACATTTTGTCTGGTGTCGATGTTGCTTCACGTTACAAAGTAGCCCGACCTTTGAAGACTAAGAAAGCCAAAGAAGTTGCCGATATGATAAGAGATATCTATAGAGTTGGACCCTTAAACTACCCAAAAGTATTTCAATGTGATAACGGTTCAGAATTCAAAGCCGATGTGACAAAGCTGTTGGAGAAGAATAACGTCGAAATTAAAAGAGTAACTACTAAATATAAGCATACCCATACAGCTTTTGTCGAGGCATTGAACAAGATACTTGCCGAAAATTTATTCAAAATACAAGACGCTCAAGAACTGAACGATTCGGAAAAGGTATCATCTACGTGGGTCAAATATTTGTATAAACTTATGGATAGATTAAACGACACGAAGACTCGGATGATCGATATGAAACCGAAAGATGCCATCAAATTGAAAGAGGTAACTCTCGCTAAACGAGAGAGCTATCCACCCGAAGAAAAATTACCTCAAGATGGTTTGTATAGATATCTATTGCAACCGGGCGAAGAGCACGACGACCATCGAAAAAGAGCAACAGATAGGATATGGTCAAAGAAGACTTATAGATTGAGTGAGGTGATAGATCAACCAGGTAACCGTGTAATGTATTACCTTCAAGATGGATCTGAACGATCTTTTGTGAAAGAAGAGTTGATGTTGATACCTGAAGATACGGAGCTACCTCCTGATTATGTGCAAGGTTGGTGAATCGTACAAAAGTATCTTTACTAGAAACAAGTAAAGATGAGTCGACGAGATTTTATCTAGCGCCATATAATGTCATAATCAAAGAATTGTCTTTCTGGATTCTTTTGAGATTGTTTGAGACCTTTCGGTCTGACAAAGGCTTCTCTACTACCCCAACCATAATCATTTAATTCAATGGAAAGTCTTTCAGGCAACCACGCCTTATATAAATTTCCCGTTCCATCTTGCACCTCTGCATACATAGCCTTTGTAGAAACAAATTTAACATGATAAATCACGTTTTGAGGTAGATCCCTCCACTTTATGATCGTTGTAGATTGTTCGATTATTTGTTCGAATGTTTCAACTGTTGGGAATTCCATTGTCTATATATATACTTGTGATCATATGTTTTATATCAGTTTTCTTTTGTGTGTACGTGGTAAGTTTCTATTACATAACAAAATTCTCAAATAACAACACGTAAGCAGTTTTAAATATAATTTTGTATGATTAATAAATACGAAATTACGGATATGGATTATAAAGACGAGGACGTTATTTGTAATAGCGGTTTAATTATAAAAGATATGTTAGAGAATAGATTTAGTTGTTCTTGGTCAATAACATTTCTTTGCTCCGATTTGGTAGAAGATAAATATTCATACAACGAAGATGACGATATCGATATTACATTTTCAGAATATATCGGAGATTTTAAATTTAACTCGTCTAAATATCATCAAAACTGCTGTAAAGAGATTGTTATGTCTTCGAGTAAAAAAAAGAAAAAAGGTTACTTTTAAAAACGATGATGAATTGACAAACGTTCATTATATGATCGCTTGGGATCATGCATATAGAAAATCTCGTAAAGGTAACTGGATGAGGTTCGCTATCGATAGAATACGTTTTCAAAAGAAAATAGAGAATATCGGTATAATTTTAGAACCTGTATTGAGAATAAATAAAAAATTATAAATATTTAAATATTAGGGGTTTTCCCTAATATTATTATTATTATTATTATTGAAAACAAAACTCCCTTAGGAGAACCCCCTAGGGTTTTTGTTGTTGTTGTTGTTGTTGTGATACCCTAGAGGGTTTTTAATTCATTGTCTTCGATCTAACCGGCACTCCACCCTGGCTTCTCCAATCCACCAGCTCTGAGCTCTACCCCTAGATCTTAGACTATTTGTGTGACTACTTACGAACTCCGACTACTACGCACGCAATGGCCGTTCATGATCTGTTCGAGTATATTACATCTAGTCACATTGTTTTTCCCGACAACTTTTCGCACATTTTGTGGTGAATACCGGGAGCGGACGGCACCATCCAGTTCCAATCTAGCCGCTCCACTAGACCTTCCCTTTCCGGCAGACTCTGTCGCCTGTTCACCACAATTTCAAATTATTCCGCTCTTGGGTTTTATATCATTCATTTAGATCTCAGTGTCTGCTTGTGGTGTCCCTCGGAACGCTATAATTTTCTTCGATTTGACGGTAACCATCTTTTTATGTTCAAAACAGCTTTTGTTATGACTATATAGCATTTTGTTATTTTGATTACATAACAAATAACAACACATAAGCAGTTTTAATTATTATTATATAACCACAAATTACTCATAAATGTAAACAATTAAATATCTCATAAAAATGTAGTAAAAAGCAGTTTGTAGTAGTTTCATTTTTATAACATAAATGAGCTAACAATACATATGACACACAGATCAGCGTAGTCTAGTGGATAAGAACGCCAACTTGTAACAGCAAGGTCGTGTGTTCGAACCCCACGCAGTTCGTCTGAGAGGAAGTATATATACTTCGGCGGTTGTAGATCTCTCATGTTCTGGTTGTAAAACTTGCATGAGTGCGCACTTCCCCGCAGTTGTGTTGAATATATCGCGGAATGGTTAGCATTGTGTCTGGGTGATTTATCACTGTCAGGTTTCTCTGGTCCATAGAGACATTCAGGTTACCGTCATTTCGATCGAAATTCAACAAACGCCAGGGCTTAGAAGTGTTAGCATGTATCCACAATGCCGACTATAATTGCAAACTACATGCGCTGATCAGCGAAATACATACCATATACTAAACATCGTGGTAATCGCTAAAACCAAAGCTATTTTCTCTTCTTCGTGAGATGGGAGTGAATCTGTTTGACTCACTACTCTTGTTTGAACTTCCTTTTGTGAACTTTTATTTTTTGTTTGTGTTGGAGAGCTAGTCACTTTGGGTGAAATATGATGCTCTTGCATAACATTAATCATTTTGTTTCTTCCGAGGCTCAAGTTGTCATTAGATATGAGAATTTTATTATTATAACCAGACACTCCCGACTTGATGTTTAGATTCATATCACTAGGTAACATGTAAATACCTTGTCCAACTGAATAATCAACTTTGCTTGAAGCGTAATTTAAAGTATCTTGATAACGTTTAATGTCATCTTGAATATCAACTCTGCGGTTAACAATGTCTTCAAAGTTGTTCATAAAAACTCTTTGAGCTGTCAAAGCACTTGAATTATTACCTAAAATAGAAGAACGAGCTGAGGCTTGCGAACTAAGAACAAGATAAGCATATGCTCTAACACTCTCTGAAATTTTTACAAGACCTGTTTTTGTAAAGCCTTTAGATTTTTCTATAATCCATCGTGTCATGGAGTCGTCTGTGAAATAACTCAGACCTGGCGTTGGATAGTCTCTACGTCTTTTTTGATACGAGCTGTAAAAATATTGCCCTTTGTATTTTTTAGGATCAGAATCGACGCCATATTCACTACAGATTTTTAAAAACTCTTCTTTGTTATAAGGATTATCGTATTGGTTGAAACTATCTTCAAAAGGCAAAGGTGTCTGCAAGCGCTTAATGATTCGTCTAATGTGATAATAGACGTGAAAATGATATACTGCTCTAATCATAGGAGTAGAGCGACCTTCTTTCAGGTGTTCAGAACTGACTCCACAAGCACTTGAAGCACACCAAGTGACAAAATTGAGTTGGGTTTGCCATAATTTAAATGGTTGTTCCTGCCAAATTTTCATGCGTTTTTCATTTTCATCCATTTCGTAATTACTAAAAATATTGGGAAAGCTCGCAGGAAAAGAACCATTTTCAGAGACAATAATTGTTTGTTTGTATAAATCTTTAGAATTCAATATCTGAAGGTATTGTCCTCCATTTGGTTTATAAAGCGCATTGGGAGCATATTTAAAAATGTTCTCCATTATTTAAAAATATAATCCTCTATTCTCTAATACAAGAAATGTATATCACAGTAAATATCGCAAAAGGAGAAAAGACCATATATCTATCTTACCCCATTCAAAACTTGGATGGCTCAAAAGAAATTGCATTGGTTGATATGTTTGCAGACAATGTTACGTATGAAATAACCACAGACCTAACAGTGAAACTGTCTGCTGATGGGAAAGCTGAAAAGTTGGTACCTCAAGGAACATTCACGAGCAGGGAATTGAATGCCTTTTTAGCAGGCGCCTTTTTAGAGGGTGAGGTAAGTTTTACATCATTAAGCAAAGACCCTCGAATAATCAGAACAAATAAGCTCGCTAAAATAATCAAAATTAATTTGCATCTCTCTGAACTTGACAACAATCAAAATCTTGAGAATGGAAAGCTAAGTGATATTTTACTAACCTATCACAAGGCTGAATATAGTGACTTCACACATGTTGAGCCTAAAAACCCTCAGTACAAAAAATTAAAAAATGGTGTATTTCAGTCTCTCACGTTGAAACTCACAGATCAACATTGCAATATGCTAAAAGAAGACCTAGGAAGAACCGTTGTTTTGCACATCCGCTAAACCGAGATAAAAAGTAATAATTAATTAATTATATATCATAATTAATAATGGAGTATGGAAAGAGGTTAAATCCAGAACGTTCACTTAGAACTGCCCGCGGTGTAAAAGGCTCTCGTCAAAAAGTAATTGTCACACACAATCCGAGTGAGATCGATCAAAATCAGCTATTATTGGTTAGATTTCCAAATTTAGGAAGTGATGATGTCATTATTCCAGGAACAGCTAATCTAAGTTTTGATATTGAACTCGAATCGAAAGCTGACTCAAAAAGAACATTGGTCAGTAACATTGGAAGAGCTATCGTTAAGAAGTTGGCTGTCAAGTTCGAAGGTAACGAGATATTGAGTATCGATGACTTTGATCTTTTTGGGTGTTACAGAGATTTATGGTTAACCAAGTTTGAAAAGAGAAACGCGATAAGACAGGGTATCATCATCGACGATGGGTGTACAGAAAATTGTATGAAATTGAGGATTGGTGCTTCAGATAAAGACACCTCTGATGCGGAAGACAAAGCCATTGCTGACACCTATAAAAACAAGTTTGTCATTCCACTCGACTTGCTAGATAGTACTATTCCATATTATCAAGCGGGTTTAGGGAATAGGTTATGCTACGAGATCACATTTAACGACTATAACCGAGTTATTTATTCTGACCCTCCAGATACTGCCGCAGGTCAAAAACGTAACCCAGACGGTAAATACAAAATATCCAACATCTCACTTGAATATGAGCTTGTGACACAACCCACGTTGGCTAGACAAATCGCTTCTGAATATCAAAACATGGCTTTGCTCTATGATAGGATTTTGCGGCACAGACAAATTAGAGTAAACAAGTCAGACACAACGTGGAATTGGTCATTCAACACACCTGCCAAATCTTTGAAGGGTATCTTAGTTCTGTTTGAAGAAGAAAAATCCTACAAACGAGAAACCTGTAAATTCTACAATCCAAAGATCAAAAAGGTATCAGTCATCGTTGAGGGTAAGCCTAACCAACTTTTTGCTCAAGGGATGCAGCCGTTTGAACAATACAATGAGATTTGCAAGTATTTTGCTGAAGGAAAACCAAAAGATAATAGCGTCGGTGAAAACCGAAAGCACTTAGGATTACATGATGTAAAAGTCTCTGATTACTTGACAAACAAGTATGCTCTATGGTTAGATTTCAGAACAATTGATGAGAATGCCTTGCATGGGACCGGTCGAAGGATTGAAAATGCGAGTGAAGGCATCACTTTACAGATTGAAAAGACCGCTGAAACTGCAGGAAACTTAAACGCATATATATATCTAATAATGGACGCTCAATTAAACATACAAAACGGAGAATTTATGTCTGCATTATATTAGTAAAATGAACACACTTTACATGAAAGAGCCTCACACAGCATTATTCGTTGGACCAACATCGTGCGGCAAAACGGATCGTGTCATAAAATTATTAGAAAATGAATACTTCGATCACTTTGATTTCATCGTGATTATATGTCCCACCTTAAGGTGGAATCAGACTTACAGAGATCGGAAGTGGTTCTGGAATGACAGCTATGTGATTTTAATTGAGCCGGAAGGTCAATTATATGAATGGATTAAGAGTATGGACTTTTTCTGTGCTGGACACAAAACCTTATTCCTCATTGACGACATCATCGCTGATGAAAAATTGAACAAAAAGAGACAGCCTTTGCTTGAGTTGGCAATTAGCGGTAGACATCGAAATCATTCGCTATGGTTACTTACACAATCATACACAGCTATACCTAAAAATTTACGATGGCAAGCTAAAATGTTATATGTGTGGTATCCAAAAGATAGAAACGATCTAGCCACCATTCATGAAGAGAACGATGTCATTGAGACGCAAGAAGAATTGAAAAATGTCAAGGAAAAACTGAAAGAAGGGAAACACGCGTGCCTAGTCATGAGAATGGAACATCCAAGAACGTATGCGATTTGCTGAACAGGTTGATGTTATTTGTTACATGACTCTTGTAACAAAAGTATAAGACTTGCAAGACTGTTATAAGAGTGCTATAGCAGTGTTATACAGCAAATTTCAACAAAATTATAAGAAGACAGCAAACTCTTATACAACAAATTTCAACAAAATGATAGAAGATAGCAAACTCTTATACAGCAAATTACAGCAAAATTATAAGAGAATATAAGAGAATATAAGAAAATTATAACAAACACAACAAAATGATAGAATATGTCAACTTCATGTTATTAAGCATACTGCTGGTCTCACTATTTTACTTTTATTCTGTATTAAAAAAATACCTCTCTCTAATAAAAATGGTGGAAACAGCGATCGATAATTTAATCAGCTACGATATTCCAGGTGAATTCCCACCACCTTCAGATGGTAAAAGACAAAAATTGCTTTAGTGTGTCTTAACTGGAAATAGCAAGCTATACTTAGGGAAAATGTACACGGAAGAGCAAATTAACAAACTCAAAGATGAAGAGGTAGAAAAACTTTTTAGTATCTACGAGGCTAAACTATCAGGTCAAATGGTAAAATCCTTGGGGAAATCACTGATACGCATTTATTCCATGGGAGCTTGTGCAACGTTAGGAATAAACAATCAAGATGCGCTGAGCAATGACCTGGAAACTGACCCCTTCTTAAACTCTGCCCTTCAAAGATTTACATGTGACTTATATTATAAATTCGGTTCATTATTAGCACCACTCAGTGTTGGACTTATTACTGGGAGGCATTATATCAATGAAAGAAATTTAAATAAATCCGATGATAATATAAATACAGCAGATAATAAAAATGTCAGAAGAACAGACTCCCATTCAAGTGACAACGAAGAACCCGAAAAAGGTTGAAGCGGGTAAGAAGTTGGCGGAATACAACCGTAAAAAACGAGAACAATTAAAACAAGTGTCACCTCAAAAAGAAGTGAAGAAGTCCCGATGACTCTCTCACCAAACCAAATGAACAATCCTATGAACTACACCTATGGTGTAGGTGGAATAATAGCTCTCGGTTTAGTTGGTGGATTTGCTTATTTTGTGTATAAAAAGAAAGAGCAAATATTACCCCGTGGGTCACCACCCACCCCCCTTCCACAAAAATCTAAAATACCGGTGAAAATCAATAAACATGAAATGGAATAAAAAGAAAAATAACGCTATATATAATCTCACAATATATGTAACTAAATATGGACAAGAAAAGTATCGTCAACGATTTATATCACGCATCAGTCGTCTGCGTTTTCGCTATCGGCTACTCTATGCTAGGAAAAAAGGTGTTAAAAATGACACCACCCTCTATTCAAAAGTTCGACTTGGAAGATACGGGAAAACTAGTTGCCATTATCGCCGCTAGTGAAGTGACAAGAGAATACTTAATTAAGCAAAAGATTTTACCTGAAAATATCAATATCTAAATATGGCTTCTATCGCAATGATGTTAGGTGGAGCTTTAGCTAACGCTTTGGCTTTCACAGGATCAAGCTATCTGTTTTCAAGTTTATCCAAAGACAGAATCGATAGGGAAAGAAAACGTCATGATTTGGCCATAGAGAAATTACAAAAAGCACAGATTAGAATGGCAGCAAAAACGACAGGAAAGGAATCGATTTTCATCAATAAGCAGCTCATTGCTCGAAAAGAAGGCTGATTCAAAATTCGTAGAACTAAATGATGCAATGAGAGAGTACAATAGAGTATTTAGTAATCATCTTGAACCGCTACCACGAGAGCCTGTATTGAGCGACTTTTATACACCGAGTCATGATCAACATGAAAGAGAATTGACTTTTATAGCTATGAGTATGCTTGGAATTGGTGGAATTGTGTGGTATTTTGAAAGATGAAGACCATCAACAAAAATTATGTTACACGATACATGTAACATATACACTTTCAGATGGTTACCGTCTAGTGACAAGGTATGTATAGATCAACCCTACAATCAGAGCCCATAAATTTTGACTTAACCAACCTACAACTTCTTTTGCTCTGTTCATTATCCACGATACGATAGACCCAATTATTCCAGGTAAAGCCTCTGCCGCTTTAGATGCCAATCTACCTAGAAGTGATGCTAACGCTTTGAGTTTATTTTTTATCCATTCCTTCGCATCGTCCTTTTTATCACCACCTTTGTCAGGATTTTGTGAAGAGCTTCCAGCTGCTGATCCTCCCGGTAACAAAGCTTCCACAAGGACACCGATAGCCATACCAAACGCTGTCAGAATGCTAACGATTGTTATACCTTGTTCACGGAATAGTGTTCGTATCCTTTCACCTAATGTGGTATCTTTGTCGAGGACTTTAGCAATGGTTTCTTTGATGCTCGTAACTTGACTGTTTAGTTTGCCTTTGAGAATATTAATGTTCTCTTTCCTAGCTTTCAACTCTTCACGTAATCCCACCATTCTCTCTTCAACCTCTTTTCGTTGTTCATCTGTGTATGTTGTATCATTTTCCATTTCTTCCAACTTGTTTTTCTCTCGATCGATATGCTGTTCTGTTCGAACCTTTTTTGCAACCTCTTCCTGAAGACCTCCTCGTATGTTTCTCAGCGCTTTATCCAATCCTAACAGCTCGCGTACAGGATATTCAAATAGATCGCCGGTCTGAGTTGTTTCATGATCGACCGATTGTTGTCTGAGCATAGAGATTAGATCTTCCGTACTGTTCACCACATCACCGGACATATCTTCCAACTCTACATCGGTTGCTGTTGTGATTTTAGATGTCGAAGGAAGCTCTTCTGATATTTTGTTTAGCTTAATTGCTTGTCGAGCTGACAACTTATTCTTAGGTACATCATACCCTAACTTACGCAGCCCATCTTTGGTAAGTATTTCTGCTATAGTATCGATAGACCTTAGTATTCCATTCTTTGTCAATGGTTCGTTACGGCCTTTGTAGTATAATTCACCATCTTTTGTTTCAAACAGATCGTCACGTATTTTTTCAGGGTTTTGCTGCAGCCTTTCAGCCAAGCTCTCATATAAGCCTTTAACCTGAACTTTCAATTCTCTAGATGTAATCCAAGTGTGTGTGTGACCACCGAATGATGTTTCATGATCACCTGATGTATCTATCTGTACATGAGTTCGGTCACCGGTTGGTATGAGAGGAAACGTCTCATCGGTTGTTTCATCTGTCGTCATCCCATGTTCTCCAAAGGGCTCAATGTCAATGTCCGCCATTTTATTTATTTAGAGGATAATTTATTATTAATTATGTTATAACATCCCTCTAAATATGAGTTTTAAAATTTATCCAAAACTACCCACTGCTCCTGAGGATTTGAATGAGCAGGAAAAATTTAACGCAAGCGTAATAAATTCAGAATTTGAAGAGTTGATAAAACTTAAGAACAAGTTTAGCATCAAGCTCAAGAGATACAACAAGGCGATAGAACGATCGATGCTACTAAATGCTAGCTCAAGCGCTATAACCATTGGCTCTGGCATCGGGTCAATTGCAACAGGGGCTACTATTATTGGAATGCTTATTTCTGCAGGATTAGGTGGTGTAGCCCTAGCCGGCTCTATCTGTACCGGACTTACCACAGCTGTCATCAAAAGATATCAAAAGAAAGTAGAAAAGGTGATAAAATTATATGATATTGTTACATCCTCAATTTCTGTCTTCGAAACAAGTATCTCACAGGCATTGAATGATGGGAGGATCAATTACAAAGAATTCCAGGTTTTGCAAGGAACATATTACAAAGCTTTAGAAGGACTCAGTTCTACAGATAGAAAGATGGAGACTGAAACCCAAAATCAATTTCAAAAAAGTTTGATGGTAGAACTTCAAAACCTGAAAAAGTCCATAACCGAAAATGGTTACTAGTATGTGTGGTTATGTGCTAGTCAATTTGAGAAAAAAAATTTTATATTTGAAACTGATATAAAGATATATAAAGAGATATAATCGCAAGTATATAGACACAAAGAAACAATGGAATTTCCAACAGTTGAAACTTTTGAACAAACAATCGAACAAAACAAATTTCAATCTACACCGATCATAAAGTACATCAATGTTTTAGAATGGTTGAAAAATAACAGCATCGATGATTTTAGCGGAGGAGTAAAGTATGCGTGTGACAAAGGACATATCGATGTTTTAGAATGGTTAAAAGATAACGGTGTTGTTGATTTTAAGGACGGTGTAAACGGTGCGAGTTGTAACGGTCACATTGATGTTTTAGAATGGTTGAGAGATAACGGCGTAATTAATTTTAAGAGAGGAGTACGCGGTGCGAGTTCTAATGGTCGGATTGACATTTTAGAATGGTTGAGAGATAACGGTGTGAATAATTTTAAGAAAGGAGTATACTGTGCGAGTTGTAACGGACATATCGATGTTTTAGAATGGTTAAAAGATAACGGTGTTGTTGATTTTAAGGACGGTGTAAACGGTGCGAGTTGTAACTGTCACATTGATGTTTTAGAATGGTTGAAAGATAATGGTGTTGTTGATTTTAGTGAAGGGGTATACGGTGCAAATCTGAACGAACGGATCGACATGTTGGAATGGTTGAAAAACAACGGCGTCAATAATTTTAGTGAAGGAGTAAAAGAGATCTGTTATTACGGACGGATCGACGTTTTAGAATGGTTGAGAGATAACGGTGTCGTCGACTTTAACGAAGGAGTATCGAATGCGTGTAATAGCGGACGTATCGACGTTTTAGAATGGTTGAAAAACAACGGCATCGACGATTTTAGTAAAGGAGTAAAGTATGCGTGTAACAAAGGACACATCGACGTTTTAGAATGGTTGAGAGATAACGGCGTCGACGATTTTGGAGTTTAATGGTACGCGAATGATTGCGCTCATGAGTAAATGTTATTTTGCGGAAAATCAAGATCTGGGCAAATCAAAATTTAGTTGTAAGGGAATTTCAAAAAGGCAAAATGAAATGAGTTGGCAGCGATACAAAGAAGCTTTGGATGGAAGTAAAGACATGGCTCAAAATACAGGGTTTAGGGTAAGTAATCATAAGATCGTCACGTACACACAAAAGAAACTAGGTCTCAGCGCTTATTATGACAAACGAATCGTAGCTGATGATGGGATACACACCAAACCTCTATACTAATCGAAATTTCATGATAACACTTATTAACGGTTTCACGTTAATAATGTCATGGGGAAATCCCCCTTATTTTCACACCGTTAAAAAATATAGTAAATTCTCGATAAAATTATGAACATCGAAAAGTGGGCCTATATTGACCCTCACCTACTACTTGTCAAGCGAATTAGCAGCTTCGATAATATACAGTTGGCTAAACATGGGCACTTGGTTTTCATTAGCATGCAGTGCTCCATACCTATGTAGCAGTTGTCCACATATCCTAAAACATGGAGGCCCATTTCCTGGGGGAGGACGTAAGTTAGCTGACAGAAAAGCAAAACTAAATGCATTATTATAGATTCTAATACACTTACGGAAATGTTTACCCAGAGCAGAATCATCAAGTAAAAGATCCCGTAACTCAGGCGGATAATCTAATAAATTAGGAAGTTGTACCTTTCCATTTGTGCAACATTTAAAATTAGTTTCACGGTCGAATTTGATTGCTCCACAATGTTCACATAAAATGTTAAATTCACCTAAAGAATGAATGTCAGGTAAATTATTGTTTTCAATATCAATCCGTGCAGCATTTAAAAAGCGAGCCCTGCGCACTTGTCTGTTTCGGACATATGCTCTTTGGTGTTGTTGAGCATCAGTTGCACGTCGAGCAGCAGCTTGTTCGGGTTGCTCATGATCTCTTAGCGACTGTTGTCGGTGAGCTTGCGCTTCAAGTCGAGCAGCTACTTGATCAGGTTGCTCGTTAGCCCGTCGCTGTCTTTGAAGTTGTGCATCCCTCTCCCTTCTCAATTGAGCACGAATCTCACTTTGATTAGCACGGTATCTCCTTTGTCGTTCAGCATTTCTAATGCGACGACGTTGTTGAGGGTCATCAGCAGGGGGTTGTTGTTGTTGATGTTGTTGCCGTGCATCAACTACATCTCTATCAAATTGTGATCTAGGCAATGCAAACCTTTGAGGGATTCCATAGTCATGATCAGAATTCATAACTCGTTGAGAAAAAACTCAAACAAAAGAACAATCTATACAGGAATGTATGTATCTATCTATATAATTTTTATGATCTCCACAAAACAACAGGCCTTGTGTTTTTTGTCAGTTTACCTAGCTAAATAGACAACAATAAACAAAAAAGCAAACACAACTTTCCTTTGTTGTCTTTAGGCAAACGAAATGATCGTTTTTTCTCAACTTTCTTCACTTTCTTTTCGCGCGAATATATGAAAATTTGTTCAAAGCAAACCTGATCAGTTTCCAATTGTTGCCATGACATTGAACGGGGGGTGGGGGGGGGGGGGGGGGGGGGGGGTAACAAACGCTTAAAAGTGGATTCACTGAAGGTCATTCTTAAGTATTGTGGGAATATTAAGTTATAAATTGACTTATATTACTCATGTACATATATTTCAGTTAAAAATATTACAATTTCATGCAATTATCGCTATTTTTTAGAAGCCATTTTTTCCGTTCTTATCCCCTAATTTTCTTCATATCTCCGCGATCTCTCCATTGCAGATCCCCGATTTCTTTCGAAGATTTCTTTCGAAGCGAAATCTACCATTTTGCGTGACTTACAAACAAACAAACAAACAGACAGACAGACAGACAGACAGACAGACAGAGAATTGGCTATTAATATATAGATGGCATTGCAGTAATTTCCAACTTTCCAACATAACCAGTTTCAAGATGGCTGACAATGTGGAAGGACACACTACTGATGTTAATGCCCTTGTATCCCAATTACTAGCTTCTCAGCGACAAGTTCAGCAAATCGAAGAAGGGGAAGTATCCTCACTACAACAAAACACCATTAATCAACTGTCACAGCACGTACAAGCTGCTGGATGTAGTAGAACACAACAACGAAGAGAGGAGACGACACAAGAATTGGATAAGGAAATGTTCCTTGCAGCAGTGAGAGATGCTCTTTATGCAAAATGTTTTCAGTTAATTGGTTCGTCATAAAGACAATAAAGTTTCATGAAACAACTGCCTGTCTCTTGTTCATCTTGTTTGAATTTTTGTTGAAACAGGGTGTATAAACTTGTATATAATTAACATTTGATATTCATCGACTACCTTCTCAAACTATTGTATATGTTACTGTTTACAATTGCAATTTTTTTTGAACCTGTTATTTTCTCAGGTTTTACCCTTTTTAGTGACGTATTTACAAAAGGTGTTAAAGAATTTGAAAGACTCACTGAAAAAATGCTTAGATAAGCGAAATGCTAAAATGAAGTCAGGAGCAGCTGCATCATCGCTTCCGACATGCAAATACTTCGAGGTTATGCATTTCCTGATAGAAACAACATCAAATAAGCCAACAGAATCGAATCTGAAATTCCATCGCCAACATATATTAACATCACCATCAAATTTATCTGAACTTGATGAGCCATCACAAGTAGACCTGTCATCTCCTGACACGTTATCAATGCATCAAGTAGACATTGCTTCCCCAACATTTGATTTTTCATCTCTGCCCTCAAATTGCAGTTCAGCCAATAGCCTTCATTCATTTGAAGAACCTGTAAAAAAGCGCTCTAAACGAAAAACTTCAAATGAAGAAAACAGGGACGATTCGTTCGTTCAACAGCTCAAAAATATGGACGATAAAATGCTGGCCTGCCTTAAAGAAGCTAATCAAGAAGAGAAAGATGAAGTGACTTCCTTTTGTCTAAGTCTAATTCCTGTATTAAAGGATTTCGATAAAAAAACATTGCGTATAGCTAAGATTAAAATCCAACAACTGTTGTACGATCTTGAATTTGGGGAAGAATAAAGCAAGTTTTGGACTCAAAGTTTTTAAGCATCTTAGATTTTTAACCTATATCTAATATATATATTATATAACAGAACTTGAAAAAGGATTTTGTGTTACGCGAAACACTTCTGTTAACTATTATCTGACTTATCTTTCTTGCTATATTAGAACAAATGATGACTGAATAGCATGAACTTTTTTAAAGTGGATTTTAATAAGATGACTATTAATCTCAAAGTGTTCTAAAATGCAATAATTACAAAAGCATTGCACTCCACATTATACACTTTTTCAATTATTTTGCTTTGCGAACTATGTCCAATTGCCATTCTACTGAGCCTTCGTTATTGAAATAATGAGTGAACTGTTGTCGAACCCATTTAGTTTCTGAACCATAATTGTTTGATGTACCAAGGTTTCTGATGGACACTAAACCATTAACATTCGCTATGTCTTGCCTCCAATCACCTGGTCTAAATCCATTTGGTCCATCTTGATCTGTGAATGCTTGAGGACAATAGTGATTTGTTTTATCGTTTTCATTAATTGTCATTAAGAAGTTATGTAAAGCAACAACAGCTTTTGTTATGGAAATAACTTTGTGTACTTTTGCAATAATGGGTCTATGAAAAACACGAAAACGACTGGCAGCTATACCAAATGTGTTTTCAATAGATCTTGTTGCACGAGATAACCTGTAATTGAATATTAGCTCCCATTCATGGAGATTTGTGAATGGGTATGGTTTCATCATGTGCCTTTTTAAACCAAAGGCATCATCTCCCACAAAAACATATGGCAAAACTTTATCTGAGTTTGTGATAGATGAATCTGCAGGAATACTGAGCAGATTATTCTCAATTGCATAGCCCAATTGGCTGTTTGCATAAACACTGCCATCACTCTGCCGGCCACTGTCACCGATATCAACAAGTATGAACTTATAATTAGCATCACAGACTCCCATTAAAACAATGCTGTGGGTCTTTTTATAATTGAAGTAACATGAAGTTTGGCCTGCTGGTGCAAACATCACAACATGCTTTCCGTCTATTGCCCCCACGCAGTTTGGATAATTCCAAGACTTTTCAAAACCTTGAGCTACTTTTATCCAGGCATCGCTAGTTGAAGGCGCTTCGATGTATCCAGCTTCCTTTAGCCTCTTCCAGATAGAATGGCGAGTTTCTTCTATGATTCGCCCAACTGTTGTTGCACTTATTCTGTAACTTGCACCTATTGTTGTATGGGCATCACCAGTTGTGAGATAACGTAGTGTTACTGCAAGCCTTTGAGCAGGACTAATTGGTTCTCGCATTCTTGTATTTTCCTTTTGAATATCAGGTGCCACAAGTCGAAGTAGGCACTCCAAAGTTTCTGGAAGCATACGGAAATATCTGAAAAACATTTCATGATCATGCAGTCTGAGGTCACGAATGAGTAATTGAAATTCGCCTTTTGAATTTCTTTCTTCAAAAAGTCTCCGTTGCCAAAAACGACGCTTTCTTTTTTTTTTGATTAGCTTTCTTTGTCGATACAGCTGTAACAACATAATTCTTCTTCAAAGTACTAAGTAATTCAGATATATTTTGTTGAAAGTAGCCATCACAGCTTCAGGTTTGTTTACATTTAGATTTGGCGGTCTTTTTCAGATGATTTTAAGTGTGATCTCCACTTGACGATTTTTTCGTCGCGAAAAAAATCGCTTCGCGCGAACTTTTTCGTCTAGTGGAGCTCCGGCTTTAGGCATTGTTATGTTTACGTCTGTAACTGCTGTGAACCGTAGCGAAAATGATAATGTTTTCCCCTCGCATAATGGCAGCCGTTTAAGAGAGAGAATGCGGAATATCTTCGAACTGTTGATTTGTTTCTGATTGATGAAGCTACAATGGTTTCCACACATATGTTCCATGCCAATAAAAGATTATTACGTGATGTTTGCAGTAGTGATGTGCCTTTCGGTGGTAAGGTATTTTGTGGTGTGGGGATTTGCGACAGTGTTTACCAGTCGTGAAGAAGGCAAAATCGACCGATGTCATTGAGGTTCTGCATTGTGGACATCAGTGTCAAAGTTCTCACTTACGGAAAACATGCAAGCAAGATCTGAAGAACAAGAATTCTGTGCATGGCTACTGCAACTTGGGAATGGTGAATTGCCAACAAAGCGTGACGAACCTATGAAAGGAGCTATAGAAATACCTGAATGTTGTGTTGTGCTGGAAAACACATCAATTGTATCAGTTATGTATGATGGACTGCAACCTGGCCAATATGCAGACACAGCCATTCTGACGCCAACAAACGAGCAATCGTTAATTATTAATGATGAGGTGTTGGACAGATTGCCTGGAGAGAAAGTTTGCTATTACAGCGCTGGTGAAGTAGATTGTGATGATGACAATGAACGACAAAATTATCCACTGGATTTTCTTAATAGTATTACACCTTCCGGTATGCCTCCCCATTGTTTGAAACTTAAAACTGGGGCTATCATTACGCTTTTAAGGAATCTAAACATTAAGAAAGGTCTCTGTATTGGCACACGCTTGATTGTTCGTGAATTGCCACACAATTTTATCAAAGCTGAGGTTTTTACTGGGTCAGCTGTTGGAGAATTAATTTTTATACCTAGAGTACAATTGTCACCATCCGACACAGGTATGCCTTTTGTATTGAAGAGTCGACAACTTCCTATACGGTTGGCGTACTCTTTCACTGTTAACAAAAGTCTAGGTCAAATGTTTGAAATAATTGGTTTGTTTTTACAGAGACCGTGAACTGTTGTATCTTGCCTGTTCAAGGGCAAAAGCATTTGGTAATGTTAAAATCAAAGTTTCCGGTACCGGTAAGCAAGGTTATTTTAATGGAAAGATGTATACGCAAAATGTTGTCTTTCCACAAGTGTTGATTTGAGCGTCAGGATTTTTTGACTGTTGTGGCTTATTTGGTATATAATAAGATAGCATAAATACCTACAGTAGAAGCTACAGCTGATGCACTTGTGGCTTCTTTTGTACGTCAGCCACTGTTTGATGTTGTGGCTTATTATAAGTATAGTTTAAATACCTACAGTGGTGGCTGTTGTTAATAGTTGTTGTGGCTTCCTCTTTACGTACAGACACTGTTGAGACATGTTGTGGCTTAATATAAGTGGTGGCCACTGTTGATAATTGTTGTTGTTTGGCAACTTTTTACCTAATGAACAGTCTGTATGCTTTGTTGTTTTTTAGGTGGAGTACAAGTCCCATTGACTTACGTTCTCGCCGTGTACTCTGTTACCATTAATTGTGTATGAAGTAAACTTTGTAAACAATTCATGAACTAAAAGTCAGGGCATGTTGTATGTTATTTCTCTAGGACTGTAACTTTGGTTTTTTTCTTTATTTAGTTGTTATTATAAGAAAGCATAAAATTTTCTGAAGAAAATCGAAAGCCAATGGTATTGTCTAAGATTAAATCATTAGTTTTTTTAACCTTTTTACCAAAGTATGATTAAAATACTGAAAGCAAATTGATTTCATTTTAGAGACAAAAGAGAGATTCCCAATTGGTAAATACTTTTTTTAGTTTGAAATAAAAATTTTACAGAAACGATAGGTTCAGCTTGATTTTAAGGACTTAATTGTTAGAATTTAGTAAAAAACATTTTTTGAAATCAACCATAGATGATTACATTAGTGCCCACTCTCCACAAATGTAACATTAAGGTGTATTTCTATGTAAACCCATTCACTGGTTGAAGCCGTAAAATGTTTTTACACAGGTTACTAGTATAATAAAAGAACAAGATGGCTGTGACAACTATCAGATATGGTGAGAAAAAATAACGGCTGGCATTGAAGCTGAACGAATAATATGCAACTACCATATGTTAATTAGTAATTGTAATCCAGTAGTTCCAGAAGACTGGGTAAAAACTAAAATTCAGCCATCCAAAGTTGAGAATCTTTATTCGCAAAAGAACTCTGATGACTATGCTGATCTAGTGAATAGTGTGCAAAGACATACCAAATGTAATTCAGCTTATTGTCTAAGAATTGACAACACTGGTAAGGAGTATTTTTGGTTTAAATTCCCTCTTGATAAAACTCCTGAGACATACATTGAATATCAAAAGCTTGGTCAAACTGGAACAACTTATAGGGCTGTAGTTGTTGGTAAAAAGAATGGCAGTCGTGTTAATAGACATCAAAAGTTGCAGTGGCAAACTTGGAGGGCTAATTGTGATATAAAGTTGTTTATTGATTACCATGCATGTGTAGAATATCTATCAAAATATGCTTCAAAAGCAAGAAGTTATGCATAGTATATTAGGTTTGAAATTAGTCAGCTCATTCCTTGTAGTTGTAAATGTTTCTTTGAATTCATTGAACCCAATTGTGTTCATTGATGAAATGCAGATAAAGAAATCTAAATTAGAACGTATGCAAATCGATGTCAATTCAACATTAAGTTAACAGATTGCAATCTTGTGTCTTTCTTTGCTAATTATGATGTTATAAGAAATAAAATAATGGAAAGAAAGCAACCCGTTGTGCGAACTTTTCCTACTTTTAGCTCAATTCCATGTAGTGATAAATTTGGCTTGTACTGTAAATATCAATTGATAAAATTCAAAACTTGGATTAAATGTCCTTCCACCACATGGAATTATGAAGAAGAAAGTGATAAAGTATTTATAAGTTACTGGCAAAACTTTCTGTTATCGCCTGCTGGTAGAGCAATCCCAGGGCAGTCTTGCATACCATCAAATTAGACTTATTGTTCAGTTTGAAAAAGATATGAGAGCATATGATGAAAAGGAACAAAAGTTTAGGGAAGCATTTGATACTACTAAAGCAGATTGGGAGCTTTTGCAGTCTCGCAGTATTTGGAACTTCTCAGAAAACGAAATCTCAAACTATCATGTAAGTTTAGCATACTCTTATAAAGAAGTTGCGAAGGACAGCCTATATTTGTAATAAAAGGCAAACATAACAAAATGAAGGCTTGTAATATTTCTTCCAGTGAATTTGGTAATTTAGAATCAACACTCTATCTAGCTGAAGCTGCGAAGGTAATGCTAACCAGAAATCTTTGGATAAGTAAAGGTTTGTGTAACGGGACTATTGGATACATTAAGCATATTTTATACCAGGAAAGAATTCGTCCAACAAATCTTCCAGGGGGGGGGAGTATCGATGGAGTTATTGATTGAATTTATTGCATGAAAAACAAACCTACGTAAGTGCTAACCATCAAACTTTCATACTTAAAAGTTACAAATAATAAAGTCAGTTTTCAACATCTAATAACATGTGTTTGCTTTTATTTTAGGTAATGAGCAAACTCAATTGTGACATGGAGTCAAAAGACAACGCTATCATCCAGCTTGAAGACGAAAACATCACTCACTCATCAAGTTCTGACAATGAAGACTCAGACATGGAAAATTCCAATCCAAAAAGACCCAAACTTGATATCGCAGAAAATGGTATGTTGTTATTTTCACTTTTATGTCAGAAAAACTTGTAAACTTTTTTCATCCGAATATTTTTCCGTCCGAAATTTGATATTTTACGTCTGGTCTTAAGACAATTTAGGGGCTTTGCAATTCAAGTTCTCTGAAAGCTAGAAAAGCTCAATACCTTCTATCATTTTCCATGCGCTAATTATTCGTTCTGTGAAAGTTATATCATTTATTGTAAGATTTTTACCTTTGACTTTGTTAACAGGTTTACAGTTATCAACTTTCAAACATCTTACAAATTCTTATCAATGTCCGAATTAATTTTAGATGCTGCTGGATATGTGGAAACTGTTTCAGCAGCAATCAATACTTTTCCTTAAGAATTTATCTCCTGTCAAAACCCGAAGACGATTCTTCAACTCCAAAACAGGAAGCTCGACAACAATTTCTGACCGTTGAAAAAGTCAAAACTTCTAACATGAACGGAACGTTTTCTCTCTCTGGACAAGTAATATGGCAAACGGAGACAAAAACTGTCCAAGTTGGATCTACAGATAAATAAGTCAGAGAAGCAAAATTCTTAGATCAAACAGGCCATATGGAAATATCATTCCCAGAATAACAAACAATAGAACTTACAGATTTTTCAGCTTAACCACTAACGTTTGGAATGGGAAGTTACAGCTGATAACTACAATGGGTACCAATGTGATTGAAATTAAAGATTCAACTAAAACGTTTGACTGGGATAAAGTTGATATGGTTACAACATCCAAATTATGCTGCCCTGAATTTGTTACAGTGAAAGTAACGAAGTATGTCACGTGCAGAAACCGATCTTGCAGACGAAAAATCATTTTGAATAACCACGAAGCTCTTGTCTCCTGTTCCAAATGTGATCGCACCATGTCCTTAGTAAAGTGCAGTCCAACCTACAATTGCGATCTTACTTTGGAAAAAGATGGAAAGCAATTCAATTTGACGTTATTTCCAAATGTAATGCAAGAGTTTGAGATCGATGAAACAAATTTAGAACAAGAACTCTTAAGCTCTGACAATGTTCATGTAACATATAATGTAATGAAGCGTGTCATACAAGCCTTGAAAGGCATGAGGAAGATGACATTTAAGTAAACACTGATTTTGGACAATATTGCACTACAGTTATGTTTTGTTTCCTACCGTTTTACCCTTTATTTTTTGTAATTTATCGATATTTTAACAGATCTTTTGTTAATTTTGCTGATTCTTTAGTTTTATCCTAAACATGTTACAAAGGACGTTTAGTGGGGAAGAATCCTAAGATGTCAACTTTTACATTCGTTGAGAGGTTTATGCACCCAGATGACACTTAGGGGAAAAAGTTTTGCCAGTTTTACAATTAATCTAACTAGAATTTACCTTAAATGTATATAAACATTCATAACAGTTAAACACTTAACCAAATGTCTGATACTATTAGGAAAAATTTTAAAACCGTCATATTAAGCACGCTTTGTTCTGATATAAACTATGTTTAGTGTAGCATTTGAAAGGTCAAAAACTGTAATTTACAGTTTCTCACCCTTAAAATGCTGCTTTGCACCAAGCCTTTTTCGTCATCCGTTTATGGTAGTCTGCAGTAAAGGATTAACTTTTTGTAAATATCTTTCTTTCTGCCACCATATAAAAACGAAAAGTATATTATCTAAACGAAAGTAAATTTGGAAATGGAACTGTTCTTTTCACCTGATTTCAGATAAATGAAAGCGTGCATGTTTTCGCACGTCATATATATATTTCCCGAATTTTCCCAGTGATGTTTTGTTCCGCCTTCAGCTTTAACATTACAGCGTTGACATGTCTTGTGTATGTCTTTGAGCATTAACTATTTCATTTCGGCGCATTTTAGCGAAAGCTATTAGCTAGTTTATTGAAAAAGGGAATTTCTACACCTTGTATAACGGAATCAGTTTAAGGAAAAAAAATAAATTTTCAAAACTCCAAAGCTGTTTTTTGGAAACCTACCATTATGGGCAATGGGCATTAATCACCTATTCAAGAGAACAGCTAGTTCAATGGCCAAACATGTTTTCCTAAGTGAAGACAATGAGTTTTACTAAAAAAGTTTGAGCCCAATGTATATAGTGGTTCCATACTACGGTGGTTTGTATCTGCCATCAGAAATCAACAAAATCAGCAACATAAAGTTGAATGCAAACAACTTAACCGGTAAACTCTCTATCGTGCAAATTGCAACATAGAGAGGTCCTATCGTGCAAGTTGCAACATAGAAAAGTTCTATCGTGCAAATTGCAACATAGAGGGGGTCCTATCGTGCTAGTTGCAACATAGAAACGTTCTATCGTGCAAATTGCAACATAGAAACGTTCTATCGTGCAAATTGCAACATAGAGAGGTTTAATCTGAATGGTGACTCAGCCTATTATTCGTGTTAAGTTACATGAACTCATAATGACTTAGTTAGGAGAGAATCGTTTGTTTTGTTTTTGCTGCTGTAATAAGATTATAATGGATTCATTTGATAACAAAGACGATGTAATTGCCTGTTATTTTAAAGAAGGATACAGCTATAAGGAAATACTACGCATGTTGTTTTCCAAACTTGGCATAAGCTTGAGTTTTTGTCAACTGCATCGTATATTACGAAGTAAAGGTATGTTCAGGAGGGGACTTTATTCAAATTTCAATTCTGTGATATCATTCATCCAACACCAGGTCGAAAATAGTGGCAAGTGCTGGGGATATACCTTAAGGGAAGAAATTTTTGCGGGAATTTAATTTCGCGGTTGATCAAAACGATTTTTTTCGCGGAATTTAATTTCGCGGTCGAGAAAAAAATATAATTTTCGCTGGAATTTATTTTCGCGGTCGAGAAAAAATAGTCTTTCTAAATAGTTAATTACTCGTTACATTCATCATCGATAATGAAGTCAAATGCGTTTCTATCAAAGTCTTCTTCGAACCCCCATTCTGCATCATCATCATTGTCGTCGCCATCTTCATCATTTTCTACGATTTCGTTTACGTATCCTTCCCGTATCTCGTCCGATACTTCGATGAAGCTGGGCTGGTTAGCAATCTCATCCGGTGACATAGCCAACGGTGCTATCTCATTAAACGGGTCGAAGCTTGGTAGATTCAACTTTCCTCTCTTTATCGCATCATAAATTCCAGCAATTTTCCAACCTTTAACAATAACATCAACACCAGCTACTGAGGCGATGTGATTGTAGTAGTCCACAATCCAACTTGCATGTAATGGTTTCATAGTTGTTAGTTTGAACTCAATGTTGATGTTTTCCACTTTTACTCCAGCATCAAGGGCGTTCTGAACCTGTTGTGTGTACCAATCAGAAAACTTGCTTTTCATGAATTTCTTTCAATGGCCGTTTACTGTTAAATCCAGCGGCTGGAATAGATGGGTCATATTGTTGGGTACCATGATGAAAAATATGTTATTTCGTGTTAAGTGAGACGTGACTTCGTCGGTGATTTGGCCACGAAACACATCGAATACCAAGAGAGCTGCTTGGTCTGGCTTTCCCAGTGCTTCTCGCTGAGCCTTGACATATGGTAGAATAACCTCATCGATTACTTTTATTGATTCTGCTGTATTACTGAAGTGTTTTGGGTTAACACTCAAGCTAAATGAATCAGGGAATTTGAATCTTGGGAGACTTTGGGTAGTCTTTCCGCCGTAAATAAGTTGGATTGGTAGGAAGCTTCCATCCAATGTGACCACAAAGGTAGCTGTTATGCAACGTTTATCAGATGAGCCTGCGATTCCGATAGACTTTGTGCCTTTTTTGGCCAATGTATGGTTGCCGCTTGGTACGTACTTGAGTGGAGTTTGATCCAAATTCATTACGAGACTGTCTGGAATGTTATGTTCTTCGACAAGGGATACGATATCATTCAAATAGAATAGTTGTGCTTCTTTTTTCGCTCCTTCGGGTATTTCGACCTTTCCTGTTGTTTTCATGCGTTTTACCGCAATGGCAGACGTAATTATCCCCCCTCTGTTTCGCACCGCCATTAGAAATTTTTGGACCATTTGGCCCAAAGTTCCTAGTAAAAGTGGTCGACCTCTCCTGAGAACTGCCAACTCACGTCCGACAGAACGCTTCTCCTTACTCGCCTTTTTTACCTCGTCTTGATACAGTTTACACCACCCTCTAACAGTACTTTCGTTCAATGGTTGGCTTCTTGATGAAAATTTCCTCGTAGCAGCAGCGGGGCCGTGGATTGCAGCATATTTGCCGATATTAAATCTGTCTTCGTTTGACCATTTTTGGTAGGACTTTCTGTTGGTCTTTCGAGGAGTAGTTGCGGCTTGGGCAGCAGCTTGGAAATCTAACGGTCCTAAACCTGATTCTCTCTGCAAGTTACGCGACGATTCTGAAAAATTAAAGGGATATCTGGGTATTACATTTGTATCAAATAAATATCAACTGCTTTAGAATTTTAATAATTCTAACAAGGCTTTAAACTCGGAAGATTTTTGCTTAAAAAGTAAGTATTACAATATGAAAGATAATAATAAAAAGTAGTGTTACCTGAACTTGACATTTTTCTTTCGTCTTGTTTTGTCTTTTTCACATGAACGCGTTTGTTTACATGTGTCAGTTTATCACCCAAACTCAAGAACACGAGTGAAAGATATTTTGATCGATGAACAATACAAATATACAAAATTTGTGGTTTAATAGACCATTTCTATGTATCCAAAACGAGACGAATTTCTATTGAAAACTTTCAATGGTTTTTTTTTGTTTCGGGAGAGCAAATAAATGAACATTCGAAAAGAAAAATTTTCCAGACAACAATTTTCTCGCGTGTTTATCCTATTGTTTGAGGGGGAAACCCCTTACTCGCTGAAGTAAAGGAGACTGAAGTAAAAGAGAGTCAAACAATGAGGACAAACTTATTGAGACAAGAAGGAAACAAGAAAGTACAGAAGAAAGGTACTGTCACTGTAAGATGGCGTACAGTAAAGTTTTCGAATTTTCAGCAGCAATAAGAGGATACCATTATTATAAAAGCTTTTGGAATCCTCAGAGAGAACAATTTCTAGAATGTCATCACGAGTTTGGAAATCCCTTTGATCGTTTCGCGATCAAGGTTTGCGAAATAGGAGATACAAATGCAGTTGGTCATCTTCCACGAGAGATCTCGCGTGTTACAAATTTTTTCATGGATAGAGGAGCAATCGTTAATGCCAAGCTTACAAGTGAACATTATAGACGCTCTCCCATCGTTCAAGGCGGTATGGAGATTCCATGTAAAATCACAGTGAAAATTGCTGGTACTTGTATTAACCTTCTGTTGATGGAGAAATATAAACAACTTATAGAGGAATTGTACATTGAACCCAAGAATGAGGAAAATCTGGGATCCTTCTTACAACCTAATAATGTGACCGAGGAAAGCATCAATTTACCTTCCACTTCATCCCAATCGAAGAAGAGGAAGTCCAAAGATGAAGCGAGCAATCAGAAAGATATCCGAAGTTTTTTTGGCAAGACCATTAGCATTAAAACAACTACTAAAAGGCGAGATGGCAAGAAGAAAACAGAAAAGATTATCACGATTGACTCTGATTGATTAATGAAAGTTTTATTGATTATTGTAATTCTTAGAGCATCTCTTATGTTAGAAAAGATACTTTTATGTAAATGCCATTTCTCCATTCTCAGTTTTCACTGAATTTATAATTCCAATGCAAATAAAATCAAAAATTTTCGCGAGAATTTAATTTCGCGGTCAACAAATTTCGAAAAATTTCGCAGGAATTTAATTTCGCGGTCGGTGAATTTTTAAAATTTTCGCGGGATGAAAATTTCGCGTTTTTTTCCAAAAACCGCGAAAACCGCGAAATTTTCTTCCCGCGAAAATTTCTTCCCTTTAGGTAGACAAATGCACCAAAGATGTGTCCAGGCTGGATTTCGCATGACAAGGAACCGTGTTCGCTTAATATTAAGAGAACTGGATCCAGATGGAGTTGAAATGCGTCGTAAAAATCATTTAAAAAGACGTCAGTATTATTCTAGGGGTCCTAACTGGGTGTGGCACATTGATGGCTATGACAAACTGAAACCCTACGGTTTTAACATACATGGGGCCATTGATGGATTCAGTAGACGCATACTATGGCTGAAAGTTATTAATTCGAATAAAGATCCACGCGTAGAACTAAGTCTGTTTACTTCTTATATTTTTGAATTGAAAGGAGTTCCTAGGAAAGTGGTGGCGGATCGTGGAACTGAGAATGTTCTAGTTGCTGGATGCCAAAGATTCCTTAGAAGATCGCACACAGATGCCTCAGCGGGTTTTGAAAGTTTCACTTATGGTAAATCTGTCGCCAATCAACGGATCGAAGCTTTATGGTCTCACTTGAGAAGATCATGTACAAATTTTTGGATAAATCTTTTTAAAGAAATAATTTCAATTGGTGAATATGATTGCACTGATCCTATTCAAAGAGAAAGCATTCTCTTTGTTTTCTTTGATCTGTTACAAAAAGATTTAAAGAATTTTCAACGTTCTTGGAACACTCATTCCATTAGACCAACGGTCCATACCGACCCTTTAGTCAGGCCGTCTGGTCGACCAAACATCCTTTATGTCGATGCTGAGTTCGTGCATCCACATATTGTGGATTATAAGAAATCATTGGTTATTTCTGATTACGATACAGTGAGATTGGTATATGGCAGCACCAATGAAACGCCATATTGCTGTTTGGATGAATTTTTTGAACTTGCCACAATTTTAATGTGTGAGAACAATTTATCAATGCCAGATGATGTAGAAGAAGCTTCGTTACTTTATGGTGCTCTTGTTCAATTGATTCATAGATTGTAAAACTTTGCCATTGAAATTGTCCAAACCATTTTATTTATTATTTCCTTTGTTTGTGTCTTGTAAAAAAACGGGAAGAACTTAAAACTGTTAAAAGTAACAGTTTGTTTTTATTAAAGTATATAATATCCTGTTTGGTTAAACAAGGTCATGGTTGGACAGTGCCGTGTTCTTTAAGTCAGAAGAGAGACGCTGAACCAAAAGCATTCAAGATCGAATCTATAAAAACCATGTAAATGTGTTTAGCCTGTTTCTGAAGTGTTGTTTTAATAAATGATTTGACAATAAATAATAATAAATGATTTGTCAACCATAAAAGGCGATTTTCTATCAAGTTGTGCAATCCGTTGGGGTGTTTACTATACGTAGGAATATCCCAGCGTCGTGAACGTGCGACTTCCTTGGCAAAATTACTTAAGAAGCAATGGCCACTGCATCGCTAATAGGATATTCCGGAAAACCGCCTCAATGCACTTGGAAAACAGAAATCGAATGCAGAAGGTGGGACAAAAAAATTCTCCTGGTTATTCAAAATGTCCGAAATTGCTAGGGAGGAGTTCAATTAAATATACTTTAAGGATACTAAATTACGCGGGAACTTCACGGACAAGAAGGCAATTTTTTGTGTTTCGCGGGAATTAAATTTCGCGGAAGACCCGCAAAACCGCGAACTTTAGTTCCTTTAAAGTAGATGTTGAGTCAAAAAGATGTTTTCAAGATAATTTCAAAAAAGTATCAGTGTTTTGAGTCAGCATTCCACAAATATAATATACGAATAAAAGAAAGTTATTCAGTTGCTACGTACGGTGGCCCACAGGTGCAACTTCTTTTTAAAATTCATATCTTTTTTTAAAAAAACGTTTATCTTTTTTATGGTTTTTTTATTCAAAGCTGGAATCTTTTTTTATCAATCCAAAATATTTTTTGTATCCAAAACTTTTTATTAACCGAATTTTTTTTCTTTCACAAAAACCTTATTTTCATTAAAAATGGCAGCAGTTTGCAGTCTGGGATTTCAGCACACACCGTTAAGTTTTCCAACAATTTGCAGACCTTCAAAGCTTCACTGTGTCCCACACAATGTCCCATGCAATGTTGTCCAAAAATCGGAAAACTCATCATTCGTCCAACATTGTGCATGAACGCCTGACTTTGTATATGCCTATTATTCTTCCTGAGTGAGGCGAAGTCTAAAGTGAGGCAAAACAAAAGATATTATTCTTTGGCAGTCATCAAACGGGCAAACATTGTTTACTTTATAAATGGAATCCCCTCTTACAGTGTCGATCTTAATCTGAACGGTCTACAGGAAAACAGCACAGTAATTCCAAAACAGGCTAACATTGTGCATTTCAGTCCAACATTGCACAACACGCATCTCTGCCCAACATTGCATGTATGCCCAACATTGGTTGGAACAACTGTTTTCACGGGAACAAGAAAACCTTGAAGTTGGAGAACAACGAAGGAACATTCTGAATGGCGTTTATTTTGTAATCATAATCACGCTTTTAAGCTTTATGCAAAAGCTAATGCGAAGAATAGTACAAAGTGATGCATTTTGTTTCCAGTTTTTACTCACGTGTTTCTAAGAGCTACTCGAATTAATGGGCGAAGTTGTAATGTTGTACTAATCTGTTTTATAGAGCGTTAACTGGAAATTTTGTATTGAGAGAGGCCAGGAGCATAAATGGGGAAGGAAAAAACGAAACTTTTCATTTCAAAGTCAGAAAACTAAATCATTAGCCAACACAAAAGTATAAATAAGAACAAAACCGTTTTTTATTATAGTTAAACGGGGTAATTAAGAGACACAAGGAGAGGTAAATGTGAGACACATAAAAATCCAGGTAAAAATGATAAAATTTGTTAGGATACAGATTGTATCTTAAACTAAAGCCTCTATGCAAATTATGGGTACATATTGGATTCGATTCAAGTGACCTGCTTATTTTGGCAGTTTCAGGCACGTCTGGTAATTACCCAGTAAGGTTCAGAACTTGGGGTGAATGCGAGACACGTTCTTTTATGTTTTTTATCGTTACTAAGCAACTATATGGTAGTCAATGTCTAACTATTTCTGAAGCTGGGGCATTTTGAGGCACACCCAATCTTATGTCCCGTTTTTAATGTTTTTACCTATGTAGATTTAGAGCTGATTACGGGACACGTCCCACTATTACCCCAGGGACGTCTCGAATTTACCCCAAAAACTGGGGTAATTATGGGACACGTAATTATGGGACACCCCTTGTTGAAAGTGTCTGCGAAAATTATTTCAAACTACTTGGAGGGCTATCTCAGCTATAGCAAAGGGACCAAAGCCTGGAAGATGATAAGTTCAACTGCAAAAACTACCGAAATAAGTGAAGGTTTGTTGAATTCGTCTCTTAATTACCCCATTTGACTATAGATTTAAACTGCAAAATACTTCGGTTCTAATTTCGTACGAATTGTTCACTCATAGATACGGCAATAACGAAATAAATTTTCTTTTACATGATAATAAATCAAGACAGCGATCGCGCACATCCAGTTGATTACACAAAAAATCAAAGTATTCTGTGAAGCAGTTACCGTCTGAGTCATTTAACCAATCCTCAACGTATGCATGCATCTCTTCAAAGTCATTGTTATTTAAACTGAAACTTTGATCCGCATAAGGTGGGTCTGAAAATGGTACAATTGATTCGGTCTTCCATGAACAGCACTATAACTCGACTTCCTGATGTAGTGCGTATTCCAATATAATTTGCGTGCCTCAAGTTCAAGCTGAATCACATCACTAAAACAGTATTTCGCCAACTCTTTCTGCAAAATGTTGCTTGGATTGTAAACTCCAGACTCGATCATTTCCACGAAAAAATCTATTACAAAACTGCTCCAGCTTCGCCTCAAAATGGACCACCATGCTTCTATGCGCTGGTTTGTACAAGACGATCCAAACAAGTGTGCCCTCTCCCCTGAATCTGCATCGTCGTGATTACGCCTGAAGTAACATTGGATAGCTGCTACGGTTGTATTTTCCGTACCACAATCTGTTCTAATTTTACGAGGTACAGCAGAGTTTTCTGAAACAGCATCAAGATACATAGAAGCAGTGACGAACGGATCGTTATTAGAATCAACAACTTTTAACCATATTAGTTTTCGGCTAAATCCATCAATACATCCTGTTATGGGGAATCCAAATCTTTTAACCGTCAATGTGCCAACAATGGTTGGGTCCTAGTGACCTGTATTTACGGCGAACAAGTTTTCTTCTTCTTCTTGAATTAACCCCGTCAGGATCCAGTTCTCGCATCATTAACATAACTGTATTTCGAGGCACACATAAACCATGGAACAACCGCAAGTTATGCCACACTGATCTGTAGCCCAACAAAGACCAAAAACCACGTAATTTGCATGAAATTACTTGTACGGCCTTTCCGAAAGTGTTAACTGATTTGGATCTTCTTGATAAACCGTATGATTTGATAATACTCTTCAAAGATCTTAGACTAATGTTTACACCATGGTGTTCTCTTAAAAACCGCAAAATAGTTCCGTAAGTGTATCCATCTTTGAAATAACTTGTAACAATATATTCCATCTCAGTTTTGGGAATCTTAGCACCACAATTATAACAGAAATTGGGATCACCCGATATCACTTTATTGCAATGTACACAGTCTGACATGCTAAACATAGAAGATAGGAAATTTAATATAAGTTTACAAAGGTATCCTATTTTCAGCACAGAATTAGAATGGAAAACATTATTGAGTGGACTAATACTTGAAGAAGTGGTGGTGTGAAAACATATTCTTTATTCTTTTCCAATCAAAGATCAAGCCTCATAGAAAGAATGATAATACAAATTCATAAGTAAATAAAGCTTGAGATAAACTTAGTACAACAATTGCTAAAATTTGCAAAAACACAGACAAACCATTGAACTAAGGGAAGCATTTCCACTTTGATCTTAATGAAAAAAAGCCCAACAATTTACTAAATTTAACAAAATCAGAAAGAAAGCAGTGAAAAACCACAGCCAGTATATTAACAAAACACTTTCTGGTAACAATGAACTAAATCATGGAGACATATAAGGTAAAGTATATTGACTAGTATCGCAACAAAATTCTAAACTGCTTCGCAATTAATAAGCAATAGCCCAATAGCCAGATGAAAAAGGCTCAAATTTATAGCTAAGCATTGCAAAAAACAAAGTAAAGCCAGGGAAAAGAAACTGTAACAATAATGCATCAATAATTTTCATGGAAACTGATATTTCCAACTTAATTTCTTAGTTTACTCATTAAATTTCAAAGTTGTATTCAAAGGCAAAATTTGCTCAAAAATTACTTCCTGTGAAAATTATTTCCCATGAAAATTAATATTCAAAATCAAACAAAATCCAAAAAAGTGACATTTAATGCTTAAACAATATGGAAGAGATAGCTGTCTGTTGATTTTAAGATACTTGAAAACTCTTCTGCCAAGTCGTTGTAACAAATGTATCCAGGAGATAATGTCATAATGTTGCTGCATGTTCGCACAACTCGTGCTCTTGGATTTTGGTCTGCAAAATGAATTTCAATATATTCTGGCACAACATCAGATCCAGTCACAAATCTCAAAAACAGTGCCAGATCATCCTTACTTAATGATTTTATGTACCTGGCCAGATGGTTGAATACAGCTCTTTCAGCATCAGTATTAGGTGAGCAATTCAGGCACTGAAGCACTTTTCGTGATGTTGGAACTTTCTTCTGGTAAAATTGTAACAAATCTTCGACCGACTTGAACAGAGTGTTGTGTTTGCAGGATGAAAATACTTCCGTAAAACAATTGGCAACATACCTTGGTTTTTGTATTAACTCTTGGTGCGCCAATTCAAGTAAGATTGGCCGTAAGTTACTTTCAGTTGGAAGTTGAAAACAGTTATAAAAACTTAAGGTTTCCAATAGTATTTCGTCATTTTCCTTGAAATTCATCAACATTTCATTAATGTTGTCTTTCTCTTCAGAGGCAATATAATTTTTAAATGATGCAAGAAGAATATCATCACTTACAGCTTTGTCCCCAAAAATACAAGATATCATGAAAGCTGGTGAAAGTGACAGAGGAAAGTATCCTATTTTCTTTGCTGCCAATAAAATCCGAGCTACAGCTGTCCATTCTCGACTGGACATGTCATGCCTAATTGATGGCACTTAGTCATCCCTGCCATTAGTGCAAGATGACAAAAAGTCATTGAAAAAAATACAATAGACTTCTCGAGCTACACCAACTCCAACACCTTCTTCCTTTTCACCTCTGTGATTAATTAATTGAAATTGCAGCTCATATTGCAATACATCATCTACTCTATGCAAATCGATTAGTTCTTTCTTGACATGCAAGCGATGTACAAAGGCTTTTTTCACCAGAGTCACCTCGTTATCAAAACTTGCATCTACAAGTCAATAATAAAGAAGATCATATTTTCAGTAAATTAATAAAAACAGGTTGCAAGTAGCAGAATCGAGGCAAATATGTATCTAGTATATATATAGGAAAATATCTTAAACTTACCATTTTCAGGTGACTGTTCTTCTTCTAGTCCAGAAGCCAAAGAAGTTACTAAAAGAAAGAAAAAGTGGTTTCATGTCCAACATAAATGAAATTTCTTGCTATGTTTTATATTACCTGGTGATACTGCATAATCATGATCATGTCCATGGAATATATCTAATAAGTTTGTAAAACATAAATCAATCTTGTTGAAATATACTATAGCAGTCACAACAACAGTGTTTTTGAAAGGACTCAAATTAGCTTCTTACAGACTTTCTCTCGCACACAAACACAGACACGAAAATGCATACTTGAATCAGAATCATCACTTGTCATATCTCTGACAGCATTTGACGAAGATCTAACATTCCTGACAACACTGGTTCTTGCTGTATCCAAAGTTACATCATCAGTAGGAGTTGCCAGTCTATCTTTTGTCAAGGAATCAGTATATTCTTTGTTTTGCTCACAAATTAGACAAAATGTTCCCAAATATGAGCAAGAACAAACTGAACAGATTTTCCTTCCTGAACTAAATTTAAAAATTTATTTAAAAAAATGAATTTAAGCACCAGCTATACCAATCACAAGTAAAGAATCCACCTTGTAGGTACCAATGAAGTATTGTTTGTGTCCCATACTGGAAATGATTCTGATCTACAGAATTAATAACACATAAAAAAACTAAATCACTATGGGAGAAAGAAGATGTGCAAGCATCTCTTTTTCTTTAGTGTAATTTATTGATTTTTTTGCATGTTTTGTATCTATATTTATGATTTTAGTTATTGTACATTTTAATATGTGAAAGCATTTTACATTGATACATTTTGAATAACTTAATTATACACTCCACTGCCAAAGAATACTCAGATTCTTTAAAAATTAACTTAAAACAACTTACTGGCTTTTAGTTCCGATAAAAGAGTCAGGCAACTCTGAATCTGACAAATCAGCATCATATGGTTGCAAGTATAAAACAACCTTTGAAAAGGAAGTAACTCCCAAGTCTTCTTTGTAACCTCCAAGTGTAAACTTAACATTAGTACCAGGGATGAATTTAACCAATTCGCCAGTTTTATAACTAAGTTTGCATTCTGATAAATTTTCACATGTCAAGTCTGCACAGTATCGCCTTAGTTTGTCAAATGCAGCCTTCTTTATTTCAAAAACTGAAGCACTAAGCTTTACTTTACATGACATTAATGATCCTCTAACAGCTTTGATGTCACCTTCATGATTTTTCAAAACACCAACAGTTATCAAGACTTCCTGTTGATCTCGTTTCTTCTTCTTTAATTTAAAATGAGTTTGACGCTCATTTCTTTTCTTCACCATGAACTCCTTGTAAGAAGGAATACCTTCTTTTTTTGACTCTACTTTTTCGACACACTCTCCACAGTTACCACAAAATTTTCAAACTAACTCAAGGCCACATTCTATGCAGAACATTGTGTTTTCTCTATAACCGAGCATACATCGATAATCATCAGTTATAAGGATGAAGGACTGGTATAATATAAGAACTTTTATACATCGACAATACACCCTAAACAACAACAACACAACGTTAACCTATTATAATTATAATAGGATCAAAACAGCAGAAATGAACCATCCTTTCGTATCTAAACTAACTCTCTAACAAGGGAATTATATAATATATAACAGAGAGATCAATACAACCCTCACATTTCCACCCAAAATGAAAGCATCACAAATATCGCAGACCAAACCAACGTGCACCTTGCCGCCATTTTATGTCAGGAACATACACCATTCCGGCATCCAAAGCGATAAGACTCCACCACCATCTAGGGCGCGGGCGGATGCCATGTTTTTCTGCAGACAAAAAATATTTTTAATTAAAAAAGAATTTTAACCGCAAAAAATATTTCTTAACAAAAAAAATTTTTTTACGGCAAAAAAAATTTTTACAAGTTTTTTAAAAAAGATATGAATTTTAAAAAGAAGTTGCACCTGTGGGCCACCGTAGCTACGGGCACTTCTATGGTTGCTCAAATGTAGCAATATTCAATAACATCATATTAATTTTATTTCTATAAAATTTCCATACGATTTAATATCGGATAATCGAGCCCATTCCCTTACATAATGGCCACCCGAGCTACGCTCGACCTCTTTTTCGACTTGTTCCCGCAAGAAGAAGTTCAAGAAGTTACCGATAATCTGAAATTATCTTGCTAATCATGGCTGATACGCCTGAAGATACAACTGCTGCAGGTAGTGAAACCTTAGAAGCAGCAAATAAACAAGTTTATAGTGCCGATGAGCATGTTATAGGGGAGAAACGTCCCCGGGATGAAAGTGACGATGACGAAAATCAAGAATCAGTAGTAATGAACTTTAAACGTCCTCGTTTTGAAGTTTTTGGCGAAGACCAAATTAATGATTACGAATTACCGCTGGAGATGGCGGATTATTGCAATAAGTATATGGGGAAGTTTATCCCTGAAAAAGACGTGAAAGAGTCTGTTTTGAAGGACAACCCAGTACCAATGAATTTATTAAAACCAAGAAAGTTGGATGATTTTTTCCATGATTCAATGGAGCAGAAACATCGAAAACCAGAACTTTTAATTGATGAGAGTTTACAAAAAATTGAGCAAAAAATAACTAACATTTATGGACCTCTGTGTCGAGCATGGTACGCTCTTGAAGCAACTTTAAATAGACCGGAGGATAACATTTCTTTAGAACAACTGTCTAATTCTATTCAACAGACGGTGCTGATGGTAGGACAGGCGGTGAACTCCGTCACATATCATAGACGACTTAATGTTTTATCTACTATCCAAGACAAAAAGAAAGCTAAAACCACGTTGAGGGAGCAAAGTAACCTCTTCGAGGATGTAAAAGAATCGAAATTGTTTGGTGCTAAATTCCAACAAAACGTTGTCGACCTCGCAAAAGTTAAGAAGAAATCAAAGGAAGTGTTCGATAATATGGATAATAGGAAGCAACAACAATCCAGATCAAGTGGAAATCGTGGAGGCTACAACAGGCAGCCCTTTCGAAGGGGCCCTCCATCCAGTCAGGGAAGGAATGGAGGGCAATCAAGACCACCATATAACAACAGAAACAATTTCCCAAGGATTGGGGGTAAGAATAAATACTTTACCAGTCAGAAGGAAGGATCCCTTGGTCAACAATGCCTCGATGAGGGTGAACCAACTCTGCAATTTCTCAGTAAAGAGAGACAAAAATTTCCCAAACTTCAGGGCAGAAAAACTTCAAAATTTGAATGTAAACAAAAATTCCCCAGAGTTGATAATGCCCCAAAACCTTCAGCATGTGCATCCACTGGTCAGAAACCTGTTTCAACACTGCAAGATAGGGGATTACCCGATAGCAGGAAGGTTGAAATATTTCAGAGTAAATTGGGAAGTTCTTACAAACGACCAGGAAATATTAGACATTGTGACCGGGCTACAAATTCCCTTTATGGAGAAACCAAAACAAATGAAACCACCACATCCTGCCAAAATGCAGAAGTCGGAGGAATCTCTTGTACAAGAGGAAATCGAGGCAATGTTGAGGAAGGGAGCCATCCGGAAGGCCTCTCCAGTTGTAGGGGAATTCCTCAGCAACATTTTTCTAGTGAAAAAGAAAGATGGCGGAAACCGACCGGTTATAAATTTGAAAAATCTAAATACATTCATACCCTTCCATCATTTCAAGATGGAGGGTATGCATTTGATAAAGGAAATGTTGCAGGAAGGGGATTTCCTCTGCAAAATCGATCTGAAGGATGCGTATTTTTGTGTTCCTCTCCATCCCAGGTCTCAAAAATATGTAAGTTTTTGTTGGCAGGGCAATCTGTACGAGTTTCTATGCCTTTGCTTTGGTCTGGGACCAGCTCCTCGAATATTTACGAAGCTGTTAAAAATCCCAATTGCTATACTCAGAAGGATAAATATCCAAATAATAATTTATTTGGACGACATGTTGCTAATGAGTCAAGCAATGGAGGAAATCTTAATGGCAAGGGACACATTGATTTTCTTATTACAACACCTGGGGTTTGTGATAAACATTCCCAAGTCAGTCATGGAACCGAGAAAGGAAATCGAGTTCCTGGGTATGATAATCAACTCCATGGACATGACAGTCACTCTCCCACAGGAAAAGCTTTTGAAAATACAGAATCGTTGTCAAACAGTGTTAAAAAACCCCACAATAACCATTTGGGAGTTGAGCAGTCTAACAGGAAAATTAACAGCAACCTCCTTAGCAGTGTTAGCTGCGAATTAACAAATACGGTTTTTACAGTAAACTCTAAATGCGGCTTTACAAACAGAGGGAAATTACAAGGCCCGGGTTACATTAAAGGAAAAAGCCCTCCAGGAATTGCGATGGTGGGTAAACAATTTGGAACTGAATCAAGGCAGATCTCTTTTAAAACCCCAGAATCAAGTAATACTGGAATCAGATGCTTCAAAACAAGGGTGGGGAGCATTCTGCAGAGGAGTTTCAATAGGAGGTCAGTGGTCCAGGGAGGAATCGCAATACCACATCAATATTTTGGAATTAAAAGCAATTTATCTGGCAACTCTAACTTACACAAAAATGTGGAAATTGCAACATATACACTTTCGGACAGACAACATGACCGCCCTTTCGTATCTAGTGAAAATGGGGGGAACCAAATGTGCAGTAATGATACAGTTAGCAAAAGATCTATGGTCACACCTTCTATCTCAGAACATCACAGCAACAGCAGAACACCTTCCGGGGGAATCAAATGTGAGAGCGGACTGGCAGTCGAGAAATTTTCAGGACTCTAGCGAATGGGGACTTGCACCTCAGATGTTCTCCGCAGTCTGCCAAAGATGGGGAAAACCGAATATAGACCTGTTTGCTTCACGCCTGTTTCATCAGATACCCCAGTACATGTCATGGAAACCAGACCCTCTTGCTTTAGCAGTGGATGCACTTCAGCAGGATTGGAAAAGTTTCTACCCATATGCATTTCCACCGTTTTCAGTGATAGGCAGAGTGTTAATGAAAGTGAGACAAGATCAAGTTGTTATGATTTTGATCACACCTCTGTGGCCAACACAACCATGGTATGGGCAGCTTCTACAAATGGTAATGGCAGACCCTCTACTCTTGCCCCACAGGCTAGATCTTCTCAAAAATGCAATGGGGGAAGCACACCCTTTGTTGAGGAACAATACTCTTCAGTTAGTGGCCTGGAAAATTTCAGGAAAATCTTGGCTAGTGAGAAAATATCAAAACAGGCTGCAGAGCTTATCACAAATTCCAGAGCAAAAGGCACAAATCTTAATCACCAGTCGGCCTGGAAGAAATGGAGTCGCTGGTGTAACCAACAACAAATTAATCCCTTTAAGTGTTCTCTGAGTTCCGTACTAAATTTCTTAGCATTTTTGTTTGAAGAAGGTTTGGAGTATAGTACCATTAACACTCACAGGTCAGCCATTTCAGCCTATCATGAGCCAATTGATGGTTTTGCAGTTGGAAAACATCTTCGGGTTTGCGCACTTACCTCAGGTGTTTTCAAAACAAGACCTTCACGTCCTAGGTTTATGTTCATATGGGATGTTGAGCAGGTTCTGAATTACTTAAATTCTTTACCTCCATTTTCAGATCTCACAGGTATTACTTTAGTATCTAAATTGTCCATGCTTTTAGCTTTATGTTCAGCTTCTAGGGGATGCGAACTACAGTACATGGTGTTCACAGGTTCATCTTACATTTTCAAAATTGCCGAAGTTACCAAAGTACGAAAGAAAGGGGAATGTCCGCCAACGTTTGAATATTATGAGTTTCCAGATAATCGAAACTTGTGTGTGGTTTCACTGTTGACATATTACCTCGAGTTATCCAAGGCATGGAGAGGGGATAGAAAAACTCAGCTTCTTTTAAGTCCTATAAAGCCTCATAAGGAGGTTGTTACTTCAACAATTGCTAGATGGATAAAAAATGTCTTAAAACTTGCAAAAATAGACACTAGTAAATTCACGGCTCATTCGTGTCGTTCCGCCTCCACATCAAAGGCTAAGGTCATGGGGTTATCTGTTCAGGAAATTCTTGACAGAGGCAATTGGTCGGGTGAGTCTACCTGGCAAAAACATTATCACAAACCAATAGAAAATAAGGCTCAAATTTATCAGGCTAAGGTTTTAAAAAAGCCGCTTTGAACAGAGATCGAGCGTAGCTCGGGGTGCCATTATGTAAGGGAATGGGCTCGATTATCCAATATTAAATCGTATGGAAATTTTATAGAAATAAAATTCCCCAATTACATAAGGCGCGCAGCGCCGCATTGTAATTGAGATTTTATGATATAAAATTGAAATACGATTTAATATTGTCCCACCCTCCAGCCCAGTGCTCTTTCATGATGCACCCAGTCCTGTATATATTCCTGTATATATAATTTGTTGTTTTTTTTTTAGGAAACCGTTATGGTAAAAATTGATTGCATGTGTACGACATTTGATTGGAAGACATCATTTTGTCATTCTGTTATGTTATTTTGTGGAAATACATTCTACTAGTTGATTTGAAATCCTATTGTTATTTATTCCGAACCTGGCCGATCTAATGTTCATAGAAGTTTTGCACTCGCTTCTCTCGGGGTGCCATTATGTGCGGGAATGGGCTCGATTATCCAATATTAAATCGTATTTCAATTTTATATCATAAAATCTCAATTACAATGCGGCGCTGCGCGTTATGTAATTGGGGAATGTTTGTGATATACTATATATATTCAACCAACACATTATATATATTCAATGAAACATTATATTATAGATTAATAATTCGTATTATTCAGTGATACTATATTTATGTTCAACGACACATTACATATTCAATAAAAAATCAAATATATTCAATGAAATATGTATTTAATATGGTCTGCAGAATGTCTTCGTGTTCAATAAACCATATTCGATTTATAAATCATCATTTTTATAGTAACTACTTATAATAACCTTGCGTTGTGCAGTCTGTGTTTTAAACTGTCTGGTCCCCGAAATCTGAAATCGTGCAGGTCTCCTAGCAGGACGAATCTTGTCAAACTTGGAGCTCAAATCAACAAATAGCAGCCAGTCGTGTTTTAAGGCCAGCTTATTATGGAAAATAACGATGAACATATCAGAAGAGTGGTAAGAGAAGAGCTTCGTAGAAATGGGACAAGTGCTGCTGATAGCATTTATGCCACCACACAACGTTTAATAAGGAATGCAACAGCTTCTGTTGTTTCAGCAGCTTCTAATAATGATGGTGCTAATAATAATAGTCTCTGCAGCAGTAGTACTAATAACAATCCACGCAATCTCATTAATCCTGCTCTGAATTCTGTGTCCACTTCGTTTACTGCAGCTAATACTTCAACACGTATACAGACAACATTATCTGGGTTTTCAAGGTCAAATAGCAGGAAAAGAGCTACAACAGGGCATCCCTACCGACTTCAAACACCGAAAGCCAAAGTTGCTGCTAGCAGGGAAAGACCAAAAACTCTTGAGGCTGTCTTGTTGGATGAAAAAGAAGACAAGCATTTGGATAAATTTAAGTTACAGGATGATGTAGTGGTTGGGAGCTGGTTTTTTGATCTTTTGCCTGGCAGCTCAGAGATGGACATACGTAAATCATTGCAACAAATTTTTAAAACAAAACTGACATTGATCAAAGAAAATGATTTTGAGTTTGTGAAATGTTGTAGAAATTTGATCAGTGAACCTGACATTGCATCTGGATTAGAATGGAATTCTGGTCGAATTAAAGCACTCGTAGGGCAAGGGAAGTTGTACTGCAGACTTAAGTATTTAAATGCAGTGTCTCTCATAGTATCACAAAGTGACCTGGATGACGATGATGAGGATGATCTACAACATTCAATATATTCACCTTCTAAGAGTGATGGTTTATCTGCAGCAGATGTTGACACGTCTACATCATCTATCACTTCAACTGCCATTTCAAGAAGTAGTGACACTACCACAACAAGTATCTTAGCTGTTATCCCAAGACGAAATCGGTCTACCTCCTCATTGACAGTTACTGGAAATAGTACTAGTGAAGGATTTGAAACTTTGTTAAATGAAATTTTGGACACGCAGAACACACAACCAAAGTTTTGCACATTGGAGGAGTCTTTGCAATACCTTAAAAACAAGCTCTCAGATAACTTTCTGAGGTTGAAAATTGATCCAGAATTTATTTTAACAGATGCATTGTCACATTACAAGAAACATGATTTCAACCCGGCTGATCCTCTAAAAATTATTTATTTGAACCAACCAGCAATAGACACTGGAGGAGTACTGAAACAATTTTATACTGATTTTTTTAATGCACTGGAAACTGGTAGCAGTTCTGAAGGTTTCCCAGCATTATTTTGTGGGAAAACTGGCAGAAGATTACCTGTGTATAACCCAGCCATAGCAAGTGGTGACTTAATGGAAACAATTGGCAAAGTGTTTGCTCATTCTATATCCCAAGTTGGTATATGTTGTGGAAACTTAATTCCTGCTGTATTCAGGTACATAGTCACTGGAAATGTACAGGATTGTATTCCGTTGCTGTCACCAGAGGATGTAACTAACACAAAGGCAAAGTTTGTTCTGGATCAGGTATATAATTATTTATATTTGTTTTTCAAATTATTAATAAAACTGCAACTTGTGGTAAAATGACATCGGTTAGCTTAGTGTGATTTTATTAGGATTTCCATGCAAGTTCATCTTTTTCTATTGATACAGCTATCATCAGATAATCCGAAATATGAAGATATATGCCAAAGTGATAATTACTGTGAAATAATGGAAGAATGTGGATTACACATACTGTTGAATGTGAGTTCTTTTATTTCTTGACATGTTAATGCCAACATTTTGCATGTAGATAATGAACAAAGGTTTTGCATTGGTTACATTACAGCTTGTTCGGATCTGTGCTTAGTTTAGTTTAGTATAGTTTTGTTTCATGTTTTCATTTGTGATAAGCTGTTATACCAATACAACTAAGGCTTTTGCAGTGAATAATGGAATTATTTGTTGTGATAAGTTTCTTTGCTATTGTGATAAGTACATTGTTTATTTTTTCTTTCTGTTAAAAAAGTGCATTATTTTTATAGGAAAATACTGTGCTTAAAGTGTGTCAGAATATTCTGGTCCATTTCATTTTGGCAAAAAGAAAAATCATGCTTGATCAACTGCGAAAAGGTTTAGAAGTATTAGATGTACTGGGTCAAATTAAAATGCACCCATCTTTGTATGAAAAGTTATTTGTCGGTGAAGAACAGTATTCTGCAAACCAGCTAATGAATCAAATTGAATTTGCATCAGAAACATCAGAGGAATGTAAGCATTACTTTTCACGATTCATACAGGAGTCAAGCTTTGAACTCTTACAAAAACTGGTTGTGTACACCACTGGTTCCAAATACTTGCCACGTGATAAAATTAAGAGCCAATTTCTGTAAGAACCAGGCAATTTTAGAGAATCTGGATAGTTTGAAATTTTGTTTCTCTTCATTTTTAGATATTTGATAGTATTTATTGAGTAAAGCAAATTTCCAAAATTTCAGGATCCAAAAATCCATAATGGCGGATTTATGGCTATTTGAAGTTTTTGGCAGTTTTTGTACCAGTGGAAATTTCCAATTTTGAAGGGTGGTATTTCATGTTGGGATTAAGTCCACATGGTTGTCTTTCTATTTTCTGGAAGTAGTTCCTGGAAAGTTTCAAAATTTATCAAAAAACCCATGTGACCTTAATGGCGGATTCCATAATGGCAGCTTAAAAACGGCCTAGAACCCATTTTTTTACTATTTCGCGCCTCTATTACTCATTCTGTCATTATTCTGGAACCATTTTTTTTATCCAAAATTGTTAAGTTATCTTTGGAGATGTGATTTTAGCAAATCTGGTAAAAATTTTTTAAAGGGATTGGGCTCTAGTAACCCAAAAACATGGTCACAAACTCCAAAGTTGCAAACTTTGTCTCGCTTTTTCAGCTTTCGCAATTAACTTTGGGAAAAAGGAAAAATTGGTTTTGGTAGACAAAACTATGTACTTTCAGAAACTGCAATAAAACCCATGTGATCTAGTGGTAAAATAAAGAAAAATGAGTTCAAAGATTGGCCAAAGTCCAAATAAAACTTGGCCCGTCTAGGCTAAATTTAGGGTTTGTGACTATGTCAGTCATCATGAATGACGTCAAGTATTGCATTATAATTGAGTTTTTTATGTTTTAGTACAATATTATAATGGAAGTAATTGTAAATACCTAAAAACACCTTCAAATTATAGAATTTTAGACATTTTTCAGCATAAATTTTGACTTGATCCTTCAAAAATTTTGGAATAGACCACCTGGCAATTAAAATTTTCAAAATTTCCACCTAGGACAATCTTATTCCAACCCTCTAGACAATTAGGTTTTGGGAAATAGTTAGATGAAAATATCTTTAAAACTTGTCTTTCTATCTATTTCTCTTTTCATAACAAATAAACAAAATGAACATAAACTTATTACAACATATCTTTAACTTTCTGAAAGATATTTTCAGGTAATCCAAATGCCCTATGTGACACTGGAATTGGTGGTTCAATTGAACAAAGAACATCATCATGATCGAACCAGGATACATCCTCTTTGTCTGGCCAGATGAATTTATTTTCACCAATGATTTTCATACATCGGACTTCAATCTCGATATCGGAAAGCTCAACAACTTCTCCAGGATACCACAAATTCCTGAATTTCACTGCAATCCATTGTCCAACATCATATAGTTGGTTATCTAATGAAGAAAATAATAACATTGTTTTGCTTCCTATATGCTAATCCTTGATTAACTGTTTTTTTCTCTATTTGCGTGATTTATGTAAAACATTTATGAGGACTTACCATTCAATTGTTGGTTAATGGTTTTCAGCAAATTAGAAGAATCATTGTCTTCAGTGTCATCAACTACATGCTCATTTTGTCCATTCTCTAAAGTACAACAGTAGTAGCTTTTAGTACATGCTTGTTACAATTTTTCTTACTGAACTCATTTAATATTGAACACTGCTTCCATAAAGCCATTATTATCCTTTAAACTTCTTATATGGTTGCAAAAAGTCTTTCACAGATTAGATTAATAGATTTTCACGATTCAAAAGATAAGAATGAGCATAATTACCTGCTTTAAAACATGATCATGTAGTTCTTGCAAACTCGATTTCCGCATCTGTTTTGCCCATCTGGAGAACAGTGATTGGATCTGCTTGGCAGTGCAGTAATCTTTCGGTGCAAAAGAACTCCTCATTGCCAGGTGCACCTCTTCTGGGCTTCTTTTGCTTCCTGAGATCTCTCCTGCTTCAAAGGTCTTAAACAGAAAACTTTTTTGTTGTTGGTTAAATCGAAATGATGACCTTGCAGGAAGAGCCCAGCCAATGCTATTATAAAGGGTATCATGACTGCTACATCCTTGCTTCATGGATTCACTAGCAGGTGAGGATGTTAACACCCTGTGTGTTGATGTGGAATGTATCATTCGCATAGCAAAGCTTCTTTTTATTTGGTCAATTGCTGATTTTGTATTTGGGATGTTATGCAAACCCTGCAACATATGCTCTTCCATAGAACTGAAATCCTCAAAGGTGTCAATGCAGCCCTCTTCTTGGCAAAAAACCACTTGACACAAGTTGCGATCAGATCGTTTAACTTTCTTCTTTTGTTTTCCAGAACCATTACACTTTGTGAATTCTTGGATGGTAACTGCTCCAGAGCAGAACGACCAGTCATTAGCGTATTTTTTAAAGACACCAGCTCCAACATTGAAGTATCTCCACATCTTCATTCCTGTATCAGTAAACTCAAACGAATGATAAATTGAAATTCCGTCAATTGGTGCGCAAGTGAGTTTGAAGTTTTCTTTCTTGAAAGAAACAACAGAGACCTTGGTATCTTTCATTGATGATTTTGTCAGGGCTTGAAAAATATCTTCAGCTGTCAGTATATCATTTCCTTCATCTACATGTGAGCGAAGTACACTTCTTGCCACAGCTGAGTCACGATCACATTGATCCTTCCTAACAATGTCGAAGTTATAAAAGAAATATATATATATATATATACATACATAATTTTACTGAAAATTGCTGTTGTTTGAAAAAAACATCATGATCTTAATGATGTGGATACCTGTGATATGCACATATTGAACTGTCTTCTTTAAACTCAACACCACTTCGGTTTTCAATTAATTCCTTCTCTGTGATTTCAGGACAATCATCATAAATCTGCAACAATTTGAGTTTCACTAGATGTTCTTTGATTGGGAGAATCAGTTCATCAACTTCATAGAGTTTGTGATCAGCCAGTTTTGTAAAGGGGCCACATTTTTTATTGTCAAGTATACATTTCTTACTCATTATCACAGATTATATCAGATAACTTTTGTTGCCATATTTGTTGCCATATGTTGTTACCAACTAAACAATATTGTCAACTAACCTATAACTAAACCAAATTGGCCTAAAAACTAAAATTCTGAACAGCTTTCTTTTCTGCATGGACTACCTTGTGAAACAACAACTGATGCTAATTTTAAAACTATGTGCACAAAAACTTGATTTAAAAATTTATATTTATTAGGGTTTGACTGTAATTTGAAACTTTTAAATGAGATTTTCACGAATTTAAAATACAGTTAATATTCTAACTCTTTCTTAGCTGTTATTAATAATATTATTAACAATAATATAATTATTATTAATAGGTATTTTCATACTTTTCAAGCATATAATTTCTGAATACAATATTGAACAACTAGCATATTACAGGAAATAGAGATTTCAAGAAGGAAAACACATATTTTAAAACACATTAATTTAAGTATTATGCTGAAAAATGTCTAAAATTCTATAGTTTGAAGGTGTTTTTAGGTATTTACAATTACTTCCATTATAATATTGTACTAGAACATAAAAAACTCAATTATAATGCAATACTTGACGTCATTCATGATGACTGACATAGTCACAAACCCTAAATTTAGCCTAGACGGGCCAAGTTTTATTTGGACTTTGGCCAATCTTTGAACTCATTTTTCTTTATTTTGCCACTAGATCACATGGGTTTTATTGCAGTTTCTGAAAGTACATAGTTTTGTCTACCAAAACCAATTTTTCCTTTTTCCCAAAGTTAATTGCGAAAGCTGAAAAAGCGAGACAAAGTTTGCAACTTTGGAGTTTGTGACCATGTTTTTGGGTTACTAGAGCCCAATCCCTTTAAAAAAATTTTACCAGATTTGCTAAAATCACATCTCCAAAGATAACTTAACAATTTTGGATAAAAAAAATGGTTCCAGAATAATGATAGAATGAGTAATAGAGGCGCGAAATAGTAAAAAAATGGGTTCTAGGCCGTTTTTAAGCTGCCATTATGGAATCCGCCATTAAGGTCACATGGGTTTTTTGATAAATTTTGAAACTTTCCAGGAACTACTTCCAGAAAATAGAAAGACAACCATGTGGACTTAATCCCAACATGAAATACCACCCTTCAAAATCGGAAATTTCCACTGGTACAAAAACTGCCAAAAACTTCAAATAGCCATAAATCCGCCATTATGGATTTTTGGATCCTGAAATTTTGGAAATTTGCTTTACTCAATAAATACTATCAAATATCTAAAAATGAAGAAAAACAAAATTTCAAACTATCTCTACCTGCCTGGTTCTTACAGAAATTGGCAGAAAAATCCATTTCTTGCAGCAAAGCATACTTTAAAAAGTATGCTTTGCTGCAAGAAATGGATTTTTCTCCAGTATTTGTGCATTGAAGATAGACTGTCCCATTTTTTCAACATATGAAAGTTTCAAAGAAGGATTTGAAATTGCATTGCCTTCTACAGGGAATCAATTTACATCTGTTTAATATACATGCATATAGATTTTTTATATTGGACTGTTTTGTTATTTAAAAGGAAGTATTGTTTCATTGTGAAAAAGGGTGAAATTATCATCTTTCGATTCTCTCTCCCTGCATTAACTCTCATATGATCAAAGATCCTTTATTGAAGTTCTTTTAGTTCTTTTTAATAAATTTTATATTTCTTTCAGGTACAGCATTCTTAGCTTTGTCTTGTGTTTTGCCTTAACCAAAGTTTGTGAATCACAAAAATGGAGTTGTTTTGAAAATAAACCTGTATTTCTGTTTAAACATCGTAATGCGGCAAATAAGCAAGTTCGTTCTTGATTCTTTTTCAATTTTGTTAATTAATCTCTACATCTCGAAGTCTAAGATGACTTATTAAAAGTTTAATGTAATATTGAAAACGAGGTTGATCTTAGAAACTTGGCGAAAATGTGTGATATGAACTGAAATTCGAGATTTTTTGTTCTTTTTATTTTAAGATTATTTTACGGAGACTCATTGATGCCTTTTTCCTCACTTCACTTACAATTCTGCACAAAATTCTTTTTTTTCGCCGCGCCACTTAAAAACAAGAAAATCAGTATTCTCTAGACTCAAGTGACCGGTAAAGAAAGCATGATTCAGTGGAATTGTAATTTAAGCGAGGAAATAGGCGTTAATAGGCGTCTGCATTATGTTTGGGATATTAGATGGAAGGAAATTTAGTTTACGTTTTGTTTTGTTTTTCTTCAGAAACTCGAGGTAATTTCTAAGAAAAAGACTTAATCAAATAACAGAAACTTTATTATCACTTCATCATTACCTTATAGCTGCTATAACAACAAACAGTCTTTACATGTAAGGTTTATGATTTTTTACTCATTAATGCTTCCTAAGGCTGACAAATATAAGGCAACACCAAATGACGATGATGACATCAAAGGATCAATCTGTTGCAGCCGTTGGTGGCACTCTTGGCTAAACGGTACATCAATTTCTTCCAGTTCCACAGTGGTTAGTCCATCATCGGATGGCACAGGTGCAAACCAATCCATTCCATACCATTCCAACTCTTCCAAAGAAGAGTTTTGCTGGAGTTCTGAAGCAGGCAGGACATCCTGGTTTCTTAGATCCATCATCCCATTCACCCATAACCTTTCTGGGGACCAATTTCTTTCGCTTCGCAAAGGATGTTTGTTCCACCCACTCACGAAACTGCCTATGACGTGGTTTATACGGGGTTTAAATATATAATGCAGGACAAACAAGTGAGTAGGGTTATCCAGCTGCAAGACACCTAAAGCAAAATAATTTCTTTCAGCGTGTTCACTCAACATTTGCTAAAGATTTTCGCCATTTACCAAACTACATATCAAATTTATGCGGATTTTTAACTAATTTACTGTACAAAAAGATGTATAATCTATGGGTGAAATTTAATTTTATGTCTTCGAAGATTTTTGCAAAATTTACCTTGCTCTTCCATTGCCTGAAAGGTGAAATAGAACTCACAACACACATAGTTCCAAACGTCTCGCCAAAGACGCTCAATTCTTTGGTTATGAACAGATGATCCTGCCAGAAAACTGCCACGATTATTGCCTCGTAGTTCAACCATTTTTTCCCACACCAGGACATTTTCACCGCCCTTATCAGTTCGCACTCTAGACGGGATTCCATTTTTTTCAATAGAGTCTTCAAACAAAGTTAGGACTGTTTCTTTTCGGTTGTTGCAGAAACATTGTAAATACATTATCATTCGCGAGAACCCGTCGATACACCCGTGTATGACAAAGCCCCATGTAATCAAGCTATGGTGCCCATCTAAGTGCCAGAGGCTATTTGGTGCAGCTACCTCGTACTTGTTCCTCTTAATCAACAAAGCCCATCTCATTCTAGAGCCTTCAGGATCAATCCTAGCTAGACTTTGAGTTACTCTTCTTTGCTGCACTCTCAAACCAAGAGATCTCAGGTGACCCATAACCATTGATCGAACAGTGTTTACACCGTGCAGAGTTCTATAGTTTACAATCAATTCATCAAGATTTTCATCAGTTACATAAGAAAAACCAGTTATTTCTTTCAGTCCATATTCTTGTACTCTTCTGTAAACAGTCCACCTGGATACTAAGAGCAAGTCAGAAATATTTTTCCAAGTAAACCCCAGCTCCCTGAAGTACAACAGAGTTTCTTCAGGAATGTTATACTTGGGCCTACCTGGACCATGACTAGGCATAAGTGCTACATCTACTTGATATACTCCAAGTCTCTCTTGAATTGGTGTATCATGTCTCAATTTTCTTTTTATTTCCTCTGCGAATATTTTCAAACGCTTTATTAGAAGAGAAAGCAGACTAGCTGATTGGTAATAGTCCTGTTGAAAAACAAGTAGCGTGACGATCATTTTGTCCAGAACCACTCAGAATACACTTAACTCATCCAAAGAATAATCTTTTTGCCCAATACGATCTACTAAAAGGGCTATTTGATTGAAAAAATCCTGGATAGTGGATGGATCTCTATGAATGATGTTTACATTAGCTGCCGCCATATTTTTTTCTAGTTAGTAAAGAACGTTTCTGAAATTCAATAACATACAAATGGGAAATGGCTTTCCCCAAAACACCATTCTTATTAATGTCCTCCAAAAGTGCTTTTAATTTCAAATTGAAAACACGTGTAATCAAATCAGGACGATAATGTGCAGGCTCATTATCTAAGTTTTCCGTGATTTCCTTCCATTTTGGATTGCAGGTAAATGTGCAAAACAAATCCGGTTTGCCCATTTTAGTTACCATGGCCATAGCATCTTGATAATTTTGCTGCATGGCCCTTGGACCACCCTGAAAAGAAGAAGGAAGAATCACCGGTCTGCCTGCTTGAAGGCCACGGTTTTCTGCAACATTTTCAAGATAATCAATGAGCCCTTGATATTGCTCAACCCGGAAATTACCCTGATTTCGACGAATGTAATTAAGACGGTGGGATTCAACTTTGCAATAACAATCTACAGCAAATTGTTGAAGTAATCTTTTACCTTTTAAGATGGGGCTAAAAGCATCTCTAAATGCAAACCTATAAGTATAATATTGCAACATGGTAGTACGACAATGCTGGCCTGTTGCATATTCTGCTACATGAGGAATGTCAGAACTCCAACCCAACTCTCCTCTTGGAAAAAATACAGGATACACCATTGGATCAAGATTAGGTGAATGAACAGGCAAATCCTGCAATGGTCTATCTCGAGGATAAACAACAATGTCTCGAGCCAATGGTGGTGCACCATCTTCACCAACAAAAACAGCAGCTACTTCATCATGATGAGGTAGATTGTATCGACGCCTGTCACCACCACTTCTCAAGTGCATTCTAACCTGAAAATCAAAAGCAATATCAAAATCAAAATTAAAAGCAGTTGAAAGATCAGTATTTAGTATAATAAGATATTTCCACTTACCTCAGATGGTTGGCGATTCTGTTCATTTGCGCGATGCAGTTCCTCTGCTTCTACCTCACTCATGTGTTTATAAGCAGCTGCATAAGGACTCTCCCGTAAAATGATATCTTGCAAAGTTTGCATGACTTCGGGGGAGCAACCTTGATTTTCTGGTCTTGCCATTCGCTCGTTGAATGCATCCATACCATCATAAATATATAGTTGACCATACGATGGAGGAACACCTGGCGGTGGGTGTAAATTACCTGTTCGGTGACATACCTGGCCATTGATACGAAAAACTGGTGGACCACGACCTAGCGGTACAGCCAATTTTGCACCCATAGAAGCAAAAGCAACCGAACTGTTGAACTTTCGAATATTTTCTTGAAAGTTCTTTGCTTGATTGTTATCACCTACTAAAAGATCTTTAAGGTCATTAGGATAAAAAATGTTATCTAAATGAATTTTACCATTGTGACAACACTTAAAATTAGTTTCATCAGCAAACATCCTGGCACCACAAAACTGACAGACTTTGTCCATGGCACCAAGATAGTGTAGCTCAGGTAGTTGGTCTTGCCGAGCAACACGATGCAATGGGGGATTTGCATTTCGTTGAGCACCCCGCCTTGACCTCATGCGACGAACATTTGCATTTTGTCGAGGTAATCTCTGCTCGTCACCTTCTACTTGACGATGCTGAGCTTGTCTTTCGGCATCGTTGATTCTCAGACGTTCATTATCTGTCTGAATATCTGGTGGCTGGACATTAATGTTTTGCTGGAGCTGTTGGCGCCTTGCCTCAGCCACATCCTCATGTGCATGCCGACGCTGAATAACAGAGCGCATTTGCTGCTGATCAGGTGGCTGGAGCACAAACTGGCCATTCCTTAAAACTGATTGGAAGCCAGGAATAATATTAGTGCCTCTTATATTAAACATCACAGTTCAGAAACACTAACACAACAAAACAGAAAGAGATAGCTATACCCACTGTGAATAAACAGCACAAATCTAGACAGAAGCAGAAGCAAACTGACTAATACAAAATAAAAAGAAATAGTGGAAACTGTGATACTAATCTTCAACAAACCTTCTATCTAAAAACTAACGACTTTTGAAGATATCCTGCAAAAATTAACAACGTCAAAAAACGAACCTATAATGCAGATGGAAAACGTGTTAGAAGACAGAAAGAGTAAACATAAACAAAGGTTTCTACGCACGGCCAAACTGAAAAACAGTTCATTCCCAAATACTGTAGAAGAAAAATGAACATAATAGAAAGTTCATTCAACTTCAAAGTTTGGAAAGACCGTCGTAAAGTTTACCATTTTTAAATTAAACTGAAAATAAATAAACAGATCTCACTTCGTTGACGTATTTTGTGCGCAGCTAAACTAACGTACGACGACAACTCTGACAAAAACAAATAAAATAGTACAGGTTCATATGTAATGCAGACAGAAAAAATGCAAATAGAAGATGCTTAAAGACAGTGCTTGGGTGTGGATGTTCATTTAAAAAGGCTGGAAAAACCGACGTAAAGTTTGAATGAATAATGAAAACAAATAAACAGATCTCACCTAGTTGACGTATTTTTTGGCGTTTTCGATTAAATAATATGTCTATTGTCTTTTGTCTAATTCTTTTGTATTTTCTTTTGTATTTCTTTACGCTCACGTAGCCACACTCAATAACTAATTAATTTGTATACTTTCTCAACGAATTGGTTGCTATAGTTTGCCCGATTCTTGAAACCAATTTTGATTGGTTCAAAAGCATCACGTCAATCAAAACAATCAAAATAAATCAAAACAAATGCGCATTGTATAGGTTTCCCTAAAGAAACGTCACACTTAGATTACGTGTATACTGATTACGTAACTTTAAAAAGTGTCTCTCGGCCTCTACCAGGTATTATGCGCATTGTGTTGGTCTCCCGAGTGAAAGAAACGTCACACTTAGATTACGTAACATTAAAAAAAGCGTCTCTCACCTCTGCGTGGTTTTACGACGAAAAGGGCAAAAATAAGAAGGATTTGACCGTGAAAAAAACAAAAACACAACACTCTCTAAAATAAAAGTGTGACACACAAATGCGAATTAGTATAATAAGATAGTTCTTATACGAGGCATTTTTCTTAGAGACTTTCATCCAAAGTGGAGCGTTTTTCTGTCATTAATAGGTCTTTCTTTGGTTAGTCTTACATACTGTTTTTGCTCTTGCTGCAATCCATGTATGAACAGTTCTTATGTGTCTTGGCAGATTCTGCAGCTTCTTGTGACACACTGGACAAATTTAGACAGATGTGTTTGCTGAAACTTGGATTTTGATTAAAAAAAAGGATGAATTTTTTAATAAATAATATCTACAAAGTAGCATATCTCCCAGCTATATATCTTAACAAATATCTAATATATATCTTAACCCTTTATCTGGCAAATTTTGAAATAAAGCTCAGAAAAATTTAACTGTGGTGGTTTTAGATTAGAAACTATATCAAAATGAAAAATTAGAAAATTTTAAAAATTTGGGCAAATTTGGGTATGACTCCATTTGGCATCATGGCCAGATAAGAGAAAAAAATTCTTTCAGGTAAATTTCCAGTAAAACTATCACGTTGTATTTCCAAGTTATTAATAAAAAACTAAAGTTACTACATGAATAAAAATGCAAATCAGGTTCTGTACAGTCCTTTCAGGCATCTCTATGTTTGACTAAAACATAAAAGTGCATGAGACTTTTCTTTTGTTCAACAACTAGAACATACATAAAAATGCAAAAAACTGTTTTTGTGTTTATTACTTTGTATGGAAGTCTTGAAAACAATTCCTGTCTTTGACTAAGCAAAGTGCCAATTTGCATTTGGTGCATTTTGTGCGGGAATATGCCTGACAGTTTCTACATCTCTGCTTTTGATCGACCGGTTCAGCCCAATGTCCAATGTTATCGTATCGAACATCTTGACATGGGGTTGCGACAGCTGCTCTCTTACTTGGTTTGTTATGAGTAGAACTTGCTCTTTTAGAAGGTCTGCCTCTGTGACTTCCTACAACAAGCTTATTTGAATACATAAGGGCGTTACCTAATTGAGTAGAAAATTCGCGAAGTGATAGCATTTTTTGTTTTGGTAAATTCAATTGTGCATAATGCCTCTGGTATAGGTTCCATGCATTGACTTTACAAATGTCAACAAGATGCCAGAGCACTTTGATGTACCACCTCTTTGTTTTTACTTTAATTCTATAAAGAGAGATCAGCATGTCAGCTAAATCTACTCCACCCATACTTTTATTATATGCTAATATAATAGATGGACATTGTATATCTTTGTATTTACTCTCTGATTTGTTCCAGCGACGTATTGTTCCCATTGGCTCAATCCCAATGTAGTTTGATGCTACCAAAACTACCTTGTTATCAAACCACTTAGCAACAACAACTCCTGAGTTTGAATCAGTCCGGTAGTCTAATGCACCACGTCCAGCTTTCTCAATATCTTTATTTGCTTTCAATGGGCAATTCTGGATGCGGTTGCTTCTGATCGTACCAACTGCATGAATTCCTTTCAATTTTAAGAATTGGAGGAGTGGTAAAGTAGTAAACCAGTTGTCAAAATATACCGGGTGAGTCAAAAAAAAGTACCGTTGTTTCACAAAACGTATCTTTCGATTGACTAATTATGAAAGCTAGTGTTTTTTATTTCTGAATAGAGGAATCCTTTACCTACATTTTGGTGTATCATTTGTCAAATTTGGTTGAGTAGCAAAAAAGTTATGGGCAAAAAACTGGAGGTGGTCCTTGTAAAAATCGCCGAAAAATGACGAAAAAAGCTGAACAAAACTTCTCAAAACTGGAAACTGGATACATACCCAAATTCTTTGTTGTAACGTGAGTTGTGGCATTTTTTACAAAACAGTCTTTATAAAAAACTTCATCAAGTAAAGTTTTAATAAAATTTTGAAAAAAGTTTGAACTTTTTACTTAATTTAAGCATTGGGAATAAAAAAAAATAAGTTTTAGCACATTGAAGCGTGTATGAGTTTCAATCCCATACGGTTTGCAATAAGAACAGAAAATCTTGTTTGGAGAAGTTTTGTTTAGATTTTTTCGTCATTTTTCGGCGATTTTTACAAGGACCACCTCCAGTTTTTTGCCCATAACTTTTTTGCTACTCAACCAAATTTGACAAATGATACACCAAAATGTAGGTAAAGGATTCCTCTATTCAGAAATAAAAAACACTAACTTTCATAATTAGTCAATCGAAAGATACGTTTTGTGAAACAACGGTACTTTTTTTTTACTCACCCGGTAGTTTATGGTGTTTGTGGCTTGGCAAGTGTTTGCACAATCTGGCAACAACTATCACACATTTTTGTAACCCAGTGAACTCGTTATCAAGGACTTCTTCCTTCCCAGCATATAAATAAAAGTCATACATCAATCCAGATGCACCAGCACGTACAAAATTTTTGAATCCCCATTTATGCGGTTTTTTGGGGTTGTATTGACGAATTTTACTCCTTTTCGTCTTGCATGGTATTATTTGTTCATCTATGGAATGAAATTCTTCTGGTTCCACTTTTATGCACTCTCTCTGGACTAAATCAATCAATGGTTAGACCTTGAATAATTTATTAGAAGTTTGATCATCAAAAGTGTCATTGTCAACAACATGTAGAAACTTTCTCAGCTGTTCAAATCTTTTCAATGGCATTACATCAGCTATTGGTGGATATCGCAATTCTCTTGACCAGTAGCATTCATATCGTGGCATTCGAACTATTCCCATTACTATCTGCATTCCGATGAACGATTTCATTTCTGCTACAGTAGCATTCACAGATTTTCCAGTTTTTTGTACACTATACAAATTTGTATTGTCTACCATCAACTGAATAGCTTCTTCTGTGAGAAATAAAAAGAAATATTGCGTTGACGTAAACGGTTCATCAGGCGGATCTGTAAAATTGTCTTCAAAAATATAAGTGGCAACTGGTGCATCCTTTGCTCGCCAGCGATATTGATGGTTTACAGATTTTTCTATGATGTTTAGCAAATCATTACTGTTGCCTGCCAGTTGAATCAAAGGAATATTATCCTCATCACTTTCATCGCTATCACTTCCATCATTTGTAGATTCCTGCTCATTGACACAATTGAGTTCAAGATCAGCTTCATCCTCGCTTTCTTCCTCAGACAAATCAGAAAGTTCTGAGTCATTACCATTCAATACATAATTCAATACATCTTCAACACTTAACTTTTTCTTTTTATTCATTGTTTACTTATAAATAACTACAAAAATAGAAAATGACAATGGTCTTGTATGTCAATCGATATTGCTCATAGTTCCTTGATGTGCTATTCTTACCCGTGAAAGAAGTAGACCGATTGACCTACAAAGTATGGTGAGTAAAATAATACCATTGTTTAGTGTTATATATGGGTACATTATACATGACACAGTCATGGAGAACTACATTTTACTTCGTTACACCACCCACCCCCCAATTTCCACCATATTCATCTCCCCAACATTTACATCATACTTTTTAGGTAGACCCCCCCCCCCCCCCCCCCCCTCCTAAAATAATGCCATCAAGAGACAACACCAAAAGAAAATGGAAAACAGTGGCCTCTCATACAGTCAAAATTCATTAAATATGCAACTTAGTTTGAAAAATTCCAGTACTTTTTATACTTTATCCGGCAACGATGCCAAATGGCATCATAACTTTTTGAAAAATTTTCCTGAAAAAGAGAAAGCTTCACTGAAGTGCTTTTATTAGCCTTGCAAAACCTTCACAATTTCACTTTATTTCAGATACGGAAAGGGTTATCCAACTGTATCATATCAGGAGAAAAGACAAGTAGAAAACAGCCACTATAACACTGGACTATCACATTTCATACATCAGTGTTTCCACTTCTTGCCACCACTCAAAAAGTCTTCCTACAGCAAACTGCACGCTTTCCATCTTGTATCCATGCCACATTTATCAGGGAAATTCATTCCATTATCGATTCAGAATGAACCGTGGGGCTACAATAACCTTTAAATCTAATGACGCCATATGGCATCATTGCCGGATAAAGGGTTAACAAAAGCAGAAAAAATGCATTTCTCTGTAAGCAACATCGTGTTTATGGTGCGTGCATGTCCAACCCATGGGCTGAAATGAGTTAAAATGATTGTAAACTTTTTATAGAAGTTGTACACACAGGTAAAAAATGCCAATAAGATGTCAAACCTGAATCTATTGTTCTAGTATCCTAGGTAAATTATTTTTTACAGGTAATGGCGCATAAATTAACTTTGCCCTGTGGAAACCAAACATCAAAATAATGTTCAGCAAAGTAAAAAAAAATAAAAACAGTAAATAAAACCACAATCACCTATTAGTCTAGTATGTGCAAGTTCTCTGCCTTAAAATCTGAGGTATACATTCCTGGTGGAGGCCCACATCAGTGGATAACACTGCCAGTACCCCTTTTAAAAAGTAAATAGATAGCAAATCATTGTTTAAACTGATATTTGATTGGTTTAAAATCGTAAATAAAAACCATGTGAAGTTCACGTTAGGAATGCATTGTGTAAGTAAGCAAGAAAGTTGCTGACATTTTAAATGCAACTGCGACAATGCGTTCATAAGTTTAGAACATGAAAGATTTGAAACACATGGAACGTATTTATCTTCATGTGCAAACAAGCTTAATTAAGCCAGAAGCAAAGGAAGTTAAAACAGTACATGAGCCATTAGAATTGAACCTCAGCTCTCCCATTGTAAGTCCCTCGCTTATCGCTGGTTTTAAGTGCAGTAATTTGGGGCTGGTACTTTTATTCGGGCTCCGAAATTACAAAAACTTAGAACACTGGTTGCCTGACTGGGACACCTTGAAAAACAGTTAAGGTGCAACGTTGACTGCACACCAGAAGTTGCGATTTTGAATCTGACTCTGGCTGAACACAAGTTGTACAAGCCGTTGATGAGGGAATAAGGGAATGACATTTATTGGGGTCTGCAGGTTGATACAGAAAAGGAGGACATGGGCGGCGAGCAACGCCGTCTTGGCGGCTAGTTATACAAATTTTTTGTATGGGTTCTTGTTTGACATTCATTTGTTCTGTTATGACTTCTCGCAGTCGTTTCCAGCTGCTTTTGTCATATTCTGTCCCTTCAGTGTTGATAGCTGTTCGGTATAATTGGACATTCCACTTATTGGTTATAATCCCCCTTTCTTCGATTCATTGGTCAGCCTCGCCTCTCCATGTTCCTGGAATTGGTTGGCTCAGGAATGACACTTGTTTCCCAATTATTTGGAGTTCATTAAGCAGGTTTGGATATTGAGGAATTACTGCTAATTTGACTAATTCTCTTATATCCCTAAATTGCGAGTTATGGAGTTGGGCTTTGTGTGCTTTTTCAGCTTGATCTTGACCAGATGATTTCATGAAGAGCTCTATCTATTTCAGTTTCTTCGAGAGATATTCCATTTGCTTGTTCCTCCTCTCGCTCTTGAATTTGTCCATACGTAGTCACGTAATGAGCTGCCAGATACTTTAAACTTTATTTGAGTTACTGCATTAAATGAAAAATTTATGTTTTTCAGTTGTGCCAAGTTTAAACCTCTATGGCTCAAGCAACGGCACATCTCCAAGAAAAACAATACAATATCATGTTCTTTTGTGAACCTCATACTTCCTTGATTGCTAAAAATGAAAGTAGAAAATAAAATTAAGATACTGTAAATAATTTGAGAGCAATGCTTTCATAACCAAATTTAAACTTTTTGCAAATTATTAACCCACTTCGGCTAAGCATAAGTTTATTACATTACTTATGTAGCAGCATTTCACCTTTGTTAGTCAGCACAAAATTATAGATTGTAGACTAATTTGGTTAGCTTGCCCAAAAGAAAAGCAAATAAATATTCTATTCTTAACTAAAAATCTAGACCTTAGAATGTACACATAACATAGCTAAGTTTATGAGTTATCTTTAGATATCTTTATTTTGTTTTTTGTTTTCAACTTAAAACAAAGTATAAGTTATTTGATTCTAGCAAGAAAATGAATAAACATGGAAAAAACAACCCTGAAATATAATTCTTAAATGTTCATCAGAAAACTAAAATAAATGGAACTAAATTTGACTGTCCATGGGAAAAAAGTATATTTGATATACCAACATTCGGTAATTTTACCGGTAACTTGAGATTTTTTTAAGCGATTACTGGTAATTTTAAAATTTTATCGATAAATTTACTGCTTTACCGTTAATTACCGTTAATTTAATGAAAGAAATTACCTATAATGTGCTTTACTAGCTAATTGATACAATGTTTCTTTATACTAATTTCACCATTTTTAAGACTATTCCAGGGTTAATTAGCTAATGATTTGTTGATTGCGTCGAATTAAAAATTTCCTTAAAAAACTCTTTTCTATTGTATTTATTTCAGAAATTTCTTTTGTTCTTACATAATAAAACTTGAAATCACTTGACTGTCTGAGTAGACCCTTAACTTATCAAAAGATCCGCATCCCTGTGCAACATGATGTATCAAATTTTCACTGCGATTTCTATTCATGTGGGCTGCCTTCCAGGTTTACATTGCGTGGATTGTGCATCAAAGAGATCTTAGTTGATCTTTAATCAAATGATTCAAAAGGATTAAGAAATAATTCTATATGAAAATGTAACATTCCTGTTATATTTTCTAGATTTACCAAAGTGTTATTATAACTGTTGTAATAAGTTGCAGTTCCGATCCGTAGTAGTTTTTGATTTCGTTCTTGATTTCGAAGACAACGTGTATTCATTTTTAATGTGTTATTGAATTACGACTTATTCTTAATGAGTACATACTTTTTTTCAACACCAAAAATAGCAAATACAAAAACTAAAACTAACATATCCGTATAATATACTAGGGTTCAACAAATCTTTTTCGGAGGTCGAAAACGTTCGGGCATTGGGGCAACCAGATCTTCAGTCCCATCTCCTTGAAATGGTAATTTTCTCTATCTTCTGTAAATCCTGTTGGTTCAACCTCAGGAGGTAGTTGAAACTGCAGTTGTGGACTTTTCTTCTTCACCAGGTTAATGACCACAGGATTTAAGTCTACAAGTATGTCACAACACCTGGCTCATTGCTATCCATGCAAAAACTAGTGTTATTCCGTTATTGTAGTGTTCTCAATCCTATTGAACTATTGACCGAGCATGGCACTCCAGTAAAAAACTGGAACGAAAACAGTGACATTGTTTTTGCCAACCAGCTCAGCAGCATTGTTGTGACTGGAAGAATCCAAAACTTTACCTATATTATAGAGTGTTCATAGTGGTGCTGTGTTTGTTTTTCTTTTGAAAACGCCAAAGTTTCTGTCACAGCTAAACTTTGTATGGCCTGCAGTCATAAACCGTGGTTCTATGGTTTTGTGTAATGCAACCATTGTCCGCCATAGCAAATACCATATAAAACAGTTGTTTTTATTTTGCCATGAAAAATATAGATAAATATGATTATGGTTTGTAAGGTCTTATTGAGGCTTAGCTGGTTAGAAAACAAACACTAACTTTTTAGTATCAAATGATTATAACTCAGAACAAAGATCTTACTGACACAATTGCCTGCATGAGATGGTGGTTCTCGTCTCGCCTATGCCATGATGTTCAAAGAGGTGATGAACATACGAAATTGTTGGATTCGCATTCTTGCCAGTGTTAACAACTTCCGCAATCAGGTAATTTATTGATGGTTGATACTGTTGTTGCAAATTAAATTGGACCTAGCATTAAAAAGAAATATCAGAAATAAGTTACGAAAATTATGAAATTTCTCCCTGTGGCATTTAATGGATATCTCACCTGGCTGCATTGGTTCAGCTGGATAGTGCAATTCGTTAATCCCAGCTGTAATGTACCACTCCATCAAAAGAGCATGCTGATCGAGCTGCAAAAGGTGTTAAATTTTAAAATTTCTGGATGTTCTCTTGTGAGTTCTCACTGTTGACGATAATATTTTAATTCTTCTTTAGCCAAATCCAAATGGAACAGCTGATCTAAAAATGCAAGAAGTATATTTTCAGAAATAATTTTATCTGTTGCTGGTTTTGCCACACATTCTATAGCTGAAGAAGCAGGCTCCAACAAACTGGATTTTACCCTGCACTTTCACAACTTCCTTTTGTAGAATTCCCATATTCCAACTTTGGTGTTACACTAATCTAATAAAGTAACTAGCCGCCAAGGTGTCGCTCACCGCCCGTGTTCAGCCTGCGTTGAGTTCACGAAAAATAAAATTAAGTAATTGAGAATAATAAGTGTGCCCATGTTGTAGAGCTCGAAAAACTGATCAAAAAAATGTATGGGATCGTTTTGCTACCAACCGTTACGGAGATATTGCTGATCAAAACTTTTGATGACGTCATAGACCTGTCCCCCCAAAAAATTGGGTCCAAATTTTTCGTCACCCTATTTCCTGTATCGCGGACCCCAAAAAACGTCAGTTATCCCTATTGGTTACCGAGATAATTTTCCCTAAAGGTCCAATTCGATTAGGGTCTCAATACAATGGTTTCACACTGGCGTCACGCACAAAAATATAAATAAATTATGTGTGATGTTACATTGCTGACTCTCTTTCGCAGTTCACATCTACCATTTTGCGTGACTTACAGACAAACAAACAGACAGAGAAAAAAAATCTGTTGGGTATTAATATATAGATTTTTTCGTCTTTGTAACCTGGAATACACCCAGGAAGTAAAACACTGTGGTCTTCATAATAAATTGATGAATTCTTTGACTTTTTGACGAGTCTCAAAAGTGTGTGCGTTAGGTGGAATTGGCTTTGTGTTACCATGGGTGCCAGATGTTAGTCCATGTTTGTTGAAATGTTCCGTTATGTTGTTGAATTTTTGTGGGAAATAAAAATGTGCATCTACAAATTCTTTTCCCATAAATAGTGTCATGTGTGTATACACTCTGGCCTGGTTTCTGGGACATCTACAAAAATGACAGTCTGCATTCCTCTAGTTCTTCCTTGTTAACCCTTTCTTATCCACGACTTTAGAAAGTTTAAAATGTAATGTTTTTTCTTAATATAATGTCGAAACAGTATTTGAAAGTTACAGAATGATCAAAAATTAGTTTGCGTGGGACCTGGGAACTAGTAAAATTTGGGGCGGGACTTATAGGTCCTGATGATGATTTTTAGTATTTACAGGAGAATGAAACTCAATGAAATGTTCTGATACTCAAGCATAGAAAATTCAAAGTTTTACAAAAGGAATATACTACTAAATGGGTGAATCAGATACATTGTCCTATTCGGCTTCATGGTAAGCCACAAAATAGTTTTTCTTATCGTTGCAGCAAAGAAATACTTTGTATGCAGAGCACTGACTATGTGGCCGTGACTCGATCTTTTTCTTGCTGCATACTTCACATCTTCCTCTACCTGCTACAAATACTGGCCAGTGACATCCTCAATTTTCAAGTCTACGACTTTTGTCTACTGAGTAGTTAGTCTTGCACGCTTTGCTTGAGAAGGAGGTGCATTGCTAAGAGGTCTTCCAACTTTGGCCGTTTTTGGCAAGGTAACAAGCGTTTGGACTACACGTCTGCGGTGTACACTTTTTCAACGTTCTTGTAAACAATATAACTATTTCCAAGTGTTCTATCCAGTAGTCCAAAGAATATTCTATGCCACCATTTGGGTGATTTTCTGCTGCAACCGTTTATGGCACATCTGAAATCTGCTTGGTCGACACCACCTATGTACATATTGTATTCCTTTACAGACAACAGACAATCAAATTCAGCTTTACTTCCATCTTTCAATTGTCTCAAGATCTTGGCAGAACCAGTACCATGAAAATTGGATGCAACAGTGACTGGTTTGCTGTCCATCCACTTGAAATAGGTGATGCCATTTGCCACTCGAAAGTCAAATTCACCCCTTTTCAACGTTTTATCCGTCTTCAGGTTGATCGGAACAAATTTTCGATTACTTTTAATTGTTCCGCATGCCCTGATTCCCACTTTTTCAAATGTTCCAGCAATGGTAATGAAGTGAAGCAGTTGTCAAAGTACACTTCGTGATCCTTGTTGTGTAAGTGGTCTACCAACTGCAACACTACCCTCTCACCAAGACCAAAGGATTTGAATCTCTCGGGAACTTGTTCAAATTTTCCGCTCAAATGTTGTGAAGCATCATATAGCTTCAAATAATTTTCATTCAATTTTTCTATGAGTGTTTGGAGTTTGTCTTTATTGTTTGCAGGAATAACCGTGTTGTTGTTGATGTTCAAATTCCGTAAACTTTGCCCAAACCAATTTCTGGACACACTGCACAAAAAGTTGAATAATCTCAAAATCGTATGTTTGATTATTTTATATTTTACAATATAATGCTGATGATTATATGAAAATGAGATAATCTGAATTTTATCAATATAATTGATACAATTATATGAAACTTAGATAATCTGAAAGTTATCATTATGATTATATGAGCTTCGTCATTACATTCACATAGGATTAGTTGAGTAGTTTCGAATATCATTATCGATATAATGACCTGTGTTTATGTGAGAGAAGCTCAATGATTGAATGTAACGCCTAGGCAAACACTAACTTTTTCATTGACTTATCAACTTGCGACTTAACGGCTATTTTTTCAAGGAAATCAGCGTTGCACGATTTCAGATCAAGTTCAAACTTTGACTACATTTAGTGTGAAAAGTGAGGAAAACAATTCTTTACGGCGGTTAATAGATTTCGTCTGAAAATTAAAAACTGGCAAAGTATATTTTTTACGTAAAGGCAGCCGCTCAGTTTCTATTTGAAAAATGTTTCTAAGGGGGATTAAGCAACTTTGAGAAGCGCCAACCAATTACGCACGACAAGGCCAGGTGGATCGCAACTAACTTGAGTTCCATTATTGTTTGTTTTCCTATTACCACGCAAAAACAGGCCTTGATTTTTAAGAAACTTCGATGATTTATGTTTGTCCCCATTATTGGAAGTCATTTTTAAAATAAAAGGGCTTTTCTTCGTAATCAATTTAAACCTTGAATATATATTTCATTACGATCTCAGTTCAAAAGTTGATACGTATGCTGTAATGAGGTCATCCAACGGTTATTACTTAAAACACTCAAATAGCGGTTGAAATTCTCCACGGCGCCAGAGTATGAAGGCAGAACTTCCTTTGTGGAATTACAGATTGATTCACCTAACAAGGAATAGGGGAGTTTAAATTTGTTAATCCCAAACATTTGATGAGTTTCTCCATTTATTACTTTATCTGATTGACCGTTCCGGGAATGTTATTATCTATTTAAATACGAATATCCGCTTCAGATAATTGTCCGCAGACCGGACCGGATAGGTTCGCTAAACAACAGATCACGTGAAAACATTACGTATTATTTTCACTTTGCGAACTGATCCGGTCCGTGGAAAATTAAGTGGATATATGCCTTAATACTGAGTACAACTACCACAATGCAATGCTGTAATTATTTCAGCGTAAAAGCTGCTATCAATGGGGCCTCTGGAGCCACGAAGGGAAACACCATCAACATATTCAAGTAATATTAACCCAAGTCGATATGCAGAAAAATGTTTCAGACTTAAAGAACTCAAATCTCTATGAAAATACAACTAATGTTAAATAAGATTACAATCTAGACAAAAAAAATCATACTTAATAAATATAACACATGAGGAAGTTCTGGACGATCATTCGGCTTTTCAGTAGTCATCATGTCTGCTATCTTGCTTAATTTGCTTGAATTTACCAGATTTGAAATTTTTTTTAAACAATACCCTAACGAGTAAACATCACTTTTAAAGCTCGTATAACTTCCAGGGACGTTCCTCAATTCAAATCCCAAATGTTTGTGTAGTCTATTGTATCGTTCATGTTTTGCTGTACCAGGTTTAACAGAATACTGCACAGGGTCATCCGCTAAGGTAACTTTTCCGAAGTCAATAAGTTTGACATGATGCATGTTTCTTAAAAGGATATTGCCAGGGTCTACATCATTATGCAAAAGACCAGCTTTATGCAGATGATGGAGTGCTCGGCATAGATCAAGGCAGACATGATGAAAATCATCCAACGGCAATTCACGTTGAATGATGCCACGAAGGGAAATACATCAACATATTCAAATAATAATTTATTGGGTTCTACTAGCCCCAAAAATACAGGAAATTCGGATGCCCAGATAGTTCTTGAGAAATCTGTACTTCAGCCAGTACATCTTGCGTTGCAATATTTTCTTGAAGGCATTTCACAGCTACTCATTGTTTGATACTAGGAGCGTATCCCAATTTTACAGTTCCAAAAACTCCTGATCCAAGTTCATCATTTAAATCTAAATCACCTTTTCCAAAATACGTTAATTTTGATCTCAGTCGTTGTATTATATTTGATGAGTTATTCTTGTGAAGTTTAACCATCGAAACAGAATGACAACTTGGGCCGATAATATTATTACGGTAAGGTTTATTTGTTGGTTTTATAGCCTTTTTTAGAATGGAATTTTCCTTTTCCAACTTCATAATACGTTCTTCTTGATGATATCTGCAAGAATGCTCTTCCTCTTTTAATTGTAGTTTTTTTAGCTTCTTTTTTTCTCTTTTCATTTTGTTTCTGAATTATCGTGATTCTTCCGACCTTCGGTATTTTGATTTTCCTTTATTTTCCATTGTTTTTCACTGAAAAAGAGCAAATTTATTTATGAAACATTATTTTGTCTAGAACTTATATTAGGGACCTTACAAAACTACGTTGGCAACGAAGACGTACAAGATATTCATCTCCAATGAATCACAAAAGAGTAGAAACTATACACTTTGGTTAAGAAGTTATTTGTAATGCCTATGAAGTTTGTTTCTTAAACTTAGACCAACAGAATCATGAAGGAACCAAGGAAAATTTACCCGAAGTACTGCTATTTTCACGTCTTCGTTTTCAGTATGACTTAAAAATATTACTTTTCACGTTGTGTATAGAACATGCAAATCTAATAATGATATTAGTAAAATTAAAAACATTTCCCAATAGTATAGTGTGAAATGACTTCCATTCTAAAGCAAGTCTGTGGAGTAAAGAGAATCTTTTATTTGCTTCACGTTGTCGTCCACGTTGCTGTCGTAGTTTCGTAAGGTCCCTATTAATTAAATCATGCTACAGTATCAGCCTGCAGAGGACAGGCATCACGAGCAACATCACAACTTATAGACGACTAAATAATTATAGAGACTTCCTTGGCAACGGACGCTTTTTTGACGTCGCTGTTTTTTTCTTGTAATTTTGACTATAAATACTGTTTAAAGCTACTATAATTGTCGACACTTTACCTCAACTTTCGACTACGACTGGGGCAGGAGTTAATAGGACCCTGGACCGTACGAAACGTAAGTGAATTAAACTCAATACACTCATGCAAAGGATTATATATCTTTCATCAAAATGTGAGGGGTTTATTTGCTCATTTTTAATTGGTGTCAGAGTTTTTGTACGGAAATCCATCAACACATATTTTAGCACTAAGTGAAACGCACACACAACCTTCAGAAAACATTGATGTTTTTGATATACCGGGGTACTCATATATTGATCGTCCTCGAAAATCTGGATCTGAAGGTGGCGTTGGAGTATATATAAATAAAAAGCTAGACTTTAAACGAAGGAATGATTTAGAAATTGATCAAATTGAATCAATTTGGATCGAAATACGATATAAAAACTCAAAAAACATGATACTATGCATACTTTATAACCCCCCGAATTCATCAAAGCATCTAGCAAAAAACTTTACAGTTGTAATTTCTAACACATTACGGAAAGCAGTTAAAGAGAACAAAGAACTCATTCTCCTTGGAGATCTGAACGTAAACTATTTAGTCGATAGTGACCATAAAGAAATAAAGGATAATTTATCGCTGTATGGTTTATCACAAGTAATTAAATCAGCTACTCGTTACGATTTACACCATAAATCATCATCTCTAATTGACGTCATCCTAATCAAAAACGTGTCATCTATAGTAAAGACTGCAGTTATTCCAATGTTGATTGGAGATCACGATATGATAGGGTGCGTATATAAAATTAATGCGACAAAATTCGAAGCAAGAACAATCCAGCGCCGTGATTATAAAAATTACAACCCACAAGAAATGTGTAATGGCATCCGTAATTCTGAACTTCACAAAATCCATAATACTACGTGTGTAAATCAAGCATGGAAGTTATTCAAGGACACACTTACTACAATCTTTCAAATACATGCACCATTTATCAACAAACGAATTAAAGGAAAGCCTTGCCCTTATTTAACTAATGAAGTTAAAGTTAAAATGAACGATCGAGACAAACTTTTGAGGAAAATGAGGCGAACAAAATGTGAGAATGATATATTGGCTTACAAAAGGAAAAAGAATGAAGTCGAATTATTTCAAAAGCCTGTTACAAGAAAATAAAAACCTACCGGACAAGTTTTGGAAAATCTTAAAGAACGTTTTTCATCGAAAGGAAGCAAGAAATTGCCCAACAGCAAAAGCTTCATAATCGACGATAATGTAACCTGTGAGCCATCTGAAATTTCAAACGGTTTTGCACGCTTCTATTCCACCATCGCGACCAAATTAAAGAAATTACTTTTACCCCTTCATAACAAAATTTGGAGATACGTTAAAAAGTGTCAGAATTTTACTTACAAGTCTTTCAAGTTTCGTCATGTTTCTGTAATTAGTGTTACAAAGCAGTTAAAGAAGCTACAACGAAACAAAGCATGTGGACTGGATCTTTTACCACCAAACCTATTGAAAGACGCTGCTTTGGAGATTGCACCATCATTAGCACATATAGTCAATCTTTCACTGCGTACCGCAGAGATACCAACAGATTGGAAATTAGCCAAAGTAACTCCAACTTATATATCTGGCAGTTATATGGATCTTGAAAATTACCGGCCGATCTCTGTCCTTTCAGTTACATCAAAAGTCATGGAACGTGAGGTTCACAAACAACTTATGGACTTCCTAGAGGAAGGAAAACTAATTTCACCATTCCAATTTGGTTTTCAAAGAAGTAAATCGACTGAGCTTGCTGCTATTTCTCTCGTTGACAATATTAAAATGAATGTTGACAAGGGTCATTTAGTAGGTACCTGCTTTATCGATCTCAGCAAGGCATTCGACACCATAAGCCACAACAAACTCATCAGTAAACTTATGGTATACATGACAAAGAACTTGATTGGTTTAGAAACTACCTATTCAATCGACATTGTTGTGTATGTTTCAATGGTGTTTTGTCTGAAGTCCAATCAGTATACACAGGACTATCTCAGGGGTCCATCCTTGGACCCTTAATGTTTGTTATATTTTTCAATGACATGGTTCACCATCTGCATAACACGAAAGTAATCAAATACGCTGACGACACTGTGATTTACTGTAGTGATAAAAATATCTATACGATTGAAAATTGGTTGAATAATGATTTAAACAACCTGTCCAGCTGGTTTGAAGAATATGAACTGTTAATTAACCTAAAACCTGGTAAAACGGAAGTTCTTTTATTCGGCACCCACCAATGTCTTGCTCATACAAGAGTTGAATGCAACGTTTAATGATCAACGGATCAACGTAACAATTAGACTGCTCTTTAAGTATAAACAGTCATTTCGACAAAACATACAAGAAAATGAAAGCCAGACTGAAGCTTCTTTGCAAAATACGAGTTTCTCACCACTGATGCTGCGAACAACATTTTCAGCCTCGTCATTCTTCCCCTGTTATCATATTGCAGTTTGCTAAAACCAAATTACGCGCAGACCCAAGAAAATCAAATAAATTCACTAGAACGACGTGCGATGGAAGTTATATATAACGGATGTGAACATGATATGCCGACTTTTAATCTTGTTAACATAATGTAAAGGAAAATTTGCTCTTTTGTTCATGATGTCATCAACAAGAATACCTGCGTGTTATTTCACGGTTATTACAGCATACAAGACACGAATAAAAACACTTGAAACAACAAATACCTCATAATCGTACCAAAAGTGAAATTGGAATATGGCCGACGATCATTAAAATATATGGTAACGAAACTTCTTAACGAACTTCCAATAGATGTTAGAAAGAAATGCCATGATAAGATCTTTAAAAATGTTTTGAAAAAACATTTTCACAGGCTTCGAAATAAAAATGGCAATGTGTACCAATCAGGGGGTTCCCTCAAATCCCGGGTACAGATTTTAAAATCGGTACCCATACCGATCGGTACCCAGTTTTTGACTAGAGGTTCTGAGAAACGGTTCCCTACTCAACGATCCTCCAGACAGTAATTCTGCCATTATGGATGAGCAGCAGCGATTGATGATTTAAACAGTCTCCAGGGAACAATAACGTGGTTATAAAAGACAACTTGAAGAGGATTAAAGGGACAATTTTATTTGAGTCGAAGGCGAGTGAACTGCTCTATGTCACTTAACTAAACAATTTTCAATGGTTAGCTTATGGGAGCGACTCATTCAAATGCGATCGATAAACGAGGTGTAAATATGATATACTAAAAATATACATATTTTCATCATCATCAATTGCTTAAGAAGGAATTTTCTTTTGCAGGGTTTACTTTTTTGAACAACAAGTACTTAGTAACCTCTATAATAAAAGTTCAGAATAAATAAGTCAAATAAAAGTTTAAAAGTTTAATCTTCGTCAATAAAGATTGCCGCTTCTGTTGCCTTCTCCGTTTCCATCTCTTCCTCGTCCTCTTCATCCTCTTCTTCCACGTCCTCTTCATCCTCTTCTTCTTCGTCAGATGATGGGTCAAGAGTCATCCATTCATCGTCGTCCTTTGCAGCCATAGCATCAGATGCACTTCTTAGCATGAATGTGTCATCTGTCCTTCCCTGCTTCAACCGTTTTTCATTTGTTGATCTGCTTTTATCACGTCTAAAAAGTTTAATTCATTCAATCACTTGATGTACATTAGAATTAAATTTTTCTTTCTAAACAGATTGATTAAAAAAAACGAGTTTGTCAATAATAAGCGTTACTAATTACCGAGTCTTTGTTTCCAGATAAAGTTGAATTGCTCTTCCTATTATTTTGGAATCTATCCCAGAATCCAATTCTCGAAGCACACAACATTAATACTTATTACCATGAGGTCGTCAATGGTTTCATTTGACAGCCTCAAACGAGAGTCTGTTAAAATTCTTCTTAGCATACTGAAGCCACGTTCAACTGTGGATGATGACCACGGATGAACAAGAACAAGTTCCACAAGCAGTAGAATGTGCGGATACTTTTCATGTTGGTGCTGGAAAACCTGATTCCAGAAGCCGACTTTACTTCTAGAAAAACAAAGTAACGTTTCAAAGTTATTTGCCTCTCTTCCAGTGCCTTTGTCACTAAAATGCACTCCTATAAAACCAGAAAAGACAAAACATCTTTGCAGAAGATTTGCTCATGTTAGGCATTTAAAAACGAATAATTAATCATGACATGAGAAATATATGTTAGAATAAAAGAAATGAGATATGATAGAATAATGTTTACTTGTGGTTAGAGTAATTTCTATGAGCCATTCTCTTTAAATCTCTGAACTCTTTTTTGGCATTGTCAATACTGAATGAGTGTGTTGATAACGTTTGGAAGTGCCCTGCCAATAGCTCTAATTCATCAATGAATTGATTTGCACTTGTATGATCCACAAAGTATGATCAATAAATCCCATAGCTTTGATGAGATTTCCACCAAAAGATTCATATCTTTTCTCCAGCTCATGAATAACAGCGG
>BQMF02000165.1:600000-832083 GCA_027922465.2 Turritopsis dohrnii
CGGAGTTTTTTGTGGTGTGTGTTTATTAATATGTGACGGTTTATGGGAAAAGGATAACAAGCTAAATTTCGATTCTTTTTAAATCGAAATTTAGCTGAAAAAAATCGATTTTATGAAATCTAAATTTCGATTTCGATTTCGATTTTTAGAAGCTAAATTTCGATTTTTGAGAAGCTAAATTTCGATTTCGATTTCGATTTTTTGAAGCTAAATTTCGATTTTAAAAGAATCTAAATTATTCGATTTTAAAAGAATCTAAATTGTTCGATTTTAAAAGAATCTAATTATTCGATTTCATAAATCAGAAAATCGATTTCTTTAACCAGAATCGATGTTAATCATAAGAATAAGTGTTACGTAATAAGATTTTGTTGTCATTGTAAATGTTTCGTTATAATGGGAACACTAAACCGTACATTTTGCTTTTTTGTGTGACCACTAATCATGTAAAGTTTTATTGGTATATAGCCAATAGAAACAATGAAAATGTATATTCACTTTACAACAAAAAATTTCAAAAGTTTAAACGTCCGGCTGTTAACTTTTGATGGATGTCGCAACATGCTGAAATTCTACTTTCTTTCGCTTCTGTTTTGCATTAATTTTCGTGTTGACATACTTCTTGCAATCCGATTGGCTGGTAAAAGTTTCGCGGCTTCTTAACCAATAAGAATCCTTTTCGGCTTAAATTATGTAAATTCAAGATGTTGTTGTTGTACCGAATTCAGTATAATTACAGGTAGCACGCGTTAGTGTTTAATACTGAACTAATTACCTGGTTCTCATTCAGTTAGATATAAAAGAAACGACAGTTACTGCTAAAGTTGTTAAGAATAGAAACCGTACGCTGTAATTCTTTTTTATTCCGTTGTTCGATCGCTATTTTGGTAAACTCCTTCGGGGGAAAAAGTTTATTATTTTAAAACCTTGTAATGTGATCTTCTGGTGACTTAAAGGCCAACCTCCACTTGTGCGATTTTGCCCGTACGTACGTACGCGGCCAGTTCTGTGCATGTTCAGTGACAACTATTGCTCAACTTTGTTGGACGACGACGGCCAGATTTTGTGTGCTTGGAAGTTGGATTCGATTATACTTTTTTAGGCCACCGCGCGGCCATCTGGCATGCGAGTCAATCAAATTTCAAGAAAAATGCAAACATTGCAAAAAATTGTAAACATTGTGAAAAAAAGAAACACTCAACACCTGGAGTTTCGTTATTAACTGGAAATTCAAATTTTTTTTAAGGTTCAAAGGAGGAGAGAGACAAATGAAAATATTTTAACAGCTTTTGTTATACTCACCTTTATTTTAATGAAAGTATATAACCTGTTATTACGTATTTTTTTATTGTCTTTTATCATGAGACGAAGTCCATAACGGGAGCATTAGATTCAATAAAAGATCACTGACGACAGATGACCAGATTATTAAAACAAAACGATATAGAAATGTAAACTTGATGGATATTTTTCGGAAACTTTTTATTTCGATTTAGCGAAGTAACAAAGTCCCCCGGTCAAAAACCAAAATGGCGCATACCGATGTGAAAAATATAAACAAAACTTTTTAACAGCGATAATGGTACTCCATTTAGAATTCAAAAATCGATTTTTTTAGAATCTAAATTTCGAATTCGAATTTTAGAATCTAAATTTCGATTTCGATTTCGATTTTGAGAAGCTAAATTTCGATTTTTTAGAAGCTAAATTTCGATTTCGATTTCGATTTTTTGAAGCTAAATTTCGATTTTAAAAAATCGAAATTTAGCTTTAAATAATCGAAAATCGAAATTTCGATTTAAATCGAAATTTAGCTTGTTATCCTTTTCCCATAAACTGTCACATATAATATTGGTTGTGAGGTTAAATGACCTAAATGGAGACATGATAGCTCGGCTGCTTCCAAGGGTCCATATTCTCTTGGATATACATGTTTTCATTTGTTATCTTGTCTCGTTTTTATTATTATTCATATTTTTTATGTTCTGCCTGAACTAAAAATCAAAGAAAAATTGATTGATAGGGGGTCAATGTGAATTAAAATGACTTTCATTTTATTGTTTTTTCAACACAAACCAACTATGCATATTATTTGAGAATCAATTTCTATTCCAATTTAATCATCTTCAGCGGTTAAAACTGTTCAGAAATATCTAACAAAAAAGTCAAGTAATATTATATATTTATAATATACATTATGAATATTACCTTAAAGAAAGAAATTGTGCGTGTGTCCACAATTTTTATCACAATTATCATTCTAGCATACCGGTATTCGTTTCGCATACTTTTTTTTTCTGATTTAAAGGCCCTACTTTTTTTCTATTGATAACAACATTTATTTGTTGAAGTGACAAACCTGTAAATAAATATTCGTTTAATAAATAAAAAAAAAAGAAGTTTACCGAAGAAGTATTTGCGGATTTAATTTTGCAGATTAGGGGTCCAAAAATTGGCTTAATTTACGGAATTAATTGTTGCGGATGAGTGATTTTTTTATAATATGAATTTGCAGAATTTATTTTTGTGGATATCAGAAATTGGAGCAACAAAAAGGTTCAACAGGCTACAACAGGGTATCAGATTAAAAAAAATTAGTTTCATGATACAACCGTTGCTCTTCTAATACATACGAAAAAGCGTACTCTCATGCTCCTTTACCACTTTTTCCATGTCAATTCAAGACTTATATATAAACAAAATGATAAGAAAAATGACTTTTTATGCAAATTACTTTGCGGAATACATTTCTGTAGATATATATTTATATCTGTATATATACATATTTTTTCCACAAACAAGGTATATACTCTACTTTGACTTTCTTGAGTTTTCATTGTCTTTATGGGTCCTCTAGAATACCAATGAACAGATAAAACAGTTTGAAATGTATAATAATGTTTTATTTCCTGCTAAAAGTACATGCACATGCTCACAGGAAAATGACTTGATCAACAGTATTCTATGATGAAACTTATTATATACATAACAATCTTCAAGTAAAGAATGCTTGCGTTTAAACATTACGTCACTTGGTAAGGGATCTATAAAAGAATAATTTGTCATAATATAAAAGCAGAAAGAATATATCATTCTATTTATTTTCCCCTCTCTGCTGCTGAATAAAACTTTATATATAATTCTGATGATCACAATAACCTGTATATATATTGTCAAAAAAAATATATTTTACTACTTTAGAGGTAGTAATTTTATAGATGATGGCATTTTATTGCTATTGGAGAGAACAATCATTTGAAGATAATTGATATAATACTGAAATTTCTGCAGATGACCTTAATAAAAAGTGTTTGAATTCAAACGTGTTTTAATAACATTTCCTGCTACTTAGGTGCCCTTTCACAGTCATATGCTTTGTTAGTTTGTATGATTATCGTATAAAGTTTGTTTGTAATTTTTTTGAAAGTGTATTCCTTTTCTTTAGTGAGACGGTAGAGGGGAATCTAAGTAGTGATTTTCCATGATTCAAAAGGCAAGTTTTCCTAAATCGTGTTTCAATCAACAGGAAATTCATAGTTTTACCCAATTATTACTTTTTTTTATGTTACTGTTTTGAATAACTGCCATTATTACAATACCATGTAAGAGCATGTTACTATTAGAGCATTTTCTGTATAAAATTTTAAAAACACGTATTACAGAGGCATGAGAATACAGTAGATTTTTTTATATAAACAAATTTATGAAAGCTATTTATGTCCTCAGTCTACCGAGATTTTCAAGGTGTTGAATACACTCACATCAACACAATGATTTTGCTTAGATTGTTTATATTACTAAGATCTGATCCTAACGCTTTTTGTAAACAATTTGTCAATGGTTTCTGATTATGTTATAATGCATGGTAATCAGGACATTTATACGTGCATTTCACGAGCATTAGCAAAGTTGATCTTCGAAATGTGTACCTGAAAATTGTTACTACTTTTGGATTTGAACTTTATGATGACGAATATAAGACTGCTTGAAATTGTACATGTTTTGAATAGTGTTTATTTCTCCCTTTGGTTAACGTTACTGATTTTTCATTTCCCCTGTAGGTGTTAAGTGAGTCAGTCAGTGTCAATTGGTCAGTGTGTGTAAATAGTTCGCAGTTATTTGCGCCCTCTTTAACGCCTTATTTTGTTATCTGTAACTTTTTCGGTTCAAAATCAGAAACTTTGATTCTTAGCACTAATTCTTGAAGGATAAGCATTCATAATATAATAATCTAAAGAATATTGCAATTGCTTTTAATTTCTTAGTCTTATTTTGCGCTGACCTTAAGGCCTAAGGGCCTCTTGTTTTCATTCAGACACGGTGTAACGTAGATATACTACCTAGTAATTTGTCTAATTTCGCTTCTTTTATTTTTTTATTACCTCAAGATACTCGTGAAATATCGTATGATGTAATATAAAGCAATTATCTAATTTAATGTTTCTTTTATTTTTTTTATTTTTTTTTAGCAGTGTATATTTGTATATAAGTAGACGTTTTTGACTTAATTTTATTACCTGAAGATGTAACATCAGTTACGAAAAGCTTTGTAAAGAATTTTAGAAAAATATCACAACATGTGTTTTTATTGATATATATTGCTTTTGCTTTTGTTTGTAATTCTTGATAATTTATGAGTTAGTAGAATCAGAATTTACTGGTTATTACTGATTGACTTATCAGAATTACTGATTATTTTATCAGTATTGCTGATTCATCAAACGAATTACTGATAAATCAAACGAATTACCGATTTAATCTATTGTTTTCTAATCAGTAATTTACTCATAAATTTATCAGAAATTATAAACTTGTTATGATTTTCCCTCAAACTGTCACATATAGAAACTATATAAACCATCTATGTAATAACTAATCTGGAGACTTTGAAAGAGCTCGAGTTTTTTTTGTACCTTCTTAAATAAAGAAGATATAAGCTTACAGCTAAGACTTTTATTTTGTTGCTTAGTGACGTTATAAAGAAAAAGTTCTAGTATTTTTTAATAATCCTAACCTATATACTAGTATCCTAGGTTATAATATTTTTTTGTTGCTTTTAGTTTTGAGGGTAGTGTGGTGTCAAGATCCCTTTCTTTTTTGTGCATCAAATTGTGACCAAAAATAAAAGCTGATCAAGTAATGTATAGGATTGTTTCTCCACAAACTACTCTCACCAAGATAAAGCAAATGTGAATGACATCACAGTACAGTCCCCAAATGTTTTCATCACCCTATCACCAGTTTTGGGTGATTAACTCTGCTCAATATAAGTAATAATGTTTGTGATTGACTTGTTATAGGTCTATCTACACAGCAACAAATAATGATTTCAATTTTTTTTTTCCACTGATCTATTTCACTTTTTCTGGGTTCTTTCCATAAAGATTTTTCTTTTCAACCTTCCAAGAGAACGTTCTTTCAACATCAGTCACATTCAGATATTCAGAAAATATTGGTTACATATGATAAACAGGATAACCAGATGCTTAGTCATTTTAAAATTAAAAGATGACATTACTCTGATGATGTCCCCTGGAAGGTATATAGCAGAAATCGTTTGTCATTTTTTTATTTCTAAATGATTAAGCTTCTGGTTATCCTATTCATCATAAAACTGTATTCCTGAAACGACTTATGTTGCATATAGACAATCTTTACATTCGTGTAGGGGAAGATTGATATTGAAATAATACCATTCAACCAAAACCTACTTGGTTTCTCGAAATATCTTTATGACAAAGTCCTTTTAAATAATTTTCGTCCATTGTTTGTATGTTATTGTTCGTTAATAGAGCATTTCGTTGTCGTTTCCGTTTGAGGAAAAACACAGTTCCACAAAACTGTGGCTCAAATATCAAGCAATCGGCTTCCTTAGATCAGGTTGCGTGATGATACACATCAAAATCCGTTTGAGACTTAATTTGAATTATTTGATATCTGCTATTTGATATTATTGTTAAAGCGTTTTGCGACATTTTGAAAGTGCAGTTTTACTCTTAAAACAAGCTCTTCTTGATTAAGGTCAGAAATGCTTCCCATGCAGAGCTGCAATACCGCTCAAACAGTTAGTTATAACATTTTATTCACTTAAAAAAAACTTCAATTTGAAATGCGATATAAAATCTCCACAGATATGTTTCTGTTTGCTGTTGTTGAAATGAGAATAGTAAGTTTATGAAGTAGATTTTTCTGTTTATTGAGTAGAGTAAGGCAAACAATTTGTTTTAGAAAAATGATTCCAACAAATTTCATAAGCAACAAAACCATGTTATTATAACTTTTGTGTTTTTTCATTTCAGGTTCCGTAATGATACATACATAACAGATGTCAGTGATAAAAATCAGTACAGCAAACACAGTGTTCAAAACTTTTCAAAAAGTATACAGAAAAAGTCAGTTCAAACACAAGACCAATTGAAATTCTTACGAAATGCTTTTTCCTACACCAGTGACTTTGTTGATGCTTTCCTTGAAGTGGACAACTCTTTATATGCATTAGTGGGATATTTATCTGGCAATGACACAGTTTTACAGCTGGAGGCAGCATGGTGTATCACAAACATATCTGCCAATGATCATAAAAATATGATGGTTGTTGTCAAAGCAACTGCCCCATATTTGATTACATACTTACAAAGTGGTAGTGTACTTTTACAAGACCAAAGTGCTTGGGCATTAGGCAATATGGCAGCTGACAGTAATGAAGTTCGACATGTTTTAAAAATGCAGGGAGCTGTTTTACCTTTGATATCATTAGTGCAGGCAAGTTTATTAATGTAAATTGTTATAAATACTTTCTATTCAAGGCTATATTTTTATGACTACCTTGCTGTGCTTCTACACTAAACTTATTTGTCCTTCACCACTGTTTAACTAATAAATTTTGCTTGTAATGATGTTGTGAAAAATGTATTGGTTTTTACAGCATGCAACTCCTGGCGTTGTTCAAGCAGCATTATTTGCCTTGTGTAACATGGCACGAAGTCTTGACGTAGTAATCAATGATTTTATTGAAACCGATTTAGTTGTTTCATTGGTTGAGAAGTTGTCAAACAAGGATACTGATATAAACATTCTGTGTGAAGCTTCATGGTTGTTAACCTACTTCACAAGTAACAAAACATTTTATGAATTCTTCACCACAAGTAGGATATTAGAATACCTGAGTCACTGGCTATGTAAAGTACGACCACACCAGCAAGAATACTTTTTTGCAGTGACGCCACTGCTTCGATGTCTAGGTATGTGGTCTTTATTGCTCATATGTTTTACTTGCTGCCATGTGATTCATTGATGTTAGTTTCATTCAACAATACCATATCAGGTGTTGTTTTAAGAGAGGCAGAATATGCGGATTGCTCATACGAAACCAGTAGTAAAATTCACATCTGTTATAACCTAACCTAAAGTTGTTTTAAACGTTTTCTCCAATACCATAAAGTTGGTACAAAAGGGAATCAATTTGTCAGTTTCCGTTGTAGGTAATTTGATTGGTTCAGACGCAAAGCTGCAAACAGATACCATCCTGCGTGAGGAAAATGGCTTGATTCTATCTTCATTGAATAGTTTTTTAGTTTCCAACAAGCGTTACTTGATAAAGGAATGTCTGTGGGTCATGGCCAATCTATTTGCTAGTGATATAAACATGGAAGAATCAGCAAAGGACTTGGAACTAGTCGTGCCGAACATCATTCGACATTTGAATTCTGCTTACGAAATAAAGAAGGAGGTATAAAGGGGGGTTACACGTGAAGATACTTGAAAAATATTTCTTTTAAGCTGGTGTTCTAATAAAAATTTTAGCCTTCAATTTTTCTTTTAGTATTGTACTGGTTTGTGGGTTTGTGGGTTTCGTTATATTTTTACTTGTTTATTCCGTTGTTTTAGGCTGCTCTTTGCATTTATAACTTGGTTTGTCGAGACTCCTTCCAAGACATCATAGTAAACGAGAATGTATTTGAAACACTCATCGGATTCTTCAAAATACCTGACGTTGAACTTGTCTCGCTTACCCTGGACATATTTAAACTTATTTTACGTCAACCGAAAGCTCATCAGTTGTTTTACGACCTGGAAGGTCCGTCCTATCTGGAACCACTGGAATACAACGCTTGTGACGAACTGAGGACTCGGTCTAGCTTCATTCAAAAGACTTTCTTCGAAAACGAAGACGATGTTTCATTTTCCTGACAAAAATAGTCTTTCCTGTGATCAAAGAATTCATCAGTTACTTAAATTTTGTTTCTTAGTTTGTTATGGTTAGTTCGTAAAGATGAGCAGATAAGACGGAATGGGATCCATTTCATTTCATATTCGAACTTTGCTTTGCTATTTCTTCTTTATTAATCTGTTACATGATTGACATTTTTACGTTAACTTCATAATTACCTTCCGAAAATTTTGTTTGTATTCATATATATATTTTAATTTTTTCGTAATTGTGTTTCCTTCGGAAAAAGATCGTAAATTTTTTGCTGACCATTATGAAAAGATTTCTGACCTCGTATCCGTAACATTGTTAGCGGCTGATTACATGATCCCGGTTAGCCGGGATGAAATTTCATACTAACCGAAATTGACACCTGAGGCAGCATCTGCTACCCATGCTACCTTTCCTAAACACAGCATGAACGCCACATTATGTTCGGATATCTCTGGTCGGAGTTCGAAAGTAATCCTCTTGAATAAACTAATGTACTTTCGCTAGGTGGTGATAGGGAGCAGAGATAGTAGAAGGCCGGTTCTAGCGCACGCGCACGCACACAAAACTCATCAGATCCTGGCGCACCGTCATCGAGAAACTAATGACAATCCACCCTACTGCGCATGCGTTGAAAAGTGTTGACGTCAGCAGTATCGTGGAAAAGTGCTGAGGTCATCAAAACATCCGAATGCGTCACTTCTGTCGAAAAAGTATATATAATAAAGGATGTTGAGTTATTTCAGAAAAGCAGTATCTAAATTTGATAATGAGGAAGATGTAAACGAGTCAATGTGGAATGCTGCTTCCAAGGGTGACATCGATACTGTGAAACTGTGCAAGGAGTGGGGTGCGACAGAGTTTAACGAGGCAATGATAGTAGCAAGTTATAAGGGTTACATCGAGATCGTCAAGCTGTGCAAGGAGTGGGGCGCTACTGATTTTGACATGACAATGGAATCAGCAGCTAGTCATGGTCACGCCGCCCGAAATCGTCAAGCTGTGCAAGGAGTGGGGTGCAAACTATATCAACTCAGCAATGCTAGCAGCAGCTTCTAATGGTCACACCGAGGTGGTTCGACTGTGTTTGGAATGGGGTGCGATTGAGTTTGACCGGGCAATGATAGTAGCAGCAATGGAGGGGCACATTGAGGTAGTTAAACTGCTAAAGGAGTGGGGAGCGACGGCTTTTGACTTGACAATGATAGTAGCAGCAATGAAGGGGCACTTTAAGATTGTAGCACTCTGTCGAAGTTGGTTAGGTTACGATAGTATACATGAAGAATTGTTTCGCTATCATCACAAGCGTCGCTTCGAGAAAGATCTCCACAGCGAATTGATACAAGTTGCCATGCATCCGGATAGGGTGTGGGATTGGTACTATGATGAAGAGGATAAGAAATTTTTAGGTGCCTATCTTCAATAAGTAGTTTGTATACTTATTGAACAACCTTGTAACTCCAAGGAAACTCACATTGCATGTAAACATAAGCGTGTTTCGAAGCCTTCAATCTGTGTTGGAAGACATCACGCCAGTCGTCTTTAGATCTGATGACATTAGTTTCCTCATCAATCAGCTTGGCGTCGCTCTTCTCCTTAGGATACCAAACGAATAGCATCTTTGCCTGTCGTCTGATGTTCTTTGGAAGAGCTGTGTAGACTTGGGTGAGAAGCCATAGACTATGTTTTTGATGACGTCCTGTGGTAGTTAGATGTAGAAGTGAGCTTCTCTTCTTATCGAGTATCTCATCAGTTATAGAATCATCGATGATGAATAAGGTTTCCTGTCCTGCAAATTGCTTTGTGAATCTCTCAATCCAACATAAAAGTCGTGTTGTGGTGTAGGTTCGATCAGAAAAACATCGTCATCTTCCCAGAGAATCGTACAGTCTTTATAGGTTGTATTCCATCTAAGGGAAGGACAGAGAATGACGATATAGTCAAAGTAGTGCTTGAACTGATTCTGTAGTAAGCGTAGAACCAGTTCCGTCTTGCCACAGCCTGTCGGTCCTGAAAAAATTGCGGTACAAGGATCTTTAACAAAGTCCATTTATTTTAGTAGCCGACACTGTGGCCGGCAGCAGCTTGTTGTAAGTGAAATACTTCCGTGCCAGGGCATACATGTCTTCTGGAAGTAAGCCATGTGTATAGAACTGATTAGGCTTTCCTTCGATGGTAATGTCTACCTTGCTGATTTTCGGGTTGTAGTAATGGGTGTTATCCATAGCATATGCTTTTTTATTATTATTATTATTTACGAAATACAATTCGCAGGCTTCCAAAGCCTCTATGAATCGCTCATTGTTAGGTTAGGTCATACGTATCGTTGTTGCATCCAATGCTCGTCTAAATTGCGTTTGAATTCGCCAATGCTCTTTGCATGGGCAACAGATTTTGGTAGTTCGTTCCATGTTTTTACAGCACGGTGGTAAAACGAGTTGGTTTCTACCCCACGAATCCCGTCTTTCGGCGTCTGTCTTTCAATTTGGTTTTCATGCTTCCTACTCGGTCGTGTTGTACGTTTGAATTTGCTAGACAATATTTCGGCGTCGTAATTGTGGAAGTGCTTAAAGAGCTCAATCATATCACCACAGGCTCGACGGTACTTCAGGGACGGAAGGTTCAAATTCCGGAGACGTGTTGCATAGTCAAGATAAGAGAACCCATCAATGAACCTTGTGGCGCGACGTTGAACGTTTTCTACAGTGTTGATATCTTTCAGCAAGTGTGGACTCCATACTGACTGCCCGTATTCGTTTGTCTGGATCAAGAAAGAATAGAACAAGAGCCTTTAAACTCTCGCTGGGCACGTTTACCTGTATATTCCAGGCGGTATCTTTCTTGTCCAAAGGGATTATTCTATGCTGTAAAACACGCGTATAGGGTAGTCCTTTATTAGCAAGTTCATTGTAGACTTTTAGTTTGAACTCAGAGTCTTCTACCTTGTCGAATTGTAGAGCAATGTTGGAGATAGTGTAGGTGCCATCAGGATCTTTCTTCGAAGCACCTGATCCTGATCCTGCATCTTTGATGACCTTTCCATACTCCGCGAATTTAATTTTGAAGCTTAAGCGATCGCCAAGCTGTACATAGGGGAGATGTTTGACGAGTTCAAAAAATTCCCATAGAGGAATGGCAAAACGGTTACGATAAACAGCTGCCAGGGCGGACTTACTCGTTGAAGTACTCGTTGCACCCGGTGTGACTCTGAGCTTGTTCACATCACCTTCTGAATCTGAATCTATTCCCTGTTGGATACGTTCCACTTGCATTTCCTCAGGTAGCTATCTGTCCTTGTAAATTTCCATCACATCCGCATTTCCAATGTCTTGGATGACACTTCCTTCGTAACTGATAATCAACTGTTCGATCAACGCCTTTCCCAAGTTGTTGACGATGTAGCGTCCTGTATCGGTGGAGTTAAGCTTGATGTCAAACGTGAGCTTGAGCGATTCTGGTAGAATGACATCATTAGCACCTAGATTCGGCAGCCTCACATGTAGCGTTTGATTCTGGTCAATGGTACTTGGTGTATGCGAGATCTTAACATGCTGACGCGGTGCGTTGAAGGCAAAGCGAGTCATATATTCTTTATGAGGGTTTGCAATACCATACATGTTTATTATAAGAGAAATGGATCCAGTTGATTATGAAACACCTTACCGTAAACTTGAAAATGTAGAAGATACATCGTTTACATCTGACACTACACCGCTTATATCTAACACAACCAATCCTTCTGAAATACCAAGCACATCAAGTGACCCGGCAATAGAAATTAAAAGACTGACAATAGAAAGTTTATACAAGTATCTCGGTATAGAAGGAAATCCCAATTTGGCTTTGGATCGGTTTCGAGTAACTTCAACGGAAACACCAGGTGTCGCAAAAGTTGAATTTTATAAAAATGATGAATGGCACCAAATAACGAAAAAAAAGGGAGGATTTTTAGTTCAAAAGACTATTAAAGGAATCTTAGGTGGTGAGGAGGCTATAAAAAACCAGTTAGGTGTTGATAGTACACCAGAGTGGATGCATAAGGGAAGACGTAAACTAGGGAAACAACTAGAAAATATTGAAATGGACAGCTTGGATAACAGTCAAGTCCTCGACAAAATCTCAAATGCGAGGGAGGTATTGGGTGGAATGCTCGATCAAGGCACCCAAAAAACGTTAGAGGTGGAAGAGTTCTTACGCGAGCAAGGGATTGAATTTAGTTTGCGTGAACTTAGAGGCTTAGACGATGCACTAAAACGAATAGGTGGGGAGCTGGAGAACAACTTAGCAAAATTAGGCAAACTCGATAGTGAAATAGCAAAAGAAGAACGTAAACTAGGCAAAACAAGTGATCCTGAAATACAAGAGATTAAGCGACGACTCTCCAATTTGAGAGCGGAGCGTGCAGTGCGACTAGAGGTGCTCAGTGGTAACCGCAAGGAGTTGTCTAGCCAGTGGTTGCGCATCAAAGAGACGGTGTTCAAAGTCCACGAGAAGGATAAACACTAGGGGAGAAACTTCGTATCCTCTTTCGAGAGCAAGGGATCACAATCGTTTCAATGTTAACAGCGTTTTCACTGGTAATATCAACGATAGCAACCTCTCTCACAGGTGGTGGTGCTCCTACTCAAGGAAGTCCTCCTCCTGCTGCTTCTGGAAGAGCTGGTGTGCAGCAATGGGTGAAGAAGCAGCTCGAAGTACTTGGACGCCTTCTTGGAAAACTTGCAAGTAAACTTGAAGCTGCATTGCCGGGGATCATCGGAAGTGTTGTAAGCTGGCTCTTAAACTTTCTGAAGAAAGATGTCATAGCTCTAGCGAGCAATGCATGGCTAGTCGTAGTTTTGGGGGTTGGTCTGATAGGCAACTGGCTATGGTTTGAAATACAAAAGAAGCGCAATTAATCCGCCACCTACCCACATGAGAGCCTGCTTAGAATCAAAGAATTTAGAAGGACTAATGGCCGGCAGCAGCTTGTTGCTTAGCCGCGGAAGACGTTGGAACTTGCTTAACGGGAGATGTTAGAGAATGAGAGGAAGCCATTCTGCGACCCTGAAATCCTCCCAAGGAGTGTTGTTTAGGTGGGAATGGTGGAGGATGGGAGGAAGCCGTTCTGCGACCCTGAAAGCCTCCCAAGGAGTGTTGTTTAGGTGGCGGTGGCGGTAGCTCACCGATGTGCGTCGCAACGGTAAGCTTTGTCGAAAAATCAGAGATGTTGTCGAGATTTCCAAGCTTTAAATCGCAGGGTATCAGGTATGCACCGACCGCAACACCAAAATCAGGTTCCACTCTAGCGTAACTTAAGGCTTTCTGGAACTTACCAATCTCTTCCGCTAAAGAGGTGTCTTTCAGGATCGCTTGTTCTACAGGCGTCATGAAGATCTTTTGCGCATCCAAGGCACGTCTGGTATCACCCGCTATAACAGAACGTGCACTCGCCTGACTTTCTAAAAGCATTCGCGCGTACATCCGCGTACTCTGCGACAGGCGTTGTATGCCAGCTCTACTTAAGCTAGCCTTAACATTGTTTAGAACGTAGAATTCCCAACTCTTACCAATTCTTCGCATGCGAGCGGGATATCGCCAGAAGAACTTGTCAGCTGGTATGTCAAACTCTGCAGAGAGCGTCTTGAACGCACTTGAATTGTTATCTCGCGGGTTGAAGCTTAATTCACTTGGTAGAGCAATTCCAAGTTGCTTCAAGATGAGACGTATCTGAAAATAGACGTGAAAGCGGTAGATGCTCGCAATCATACGGTTCTTATGGTGCAGATGTTCCGTGGATATGCCGCAGCCAGTCGTGGCTAACCAGGTAACAAAAGATAACTGTCCTGGGTACATGTCGATATCGAGCCATTCGTCATTCTCCATGGGTACGAAGGGAAATGAGAAAATATCGCGAAACTTAGCGATGAAAAAGTGCCCCTGTTGATCCACAACGATCCTTTGCTTCCAGAGTTCCTTAGCAGCTAAGAGCGTACTGGGTTGCCCAAATTTTGGCATATACTTTATCTTGTAGCTCATTTCTCTTATGATAAATGCAGCAGCAGCAGCAGCGTGAAATATATCTGAACGTCACTCATCTTGGAGAAACCAAGTTACCAACAGAGTTAAAAGATAGATCATCACGAGTTAAGTCGATCAATCTAAAGTGACACTGGAAACGTTCCACATGCCCATCCTCTTCGAATCTATTAAACGCGTGTACACCGTTAGGATTATCGATGACAACGATCTCCTCACTGCTTGGAAACTGGCTGAGTAACCATCGTCTCTTACTTGTGATTGCACGTCTCTGTATCCGTGCGACGTAGAAAGGCAAGTTGTAATGTTTATCATCTTCAGAGGTAGAGTGCTTGCGTGCAATCAGGATAACATTATCCTTACGCAGGTCTTCTGCATGAGGAACATGTCTTTGCAGGAGTTTATCGATTGTTTGATCACGCTCTACAAGCTCAGTCTGCGCCTCTATGAGATCATCGTTGAGTAAAGCAAGAGCTGCCGTAGCTTCTTCGACTTTTTGGCGCTCTGCATCAATCAGCTTGTTAAAGCCTCTCGGGATAATCTCTTTAAGCAACCAGTTTCGGGCTAAAGCTGCAGTAGGTTTTTCACTACGCATTACGATATAGAGAGCGAGCTCTAAGGAAAGGAACACATCGTGGGGGTTTCGATACCTCCCAAGGGGTCCCATCAGATAGGACCCCTCTTCAAGTTCTGCTCTAGTAATCTGCTCACGCTTCATAGTATCTGGAACAGATGTATCTATATGCTTCAACCTTAAGAACTTACTAAATTGGGCTCTATGAATGAATGGTTGGTTTTGTCCATCAAAAAGTACTTCGACTGCTGCCAATCCGTTGAATAAAGATAAGGTCATCTTTTTTTTTATTTATAGAAAAAAAACTTCCAACGTTGGATGTCAACTAAGTGGAGACATTTACTTGAACTAGTATTTGCTACAGTCAAACTCATATCCTACGATCTCTCCCGTTTTAACATCAATCTCCTCACCTTCTGGTGATGTATAAATCTGTCTTGATGCTTTCTTCGAGAGATTACAAAAAAGTCTATTCAGTGCACAAACTTGACACTCGGGTAACTCTGTCTGCACTCCTATAGAGCGCTGGTTCCGCTTGTACCTTATTCCGCCACTCAAAACCTTCCTAAGTTCATTTAGGTTCATCATAGAATAGCCTCGAAGACCTTTTTCTTTCGCTTTCAACCTTAGTTGTTTCAGTGTAGCCATTTTCTTTTCAAAGTTAAAACATTAACTTTGAAGTCTCTACTCATCGTCATCACTGCTGGTGAGGAGGCTCTCATACATATCCATTTGATGGTACTTGCACTCTTTCAAATGGACTTGAAGGTAGTGGTTGTGATGGCTCTGTGTGTACACGCTCCCAATCTTCAGCACACCAGTTGCCTTGCAGGATTGGTTATATGGTGGTTCATCATCATTAAACTTTGTTCTTATGTCACCATCCCAGACAATGAGCTTTGGGTTGATCCAGCCTGTAGTACTTATCACAGTACGTGTCAAGGTATTGAAGATAAGCTCTTGCACACAATCAGCAATCGCGTTGTAGGCATCACACCAAGCTTTATCATCGAACACGTTGAATCCCATCTTCCAGGCGGATGTCTCGTTATACCTCAATACATCTGAAGAGTGGCACTTCTGTGGGGTCTTGATCAAGAGAGGAACGATTTCAGTCGGTTTCTTCTCATAGCCGATGTAGTACCTCATGTCGTTCTTGGTTGCTACAATAGGTTCTGCTATAGTGATCTTTGACATGTCGATAGTGTAAATATCGGTAAGTTCTACACTAGAGTTAAAGTCCTTCCTTGAAACTTCGATTTGTCCAAAACGCAACATCTTTATTACATACAACAAAAACCCCAACCTGGAAAAAAATTAATTTACCACTTTTTGACGTATTCTGGAGGTACTTCCGTATCCTCGGGGATAGCCATAAGTTCTTCACGCACAAAAGCTCTCTCCGGCCCATCGTCTAGGTAGTACAAAACACGCTGACCTGGGTATTGCAATATCTTAGTAAACCGATACGTTTGCCGACTCCAGTTGTTGTCCGTCGCGCGTCGTTTTGTCTCGTCATGTTCCTCACCCGGTGCTAGCAAATAGCGGTATAATCCCGCTTCAGGTAAAGTTTCTTCCTTAGGGTAAAACTCAACTTTTAACGGAACTTCCTCGAGTTTAATGGCCTTTGAGGGCTTCATGCCAGTTCTGGCAAAAACATTGTTGTTTAGTTGACTCACACTTTTCTGGTGGTGCTTTACCCACATGGTACTGATTTTCTGTGGATCTTCCAATTCCTGCGCATCTTGTATAGGGAACAGTTTCTTCGCAAGGAATTTCTTAAAGTTTTCCATAAAGGCTTGCTTTCTATGATTATGCTTTGTTGTAGTTCTCACCACCTCGACATCGTGCTTCTGAAAGAGCTGAGCTGTTTCCGACTTGAACTCTGAGCCATTATCTACATAGAGCTTCTCAGGCCACTTTAGTGGACCCTTTTTGTAAATATCTGCAAACATCTCTGCTACATCGCTCGCCCTCTTCGTTCTCAGAGGTCTACTCGCTTTATAGCCCGAAGCAATATCGATCACATTCAAAGCGTACTTATACGTATTCTGATAGACCTTGTCATGAGGAAGATACAAAAGATCGGCCTGGTGTATCTTGTTCACCTTGGTCACGTAAAAGTGAGGATAGTCGATGTGCTTAGGCCTTGGTAGATGTATCTGCCATAAGGCTTGACGAGTTAGCCACTCCAAAACTTGTTTCCTAGTGAATCCAGCCTTCTGAAGCTCTTTAATAGCTTTATTCCCTTTTCACAGATTCTCTGGTTGATAGTAGATGTCATGCAACTTTTCAGTCATTTATTACATACGGTAGAGCAGAAATCCAACAATACCTAGAGTTCCAGCGATTGCTACTAATTCACCAGTCTTTTGAGCTTCAGAAGGGTTATAAAAATCCGTTAATTCAGGTCTAGGTGGTAAAGGTGGGAGATGTTGTTGTGTCGCCTTGTAGTACTCGTGCATACCTCGATCAAGATCAGAGATGTACTCAGAGGCGTTATTTTCTTGTAGAAGTTTGTTGTTAATAAAGTCAAGGCGTGTCGTGCGCTCTCGACCCCATTCCATTTGTGCTTGTCTCGTTTTTTCGGCTGCAATAGCGCGTTCTTCTCTCTTTGCTGCTGCTTCCTCATCACCAGAAAGAACCTTCGTAGCATAGTTTCCAAAGGAGAATAGTGCTGCACTTACTGCCCCTCCTATTAAGATGCTAACCATTTATCTAAGCCGAAATCTTATCCTTGTACCACCCTTGCTTGAGTGCGTAATCATCTGACAAAATTTCCATCTCAAGGTGTAGTCCAAGCTTTCCCACATCAGCTAAATCTAGCTTTGCGGATGGAGCTCCTATACTGAAGAATTTCTTTCCAGCGTACGCGTACAAGCTGGTGTAGCCTAGTAAACGTGCCGTCCGCCACATGCTATCCATGAATTCTTTCTCCATTTATATTAAGCAAAACGATCATGTTTTTGTGCTTGCACCTTTACGCCAGTGTCAGCAGAAGGCTTAGTAGAAGATCGTGTGTAGTAGTAGACTAACAACCCCACTGCTAAAACAGCCATTGTACCAGCTCCAATCATATAGTTCTTAGTAGGTACTTGTATAGGTACTTGACTAGGTACTTGCGTAGGTTGTTGTAACAATGTCTTTTTATTCTTTCGGTTCCACTCTACTAAATTCTTCCCACTCGCTACCCTCCCTGGGTGCTTCGATTTTACTATCTTCTTGTGGTCGCTCATTTATTTCACGCTCTTCAGCGAGTTTTGCGTACTTATTCCAATCAAGATTGGTAAAAATGATCGCAAACAGCGCGAAAAGACCGAGAAAAAACTTGCAATTCGAGTAGATAGTAGACCCTATCACATCCATAGGTGAAGCGTTAGGCATAGATGCCGCCATATAACTTGTGATGGAGTTAGTGATGAGTGGATTTCTGTTGATCTCCCCATCATCTTCGAAACATCTCTCACACCCACCAAATTAGATATCAGAGCGTTGAAATTAGGCGTTTCTTGCTGCTGCTGTTGCGGATCCTTGTATGTTTTGTATAGCTTTTCGATGGTCTTGTCACGTAACTTATTCACCCTTTCAACTGTCCAAGGTTTTTTACCGCCAAGATGTTGACCACTTTGTACAGCACGTATAAGTTCTGCTCTTTTCATAGCTTCTGCTTGAGTGTCGACTACGTCTAGAAATCCATTGATGTTCATGACTAGTTTTATTATATGACGACTCTTCCAGAAAACAAACATCAAAAGTCCACCCTGAATGCAGAAATAGACGAGTAGTAATGCTTCATACATTTTTATTTCATGTAGCGGTGATGAGCTACATGAAACCAATATTATTTTACAGCACCTTCTTCCACTCCTTGAGCAGTCGAACTAGCTCGATGTGACCATGTTGCGCTGCTAAACACATTGCCTCGTCAAACTTAGTCGCGCCCTACTGCAAAGACAGTTGAACTACCTCAATCGCTCAAACCTCAGTCAGTCGCTCCCCACTCCTTGCAGAGTTTGATGATCTCGACGTGACCCTTGTAAGCTGCCATTCTCATTGTCGTGTTTAATTCCTTCGCACACCATTCCTTGCACAGATTCACAATCTTGGTGTCAACATTTGCATCTATTATTTCCAACCACTTCATCAAACGTTCGATCTCCCACTTCTGCAAACTACAGATATTTTTAAAAGCTTCTACGATTTGCTGATCCATCTCCTTTTATTATACACAACAAAAACCCCAAACATGAACTTATTATTATTGAAAACAAAATTCCCTAGGAGAACCCTCTAGGGTTTCAGTTGTTGTTGTTGTTGTTGTGATACCATAGAGGGTTTTTAATTCATTGTCTTCGATCTAACCGGCACTCCACCTTGGCTTCTCGAATCCACCAGCTCTGAGCTCTACCCCAAGATCTTATACTATTTGTGTGTGACTACTTACGAACTCCGACTACTACGCACGCAATGGCCGTTCATGTTCTGTTCGAGTGTATTACATCTAGTCACTCTGTTTTTCCCGACAACTTTTGGCACATTTTGTGGTGAATACCGGGAGCGGACGGCACCATCCAGTTCCAATCTAGCAGCTCCACTAGACCTTCCCTTTCCGGCAGACTCTATCGCCTGTTCACCACAATTTCAAATTATTTCGCTCTTGGGTTTTACATCATTCATTTAGACTTCAATGTCTGCTTGTGGTGTCTCTCGGAAAATATCATGACATTGCGCATGCGGATAAAAGATCTCGCTCAACTTTAAGCGTGTTTTAAACGCTATAATGTTTCTGAACGAAAACTCTGTTTTAGAGAACCCTTAGGTTTCTACCCAAACCGCGATATATCCAATGCAACTGCGGGGAAGTGCGCATTCATGCAAGTTTTTCAACCAGGACATGAGAGACCGAGTGGGGATCGAACTAGCGATCTCATGATTACAACTTTTACGCTGTAACCACCACACTACACATCACATTAATAAAACATGATTCATTCTCATTTTGTCTTCTTCTAAATAATTACTCGTGTCAAATCTTTTTTCTACATCTTCGGCTATAACTCGATAAAAATCCTCCGTCTTGATGTGGTACACGAAGCTGTCAGTGTCCATATAGCAGAGTTGCAGCTTATTACCATATTTCGGCTGCATGTAGTCATAGTGGAATTCATACATTAACATCTTACTCACATCAAGTATAGCCTGACCTATGTATACAGGCTTCATTATCCTGATACTTGTCTTACCTATCTCCACACCCATCAAGTTTGCGCTAAAGCGAACCCCACTTTTAAAGTTAGGCTTCATGACGAACTTCTTGTAATTATTTTTGTTCGTAACTAACTTCATATTGCGATGGTGCCGTATATTCTCCATCGTCTTACCAAACACGCTATTGTTCATAAGCTTGAAAAAGTCTTTTTCGAAGTTGTTCTTTGATTCTTTTCTCAGTCTTGTGTTTAAGTGTATGTAAGGCTTGAGCCAGACAATCTGATGATACCTGATGACTCGGTGAACTTTCTTCAGAACTAAGCCGTGAGTCAACGCTTGATGTAGCGCTCTTATATCTATGACATACTCACGCATGTTGTGGAGATTTGGTACGAGTTTTTCCACCTTTGCAAGCGTCATTTTTTCAGGTAGAAACGGTAAACTATTATGACCATCATGTAGCCTCTTTGGACAGTCGATATCCACCTCCAGCAGATAGCCATACTCATTCTTCTTAACTAACTCTGCAATACCTTCAGGTGTGAACTTCTCAACATTTTTTACCCATCTAAATCCATGTGTTGGCAAGTCTGATGCCATAGCCCAACCTTAAAGGTTATTTGCATCAAGGTACATTGTATATGAGGATTCCTCGTTCGGATCATATTGATCATCCATATACTTGTTGTTTGCTTTTACATAGCGATGTACAGCTTGTGTTATACCTCCTCGCATACCTCTCTCGAACATTAACAGCATGTCTATGTCTGTGAGCAGCTCTAACTTTATTCGGCTATACTTCTGCCTTCCACGCCAAACCGGGCGCTGTGTAGAAATGGAGTGGATCTAATTGGTAGTGATGCAAGCATGTATCCCGAAACGTTTCAAACACATCTGCTAGCAGTAGAACATCCGTTGCCAAGTACACATCGTGGTAATCTCCAAGTGTTGTTATGTCTCCTTCTGTAGGCACTCTTCTCCATACCTGTTGTGCATGTTCATAGTCTTTGTCACTTATACCACACATGTTCAGCTTGCTGTAAAAGGCTTCCTTTGGAGGTAGCTCTGTCTCACCAAACTTTTCCCAACTATCCATATACTCGTATGGATATACACTTTTGCGGCGCATCAACTGAAAGATACTATCTTCCTTGTAAAACCATCGAAGATTTATACACTGCTCATCGCTAAGATAAGAGGACAATTTATCCAAACTTGATGCCATGAATCTACAGCTGTCGATGAATCTCAGCTCGATCTTCTTGTACACTTGTGCACCATCATAGTCGACAACACCAGCAAGTGGTATTGCTGTTTTGATATGGAAGGATATATACTTTTCCCTGTTTTCAGCACTGCATCCTATATCTTCCGTGTTGTACTTTTCCCCAAGTTCTCTAATGAAGAGGTGTGCATCGTATCCACTTAAGTTGTGAAAGATGATAGGTATATGATGTGGGATCTTATATCTTAAGTTGCAATGTGCAGCACCTTGATATAAACCTGTATAGTGACAATGATCTCTGACTTTGCGATTTCGAGGATCTGAAAATGGCTGCATACATATATAACAAGTTTTTGCATCTCGATGATTACGCTTCTGAACATACGTCAGTTCTATCATCGACTTTTTTGGAAATGTCGCATACAATCGCTTAACTTCATCTTCCAGATGGTCCACAAATTTCTTTACACAATCTTGCCCTCTGTATACTTTTAGAGGATCGGGGGCATTTCCATACGCAAACTTGCTGTACGTACACCATCCTGGAGGTATGTGCTTCGATAGTGTTTTTGTGTTCTTCTCTCTCCCATCTTCCTTCATAGGTACTAAAAGACTCTCGAAATCTGCATAGATAGCAAATGGTACTCTGAACTGCATCTCTCCATTGTTATAATACAACCATTTTTCCATCTCTCCAGGCATCTCCACTCTAACTTGTTCATTGCTAGAACAGTAGATATAATGCTTATCTCGTGACTCTACATTTTTAAAACCATTCAGACAGTTGATGCAAAAGTGTTGTGCATGTTGATGGTTTGTGTTTTGTTGACCCAACAACCTTGATAGATTCTTGATGGTTGCATAGTGATTCTTCTCTCCATCACAAACCATCAACAGATTGACTTGCTTCTTTGCGCTTATGTTACGATTAGATTCTCGCGTGGTGTTGATTTCCTTCTTTGTAGACTTTTCTTCGATATATAATACATTCACCGCGATGTCAGGATTATTCTTCTCAAACTTTCCTATCTTTCCTATTGCTACAGGAAATTCTAAATCATTCCAGTTGTACTTATTCTCATACTTTTTTAGGTTAGATATCCGTTGCGGATCTTTTCCAATTTCTTCATGATGTAGTGCTGCTATTACAGCCCACTTGAAACATTCTTCATCATCGTTTTTAGGGTTGATGATTGCCTTTTTCGACGCTATCCAGGATGGTAGTTTGATGTATGAAGATCCTCTCAGCAGCTGCAGCTTGTGAAAGTCCACGTCCAGGTGCATGATGTGATCGATGGTGAAGCCGCTTTCTGGTAATGCAGGATGCTCTACTTGGGTTTTAATATATGCGAACATCTCATCCAATATCTCTTCCATGTCACTACCTTGGAACACTCTCGTCACCAAGCTGTTAAATGGTTTATCTATCCTTATATATTCATCTTCAGCCCCCGTTGCTCCCACAGTTCCCTCATCATCTGAAAAATCATCATCATCAAGTTGAATTAAATTCTTGATCTTCTTCTTCTTCTTCCACATGATCCATAGAGATAGTTGTACTTTAGCAGACCCCATCTCCTCAACCTGCTCTTCAATCAATTTCTTCACATTTGCTCTCACTAGCGTGAAGTATCCATCAACATCAGCTTTTGCTATACCAGCTATACGAAAGCTTAGGAAAGTTTTATGTAGTGCATGCTTTATACTTCATAGGTATAAAATCATCACTCATACTTATAGTGTTGGTGCCTTCCATCGCCTGTTCTTCAACCATATCTTTTAACCCAAGCTTTTCCTTTGTATTGTTGTACAACTTTAAAATACCACTTTTTGCTTTAGAGAAAGCGTTCTTTATAGGCTCTTTAATTGACTTCGGTACATAACTCAAAAGCCAATCATACCATTCGTTGAGCTTAGGTTTTACTACTGACCGGTTCTTCAGCATCCCTTGAAGCTCAAAACTATCCATGTCTTCAGGCTTTGGGAGTATAGTGACTTGTCTAAGAGGTTTCCTTAGTCCACCTTTCCTAGGTGGTCTTACTGGAGCATCTAATAAATTGATAAGCTCAGCCTTCCTAAGCTTATAATACCCCTTTAAGCCACGCTCTTTTGCTACAGCTCTCAATTCTCGAACCGTTTGAATATTCAACATCCTTTATTATATATACTTTTTCAACTTGGAAATTTTTTATAAGTGGACAGAACTAGCGCATGAGTCAGGGGAATTCCCTAACTCATTTTGAGGACCTTTCAATAAGTAGTTTATATACTTATTGAAAATATGTCGCTAGAGCTTTCTTCTCCTCTTCATCAAAGTACCAATCCCACACAATGATATATATAAGCGAAGCACTAGATGTCCGACTACGATTCCCGTAGTGAGGCCAAAAAAAATATTGGCAGCCATTATAAATAGTGGCAAGAGTGAAAACGAAAGTGAATTTGTTTAAACACAAATAGAAAAATAAAACCATGTTTTTAAGTCTTATGTTCCAGTAGATGCACAAATCAATTTCAGAACAGTTGTAGTATCCATTTTATGCGTTTCTGATCGAAAATTATGTGCCAAATGGATAAATGAGCTTTATTTAAGAGAAAGATTCACCAACAAAACATTCCTGTATGTGCAGTAAACACTTTCTCCCAAGAGATTGTATACTCTTCAGTTTTGGTAATTCAAAACCATATTGGAAATCTAATGCCATTCCGTCTATCTTCAAATTCCCGATACCACATTCATTAAACACCACCAAAAGGCCCCAGGAAACTTCCCACAAAAAAGAACTGCAGATTTACTGCTTTCGAACAAATATATTTCAACACTTGTAAACAAGACATAGAAAAACAACTAAATAATATGTATATCTCAATCAATCATAAAATATAAACCAAACTGTGGGCATGGGTAGAAAAACATGATTAGCATAGGACGAGAAAACCATGACTAGACAAAGATAAACTGGATAAATGCTACATAAATAAACCAAGGTAGAAGCTGAGTAAAATGATACAAAACTCAAAATAAATAAACAAATTGGTAGTTGCAAAATTTCCAAATCAAAACAAACCATGCATAAAATATTCTATCAGGAAACATATGGCTCTTCTCAGGTGAACACATGGAAAATTTCATCACATGCATTTATGTTAATGTTTCAACACAGCAGCTTCTCGTTGGGAATTGTTTCAATCTTCTTAACATAGTTCTCAAACAAACAACCAATATATTGACAAAATGTGAATTCCCATCTACTACTTTCCCCATTGGAAATTATGACCAATCTTAATTTGTTGTTTCCATATCTTTTGATTCTGCAAATCGATACTGGGAACTAAAGCATCAATATTGCTAACATAGATCGTCAGATTTAATTATGTATGTTGGGCTAATCACAACATTGTCATAGTGAACCACAGGAAACACGCATCCAAGCCAAGGGTTTTGTAAATTTTGGTTTTGTAAACCAGCATCGAAACTTTATATTCACTTGCAAAAGAGGTTTATAAATTAGTATTCAGTAATCAGTAATCTGATAGGCCACAGCATCACATGTGATGGAACAGGGGCACATTTTGACAAAAAGTATCAGATTTGTCATCAATAAAAATGCAATTTTGATTTTGAAGATGAGAGCTTGTTTTTATGCCTGACATGCCATATGCTGAAGTTAGCCAAAAACATTTATATACACATCAGTTTCTTCTAGAACGAACCTACAAAAGACATTGAAACAGCCAAATATAAAAAAAGATACTGTGTTCGTTATATTTCCAAACGTAGTTTAATTGTTTAGAATAATATAGACATGAAAATAACGACAGCTGCATAATTTTCGAACTTATTGCCTTTTGTTTTTATAATCGTAGTTCGTATTAAGTTCAATAACTATTTTTTCATCAAAATAAATAAACATACAAGATCATAACTCATGTTATTGCTAATTATTTCACTTTTTCGCCCATTACACTGCACACTGTTTACATTTTTTGCCACTATTTATAATGGCTGCCAATTTTTTTTTCGGCCTCACTCTTTTGATAGCGTTTTTACGGGAGTTAGACATCTAGTGAAATATATATATCATTGATCCCACACCCTATCCGGATGCATAGCAACTTCCACCAAGTCGTAGTAGAGATCTTTCCCGAATCGACGCTTTTGATGATAGCGAAAGAGTTCCTCATGAATAGCTCCATAACCTGACCATTCTCGGCAGAGTTTAGCTATCTCAATGTGACCATTTACAGCTGATAGTCTCATTGCCCAGTCAAACCTAGTCGCACCCCACTCCTTGAACAGTTTGACGATCTCGATGTGACCATTGCGAGTTGCTGCAGACATTGCATCGTCAAAATCCTTTGCACCCCACTCCTTACACAGTTTAACGATCTCGAGGTGACCATATTTTGCTGCTAATCTCATTGCATCGTCAAAGTTTGTTGCGCCCTACTCCTTACACAGTTTGACTACCTCAATGTGCCCCTCCTCTGCTTCTGAAGTCATTAGCCAGTCAAACCTAGTCGCACCCCACTCCTTGAGCAGTCGAAATCTCGAGGTGACCATTTCTAGCTGCATTTTCCATTGCACTATCAAAATCTATCGCGTCCCACTCCTTGCAGAGTTTAACGATTTCGATGTGACCCTTTTTAGCTGCATTTTCCATTGTCCTCTCAAAGTCTGTCGCACCCCACTCCTTGCAGAGCTTAACAATCTCGATGTCACCATTGCGAGTTGCTGCAGACATTGCATAACTTAATCGCCTTCCCATCCTTTCTCTTATAACTAAAAACAGTGGATAACCTAGTTTCTCCTTAATTTGATTAAATACAGAAGTAACATTTCTAAGATAAGTGCTCATTTATTTCAGAAACTTGGAAATTTTTTACGAGTTGACAGAACTGACGCATTCGGATGTTTTGATGACCTCAGCACTTTTCCACGATACTGCTGACGTCAACACTTTTCAACGCATGCGCAGTAGGGTGGATTGTCATTAGTTTCTCGATGACGGTGCGCCAAGATCTGATGAGTTTTGTGTGCGTGCGCTAGAACCGGCCTTCTACTATCTCTGGAGCTTCTAAAAAACAAAGGAAGTATGGGAAGTTAATTGTGTTATGATTATGACATTCGTGTCTTCGTGTGTTATTAACGACGACTTCTCAATTCGCCGTGTTCGTGGATGCTATTATCTCCTTAATACTGAATACAACTACTGGGATTAAGTGCTGTTCTGAATAGCTGTGAGAATATCAGTTTTGTTCGTGAAACCATTTTGTTATTCCATGGAAACAGTTTAAATGAGTTTTTCTGTTCCGTCGTGATTACTGTTATGATTTATTAAGGAGATAATTGGGTAGTGACAATAAATAAACGCAACTGGGCAGAATATTCTGGCGATGCCTATTGTTTGACGACTTGAGTAAGTTGATTGTTCAGTGTATTGTTCCGATATTCTGCATTCTGCTTACACTAATCAATTAAACGAGAACTTATGCTCCTTGTCCAAGGATCAGACCAACAGATCTCCATCCGTCAGATCGACATCCGTCTAACCTTCCTTCTTTAAACATCAGTATAGCGGTAGTTGTATATTAAGTATTCAGTAGATAACAAACCTCCTGAATAATGGTCAACTCCAGTTGAAGAACATGTGGTGTAATCGTAAATTACATGCAAACGACGGACCGCCACATCATGTAAAATGTTGAGTAGTTTTGATGATGATGTCACAGTACTTGTTTTTCTTGTACACACACACTGTCGTTATGTTTACCAACTATGCACGTTTTCGTGTTGGTTGCTTTAATGAAATAGTGCATGAATGTTCATGAGCTATTTTCTGCAGACATTGATCAAATTGGGAAAGACTTAGAGCACTTTTCACAAAAGCTTTTAAGGCAACTGACTAATTTTTTGGTGTTACATCCAGGTTGCACATCTTTCTCAGAAAATTGTTTACCACATTGTGGACACGTGCTTTGTGTTCTTCTTTGACCCTGCATGAGTGGTAATATACAGTATAGGCAGAATGAGTGCTCGCATTTATTTATGGTCAGTGGTCTTGAAATAATCCCCTTACAAACGTGGCAAATGGCAAGTGAGGATTTTTATCTGGGTCAAGATCCTCAAGTTTAACGTTTCTGGTGTTAAATGTGTCCTCAGGTGTTTCCTTAGCGAATTTATTTATGATGTCTCTTGTCCAAATATCAGCAGCAGTTGATCTTCCTATGTGCTTGTTTTTTTTTGGTCTACCTCCAACTTTAAGTTTTTGTACTCTTGTACAAACTTTGCAGTTTGCACTGTGAGGTTCCCAAGTGACAGTTATTAAGTGTGTGGTGTTGTTTTTTTCAAGTATATTTCTCATTATTGTGTAGCACTTTATACACATTTTGGTAGGATGGATATCTGCTTCATCATTGTCTATATCCAGGAAGAAAGCTGTGTTTACCTTCAGTAATCGTTCAGAACTTTCCTTGATATAATGAATGCTTCTGCAGTCCGTTTCCACATATTCTGCATAGTTGGGAAATATTTTTTGTGTGGGTTGTTGGGTCAGCCATGACAGATATTAGGGCGAAGGTACGTGCACTTGAATGTACTTTAAAGAATAATAAAAAAACACTGGAAAATGAGTCCTTTTGATAAATGCTAAGGAATGATGGTACTTTCAGAGGAAATTGATGGTAAGTATGGGAAAACTTCTAAAGATATGTAATTTGCGAATAAAAATCTGTAACTTTTGGTACGTAAGCTGGCATTGAGTTTCGCGCCAAGAGTGGATTCAAATTAATCGAATCCTGCATTTGCACGTTCCAGAAGCAAGTTCAATCTTTTGTAAATCCCCTGCCAACCTGGAACATATCCTGTTTTGACCACTTATGCCTAAATTTGGGCTGCATTTCTGTGAACATGTGTGTCGTCCCAGATCAAATGCGCTTCTTCTCAAATTTTCGTAAATTATCTCGCGCATGCGCGTTTCTGAATGTCGCGCTTCTCGGTGGAATTGAACGAACGTGGGGGGTAATCGTAAATTACATGCAAACGACGGACCGCCACATCGTGTAAAATGTTGAGTAGTTTTGATGATGATGTCACAGTTTTTGTTTTTCTTGTACACACACACTGTCGTTATGTTTACCAACTATGCACGTTTTCGTGTTGTGAAGTTTGTTTTTAAAGAAACTGAAGCTGTGTGGTGGAAGTTCCAGCGGTTTTCAATAACACAACACGATGTTTCATTACGGACGACACGATGTGTGTTTGTCATCAAGAAAAAATATTTCCCATTATAGTGACAGGAGGGAGGAGTGTTGAAAAAAAAACGTAAAAAACAAAACCGTACTGCTGTCATTTGTCGTCGGGGTTCAAATTTCAGAAAACTAGATTTTTTGTGATCGAATACCAAAAAAATGTTACTTAACAAAAAATAAAGAATACAATATGTATTCTTATATTTTGAGGAGAAGCCTTTTTTCTTTCTTCCCGTGGCCATGCCTTAGTATCGTGCAGATATCGCAAATAAATATTTTGTCTTCTTTTTGTTGTTTTGAAGTTATACTTTCACATCTCTCTCAAGTTTCTAGATTGTCTTTTCCTCCCCCTCTTCTCCACCGTGTCGTCGTCATTGAGTTGGCTTAAGTAGTTGTTATGAAAATCCATTTTGTATCAAAAGATGCCATCTGTGGAGTCAACAAATGGATCGCTACATCACGCAGTCTGAATATTATGATTTCTTCCTTAAATGGAAATCGAAATGTTAATATTGAGTTTGTTTATAATAACCGTAATCCTCTTTTATGACATCACAAAATATTATCGGCACACGTCAAATCGGAAATCTCAAAAACTTGCCATAAGTACCGAGTCTGCTCGAGAGTAACCTTTCCATCATGAAATCGATTTATTCATTGATTAATCAGCATTTGCACGCTTTTTTCAGAAAATTTGCAGTATCTTGTTTTATTTTTCATAGCTTGTTTGACAAATACAGTAATAACCTATCATAAAAAGTAAGCTAAGCAGCTAGTCCGAGCTTAATAAGCTAAAATTTCCAGTTTCATCATTGAAGGCTGGAAACTAGTCGAAACTCCCACTTGTTGACTGACTGTAGTTTGCGTTTTGTACCTGGGAGGTGGCAGCGAATGATATTTAGTGAAATTCATCGACTTAACAGATAGAATCTGTCTTGGTTTTTATTTTAGAAACACTCTCAATCATGAATCCACCGTGTTACAGATGCAAGAAAACGGTATATGCTGTCGAAAAGTTAAGTTGCTTAGATAAAACATGGCATAAGGGCTGCTTTAATTGTGAGGTGTGCCATATGACACTGTCAATGAAAACGTATAAAGGCAAAGATAAACTGCCTTACTGTAACACACATTACCCGACCACGAAATTCACTGCTGTAGCAGATACTCCAGAAAATCTTCGTTTAAAGAAAAATACTACAAACCAAAGCAACGTTATTTATCATAAAGATTTTGAACAAGAAAAGGGACGATTCACAGCTGTTGCAGATGATCCTGAAACATTAAGAACAAGAAAAACTCAAAGCCAAGCAAGTAGTGTATTGTACCAGCAAAAAGGTAATTCCTCTGATAACAACATTAGGAAACAGTATGTTAAGTATCATATGTTGTTTTTTTCTTTTGATTTGGCAATCAATGCTAGAACTTCAAATTTCTTTAAATTGTCAGTTAACAAACATTTTAGGTTTGCCCTAAAAATAAACAATGAAAATTAACTTTTAACTGTCTTTGACAGTTCCCTTCCCTGTAACAACTGTCAATTTGACATTTGCATTTCTATTTGTATATATTTCTAAAATATTTATACAGGGATTGTCGTTTCAGTATATACCAGGGTCTTTTCTAGGTCGAAAGAGCGTCCGTTGATCGGACGCTGCCCTCTGCTTTTTTTTTGTTGAAAATTTATTGCGCTTTAAAAACTTCAAAAATCACTCGGGGGTTACAGGTTTAACCCATCGAAATAAAGCTCAGGTTGCCCTTTTCCTAAAAAAAGCCCTTTGGATGTTTATAATGTGCCCTTTTTCCTACTACCAGACGCTGCCCTTCCATTCTAGATTACACCCTATATATATACATATATCTACAAAATGTAAAACAAATTTTAATTTAATTTATGTGTTTCAATTTAATGGAAGCATCGCATTGTTTGATGAATCTGAATAACAATGGTATAATGGAGTTCATCATCTCTTCAAAATTCAGTGGGAAATATATTTGGGTCCCTTATTTTGAATAAACTGATATGTGTTTCAGAGAAGTGTGAGACAGATAGGAAACCTTCAAGTACCCATTGGGTGCTTTAATTACATTTATCTATGTGTGTATATTTAGTATTTAGTATAAGGCAAGCATTCTTAAGTGTCCTGTGAGTATGCGTTGATTTTCATGGCTTTGGCCTCTAGCTCAAGAACGTCTCTTATTTATGAATTTTTTATTTCTTTCATTATTTTTTTCTTTTTAATTCACTTTGAGTATGATAAACTTCTTATTCAATTCAAACTTTGAATTTGCTTTCACCAGAATATAAAAAAGTTTTGGTGTGTGTATTCACCTCTTCAAGGCATTTAGAGGGGATTTTGGCTTTCTGTAAATGGAAATAACTTTCCCAATATCTTGAGTGTCGTGGTGTCACCCTAAGGCTTTTCTCATCAATAAATATTTAATGTTAGATGCTATGTCTGTGACTAACTTTTGATCCATTGATCTATACTTTTCCTTTCTGTGAGCTGTAATGTGTGATAGAACCTTTGTAAAATGGTTTCCTTCTGTCTCATTGAAAGCAATATGGTCAAAGTGAATTGCTAAATTTTCTGTATGAATAGACAGTTGACCTTGCTTTATAAATTACATTGTAAAAAAATAGTGATGTTTAGTTGAACTGAAATATTTCCAAAAATATAACTGATCTCTTACAACAGTTGCAGGCGAAGCACCAGCTGCTGCATTCAATCCACCAAGAAGGACAAGTGACCCTCACCGTGACCCACAACCTGTGTCTGTGTCACCACCACCTCCACAAGCACCATCTCCTCCACCCCCTGAAGATACAACTGGTAAATATGTAGCTTTATATGACTACGCTGCTGCAGATGATGACGAGGTTAGTCCTTCAATCAATTTCTTACATCTTTATAAAACTTATAACACTTAACTTAAAGTTTAAAATCAAAGTTTCTATAATTAACTCAATTACTTATTGACCATTGCATTTTCTTTTTAATATTTTCAGGTTTCATTTAACGAAGGGGATATTATTATCAATGGTGAGCCCATTGACGATGGTTGGATGACTGGTACAGTTCAGTCCACTGGTCAACATGGAATGTTACCTTCCAATTATGTGGAGAAATGTTGAGAATGACGTGTATGATGGTTAGTTCAAATGTGCAAAGAGGTTTATCAAGATACCAATTGTTGTGACTTTTTTGAAAATGCAGAAGTATTTTTTTTTTCTTTTTACTTACAAATTTTAAGAAAAAAACAAAATTTAAAAACCATGTCAGTTTTTCTCTTCTTTTCTCCTGACAAATGTAATTTTTTGTATCATAAGTTTTTTCTCCTGTATAGTAGATTTACACCACTTTTTCCCAACAAAATAATCTTTTGTTATCAGTATTCAGTGCTCTACCACTGTACAATCATTTCGCAATTTTTAACGAATTTATTTACAAATTCCCTGGAATGTTTTTTTTTCTGTTAATGGCACTAAGAAAACGGATCCTGTAATTAAATTGTAGAAGGATAGAGGGATGTTTTTGTTTGTTCGTTGGTTTTTGTTATCCCAAGCAAGTGTCAGTAATTTTTATTTTTTGTATTTTTTCATTTAATTTAAAAAATATTGCTCAGTTTCTGTGTTCGTCCTTGTAGTATTTTTGGGTAAATACAGTACAAAATCTACCATCAGCTGCTTCCTTAACCTACCATCCTCTCAATATTATACCATATTTCAAATTATATTTGCAAATGATCTTAACCTTTCTCTGTTTCTTTCAATTCGAGACTGAAAGGCCTAGTTACACCATACGAACTACTAAACAGATTCTTTATCTTTTAGTTTCATTGTCTTTTATTCGCAGCAAAAGTGATCGCTCCATCCAAAAGTATTCTCAGCATATTCTTGAAAAGTTCGGAAAGATTTTGAGTGTGACATGCCTCCTGTAGCACATAACAAAATAGATTGTCTGTAGGAAACTTATCTAAGACAGCCTTCCGTCATTCAGTGCTGATGCATAATCTATCTACAAAATCCCTCAATACTTTCTTTCTCGCCTAAAGTGTTCACAAGGCAATAAAGGTTAGATGGAAGTTAAGGAAATGACACTTATTGATAATAGAACAATGTTGTATTTTCTGTTACACGAAACTAACAGTTATCAGTTGACGGAATCACGTATCAACATCTTAGCAACGTTGTTCCCATTGCCTCACAGTTACCATTGTTTCACGTTCAACATCAAGCTTTGAAAACGACGTTGCTTACACTCAGAGAGAAAGAAAACACGTGTTCGTATAAGTTCTGTCTCTAGTTTTCAGTGTTTATTTACAATATAAAATGTCATGGAGACCTGCCTTACTTAGCCAATATATATAATACTTTTTTAAAACAGGTTCTGACAAGAAACATTTGTAAGGATTTTATTTTTCATTCTTATTGTCAGAATCAGATGAACTTTTCAATTAGAACACTTTACCAATTCTCATTTAAAGTAAGATTCAACTTTTCCAAAAAAAAATAAAAAACAATCTCCTAAACATGTATGTTTCATATTCCGTTTAATAAACCACATGTTCGGTGAGATGTATTCAAGTCTGAAGTTGACATCTGATAACTCTTACTTGTATCTCACCAAAAATACAATTCACACAGTCCTGAACTAATCAATTCATCTGGGATGTAATGAATAACTAATATTTACGCAAAACAAACAATATTAACGTTCGTTGTTTGTGTTGAAGAATCTCTCCTCCATAGAGGCATATTTCAACTGTACACCTTCGCATGTGTTCATTTGAAAATTATCTTGTGGCACCAATCCTTCAAACCGACAAATTAAGAGCAGCATTTGTAAGTTTGAGGTATCCTTCTTCGTTGATATTGTATGAAGATCAAATCTTTTCATTGGTTTGACGTTTGGTCAGCACAAGTTGCCATTTTGTTGGCAACAAACCAATCGAATTAATTATATCTTATTGAACCAATCAAATGATTGGATCGCGTTGTTTCTGGTTGGTTACAACATCTTTTTCCACGTGCATGTTTTCATACGTCACGGATTTTTTCTCCTTTAATATTTCCAGGATTTTCTCAAGTTCGCGTAAAACATTGGAATCCATCGCTTTGAACTCTGATTCCTCAATACCTGGCAGAAAGACAGGATAAATTTTAAGAATTTTCAGGAATCATGTTTTACCGTTTTTATAAAATATTTACATGACGACAGCAAATTTGTTTGGTACAAAAACATCAAGAGTATTGGCATTATTAAAGATGATAGAAGACTGGATCCTTGTTATGGAGTATGTTCATCTGAAAAATCGTTACCATTACATCAATACGGCGAAAACACTTTATAAAAATGCTTGAACAAAAGAAGCCGACCCTGAGCCTTACCTTCACTAAAACATTTCACCATATATTTCTATGATTTCACAAAGTTCACACAGTAAAAATGTGATGGCAACGGTTTGTCAGACGAACATATTGTTACTTAATATTTTCATACCGGGTGAGCCACAAAAACGTCCAGATGTTTGAAAAGGCATTTCTCAAGGTTTTTAGGCGCAAACTTAATTTTAATGTAAAGAGTGTTGCTGAACTTAATTTTGATACATCATGCAAGAAATTTGACGTACTCGTTAAAGAGACATGAAGAAAAAACTTTCATGTCAATTTTCAAGACACGTCGATTTTTAACAAAATGGAAGTCAAATGATCTGTAATCAAATCATATTTTGCTCAGTTAAGAAATGGTTTTGACTGTTATCAATGAGAACAAAACAGAAAAAGACAACTAGTTTCAGTTCACCTAGACTTCCTTTTTGACGCACCCGGTATGCTGAACGCCATCTAGTTCTATCAAGAAACTCCTGAAGGCAAACCTGCTGATTCTTCCTTGACTTTCTTCCTTCTCCTCAACTCGTAGAAAATGCCAAAGATAAAGATCAAAATGATCATGACGAACAACACCACGATGGTAGGTGTGAACAGTCCTGCTTTAGGTGAGAATATATTTACCGCTTCTTCGTTGTGCTAGATGAAGAAAGGATGAAATTAGCTTAAAAATGGAAAGCCAACATTACAGTATTTTGACTTTCTCCTAGTACACGACAAGAAAGACTAGTGTGCAACAGCATATATCTGATAGATAAGACAACTGGAAACACAGAAGTGATGGGATTTTTATTCTTCGTGTTCTTCGTATCGGCAAATAACATCCAGGATTACGAGATGGGAGAAGTTACAGATAAAATAGCTGTACAATCTGTGCGATATCTTGCTCTCATTTAGAAAAAATGTGATCACCAAGAAAATATACTGGTTACCATGACGACATGTGAAGCTTACCTGCGCCCTTCCTAGCGCCGCTGTCGTGCAGGACTGAAGTAGTATACCGTTGTCCTCAAATAAACCCTTCAGGTAAAAGTAATCTTCATAATTGTTGATGAGCACGCCGTACGACATCTGTTTGCCTGAGTACGTGATGGGTGTCTTTCGGTAATTCGTCAATGCTTTGACGTAGCCTTGCGCCGTGAAAGAATTCAACAAGAAGCCTTAAAACATAAGAGTATAACAGTGAGGAAACCGTGTATTATTTTCTAGGTTGGTCATTTTTTTTCTTCCATAGCTTTTCATTTCACCATTCCGATAGTAGTTTTGCTTACCTTCTATTTCATCTGCATTAAAACCTGCTTTTAATTCTTCGATTGTGTCATAACCTGAAGTAAACAAGGTTGATGAAGAACTCTCTCCCATCAACTCATAAGGTGAACAAGAAGCCTTTGGATTTGCAAAACATATTCAATCTCATTTCTTTCTTTCTTATATTTCTATGCTTTTACTGATAAATACCTTTAGGTTTCCCTTCCTCTTGAATGACAAGCACTAAATCGAAAAGCTGTTCATTCAAAATTCCAACCTAAAAGGTTATGAAGAATTCAACATCATTTAAGCAAGCATGTGCTATACTTACTTTAAACGTACAAACTTTCGCGGGCAGAAACTTTCAATAAATTGCAAATTTCAAAAGTCCCTTGTAATTGTCCCTGAGAGAAGAAATGGTGTGGGTGGAATTGTTTCAATTTTTCATCCCATGCGATTTGAAGAGGTGGAGTCGATTTTTTTGCACAATCTTATTCTATGTTAGTCTTCTTTCAAGGTAAAATTGATGACGTCACAAAATGTTTAAACGCTAATAACTTCTCAACTATCAACATTAAGGACATGTTCTATATACCAAAATCGCTTATTTTTTCGAGCTCTATCGAATGGTATAATTTGTTTTATAAAATTCCGAAAAACAATTTCGATTTATATTGGGCTTAATGACGTCATAATTGGGCCCGTTGGGGGTCAAGCCGAGTGTAAAAAAAATTGGCAACATATTTTTGATTCTCATGAAGACAAATTAACAAATCTTTCTTTCAGATGTATGAAATAAATACAAATATAGAAAATGCGAAAAGCAACAAAGAATGATGTCATATCCTTATAGTTTCTTCTTTTAAGTCTAAATAAATATTGGCGTTAACTTTCGCGTTTGAACAAATTTAAAACATTTCGCCGACATAAAACTTTTGCGAATGGATCCTTCTGAATTTTTTCGTGGTACAAACTTTCGCGATTTTTTATCGAATAAGCGAAAAACACTTTCTGCCCTCGAAAGTTTGTACGTTTAAAGTTTGTACGTTTAAAGTTTGTACGTTTAAAGTATCTCCCTTCGCTAAACGTTTTTATGTTGGGAAACAAATTTAGTCATCAAAAGCAGGCTTTAAAAAGGGAGTACCGTTTTCCCGGATATTGTTGGAGTGGGAGGCGTTGAAGCTGCAGTAATGGCGTTTGTTAAAGATGCCGTCAACATTGAACATATGGTTATCCCAATTACAATCCAAGCCACCGCAAATAATCTGGCAGTCACTGATCTTGGACTTTTATCTCCATACCTATTCATGGAGAAAACAAATGAGGCGTAGCATGAAATCCAACTGAAGTCATGATGGCTGAAGACCGATCTTTTTCAAATAAATCATTGTTTTTTTTATCGACTCTCATATACCATGACAATACCATATTACACCAAATAATGCAATTATTTCAAACAATCATCTACCGATATCAATCTATGGATGATCTACAGATAGCACTGATGATGATTAATCGAAAAACTTATGCTTATTTTAAATAATTAAATTGTTGACTTTAGGACACCCGTGGTGGAGTAAAGTATTTAAAATACCCGTGTTTCTCCTCCTACTACTACTACTACTCCTCCAAGTTATGAACGTTTTCGTGCAGCGTTTACATGACATCGTTGCCGAATTCGCAAATTTGGTCAAATTAGGACTTCCAGTTGACCAATTTTCATGAAAATTTGCACAGAGCACAATTGAAAGGTGCTGAATTCGAATTTGACAATGATATTGCCAGGTTTGACTAAAATTGGCCAATTTAGTCCAAATTTGGACCAAATTTCGAAAGTTCTTCAATTTTCATGAAATTTTGCACGGATCACAATTGAAAGATGCTGATTTCGAATTTGACAATGATTTTGTCAGGTTGAATAAAATTGGGCAATTTAGGCCAATATTGGACCAAATTTCAAAAATTCTTCAATTTTCACAAAAATTTGCACGGATCACATTTGAAAGGTGCTGATTTCGAATTTGACAATGATTTTGTCAGGTTTGACTAAAATTGGGCAATTTAGGCCAAATTTGGACCAATTTTCGAAAGTTCTTCAATTTTCATGAAAATTTGCACGGATTACAATTGAAAGGCACTGAATTCGAATTTCACAATGATATTACCAGGTTTGACTAAAACTGGCCAATTTAGGCCAAATTTGGACCAAATTTCGAAAGTTCTTCAATTTTCATGAAATTTTGCACGGATTACAATTGAAAGGTGGCTGATTTCAAATTTGGCAATGATTTTGTCAGGTTTGACTAAAATTGGCCATCTTAGGCCAAATTCGGACCAAATTTCGTAAGTTCTTCAATTTTCATGAAATTTTGCACGGATTACAATTGAAAGGTGCTAATTTCAAATTTGACAATGATTTTGTCAGGTTTGACTAAAATTGGCCAATTTAGGTCAAATTTGGACCAAATTTCGTAAGTTCTTCAATTTTCATGAAATTTTGCACGGATTACAATTGAAAGGTGCTGATTTCAAATTTGGCAATGATTTTGTCAGGTTTGACTAAAATTGGCCATTTTAGGCCAAATTTGGACCAAATTTCGAAAGTTCTTCAATTTTCATGAAATTTTGCACGGATTACAATTGAAAGGTGCTAATTTCAAATTTGACAATGATTTTGTCAGGTTTACCTAAAATTGGCCATTTTAGGCCAAATTTGGACCAAATTTCGAAAGTTCTTCAATTTTCATGAAATTTTGCACGGATTACAATTGAAAGGTGCTAATTTCAAATTTGGCAATGATTTTGTCAGGTTTGACTAAAATTGGCCAATTTAGGTCAAATTTGGACCAAATTTCGTAAGTTCTTCAATTTTCATGAAATTTTGCACGGATTACAATTGAAAGGTGCTGATTTCAAATTTGGCAATGATTTTGTCAGGTTTGACTAAAATTGGCCATTTTAGGCCAAATTTGGACCAAATTTCGAAAGTTCTTCAATTTTCATGAAATTTTGCACGGATTACAATTGAAAGGTGCTGATTTCAAATTTGGCAATGATTTTGTCAGGTTTGACTAAAATTGGCCATTTTAGGCCAAATTTGGACCAAATTTCGTAAGTTCTTCAATTTTCATGAAATTTTGCACGGATTACAATTGAAAGGTGCTAATTTCAAATTTGACAATGATTTTGTCAGGTTTGACTAAAATTGGCCAATTTAGGTCAAATTTGGACCAAATTTCGTAAGTTCTTCAATTTTCATGAAATTTTGCACGGATTACAATTGAAAGGTGCTGATTTCAAATTTGGCAATGATTTTGTCAGGTTTGACTAAAATTGGCCATCTTAGGCCAAATTTGGACCAAATTTCGAAAGTTCTTCAATTTTCATGAAATTTTGCTCGAATAAAAATGAAAGGTGCGGATCACAATTGAAAGGTGCTGATTTCAAATTTGACAACGATATTGCCAGGTTTGATTAAAACTGGCCAATTTAGGCCAAATTTGGACCAAATTTCGAAAATTCTTCAATTTTCACAAAAATTTGCACGGATCACATTTGAAAGGTGCTGATTTCAAATTTGACAATGATGTTGCCAGGTTTGACTAAAATTGGCCAATTTAGGTCAAATTTGGACCAAATTTCGTAAGTTCTTCAATTTTCATGAAATTTTGCACGGATTACAATTGAAAGGTGCTGATTTCAAATTTGGCAATGATTTTGTCAGGTTTGACTAAAATTGGCCATTTTAGGTCAAATTTGGACCAAATTTCGTAAGTTCTTCAATTTTCATGAAATTTTGCACGGATTACAATTGAAAGGTGCTGATTTCAAATTTGGCAATGATTTTGTCAGGTTTGACTAAAATTGGCCATTTTAGGTCAAATTTGGACCAAATTTCGTAAGTTCTTCAATTTTCATGAAATTTTGCACGGATTACAATTGAAAGGTGCTGATTTCAAATTTGGCAATGATTTTGTCAGGTTTGACTAAAATTGGCCATTTTAGGCCAAATTTGGACCAAATTTCGAAAGTTCTTCAATTTTCATGAAATTTTGCACGGATTACAATTGAAAGGTGCTGATTTCAAATTTGGCAATGATTTTGTCAGGTTTGACTAAAATTGGCCATTTTAGGTCAAATTTGGACCAAATTTCGAAAGTTCTTCAATTTTCATGAAATTTTGCTCGAATAAAAATGAAAGGTGCTGATTTCAAATTTGACAATGATTTTGACAGGTTTGACTAAAATTGGGCAATTTAGGCCAAATTTGGACCAAATTTCGAAAGTTCTTCAATTTTCATGAAATTTTGCACGGATTACAATTGAAAGGTGTTAATTTCAAATTTGACAATGATTTTGTCAGGTTTAACTAAAATTGGCCATTTTAGGTCAAATTTGGACCAAATTTCGAAAGTCCTTCAATTTTCATGAAATTTTGCTCGAATACAAATGAAAGGTTCTGATTTCATATTTGACAATGATTTTGACAGGTTTGACTAAAATTCGGCAATTTAGGCCAAATTTGGACCCAATTTCGAAAATTCTTCAATTTTCACAAAAATTTACACGGATTACATTTGAAATGTGCTGATTTCGAAGTTGACAATGATAGTTAGTTTTTGCCAGGTTTGACTAAAATTGGCCAATTTAGGTCAAATTTGGACCAAATTTAGAAAGTTCTTCAAATTTCATGAAATTTTGCTCGAATACAAATGAAAGGTTCTGATTTCATATTTGACAATGATTTTGACAGGTTTGACTAAAATTGGGCAATTTAGGCCAAATTTGGACCCAATTTCGAAAATTCTTCAATTTTCACAAAAATTTACACGGATTACATTTGAAACGTGCTGATTTCGAAGTTGACAATGATAGTTAGTTTTTGCCAGGTTTGACTAAAATTGGCCAATTTAGGTCAAATTTGGACCAAATTTAGAAAGTTCTTCAAATTTCAAAAAATTTTGCGCCGATCACATTTGAAAGGTGCTGATTACGAATTTTTCAGTCATTTTGTCAGATTTGACCAGAAATAGGTAATTCGGGCCAAATTTGGATCAAACTTAGAAAGTTCTACAATATTCATAAAAATTTCTACAACGCACAATTAGAAGTTGCTGATTTTGAATTTGCCAGTCATTTTATTAGATTTGAACATAATTTGGCAATTCGGCAACGTTGTATTTTTGAGACTAAATATGTATCGTTGTGTTACGTCCTGAAGTCTTCAAGCCAAGTGGCTTCTTGTTGTTTTTAATTTACCCTACTATATGGCGAAAGATTTGTTGAATTATAATGATCTATCGTTTAGTTTTCCAGAAATTGCAGTTCAAAAGATACAACAAACGAAAACATTGCCATCATATCAGCATTTCTTAAATTTCTTTTCATCAACCTACCCAACGGTTGTCATGGAAACAAAACTCCACCAAAACCCTTGAAATACTCCTGGCACGAACTCACGTGGAAATTCATCTTCATTTTTTCGCGTATCCTAAAATGTGAAATATTGGTTGTAAAATCTTGTCATGAACTATTCCTTAAAGCATGAACACTACCGAACTTCGTGGAAATTCCGTTACTTACAAGAAGCCATTCAACAAAGCCAGCAACAAACGCCATAAGTAGAGTGATCAAGATTAGTGGCCAAAGATTCAAGCAGGCTGTTAGAAGTGCGTTTATAGTATCTTTCGTTTGTAGTTTTTCCGTAAAGAATTCTGCGCCTCTCAGATGGAAGATCGGCAGAAAATATTTCCCGTATTTTTTTGACGACGATCCGACAATCGGGAAAATGAAATTTGCCATGGTTACATTTTGACTTTGTAAGTTTTGGCCAAATTCGTCCATGTAACCATAATTGTGAAGCAACCTGGTCTTCACACAGTCTCCGCAACACTGTTTTAAGGTACTTTGCAAGAGTCCTGGTGAAGAAAGAAAGTAAAAAAGAATTGCCCGATTCCATTCGTGATTAGGGAGGGTATGTAGAATCAAAATTTTATTTCGGTTTTCACTGTCTTCCTTAGTGTGCTGAAAAAAATAGAAGCAAAATTTACTTGCGGAAAAAAAGTCAAAATTTTAAACTTATCATTTTACCTTCGATATAATATTTAAAAAAATGGTCTTGGATGGTCGTTATGTTGAACGTTTTCTGACATACAGTGTCGTTTTTCAGTATCTGACATTGACCTGTCGGTGATGTCGGAGATTGCTCTTCTCCCTCCAGACATTGTTCGACGCTGATCGGTGCGTACGGGTTGCACTGATCGGCAGCATGAACAATATTCACGACCAGAGCAAGTATGATGACGACTTTCATTTTTATTCAAAAACCCAGTCACTTTTCCGTCATGAGAAGAAAGTGAAAAAATGTGAGTGTTTGTTAGACACGATTTTCTTCATGTTATTTCGTCGTTTTTAATATTTCATAAAATGTTTCATTTCTAACCAGTTCAATTCAACACAGGATGAAAGGTCTGTATGAATGATTAATATCTTGAATGCTATCATGAATAAGGTTGGTGTGCAATCCTACCATAACTACTTTGCTTTTACGATACATGTGTAAAGTAAAGTTTCTCAAAATAATAATGAGCTTTTTTTAGAAAAGAAAGAAAACCCTGAATGGGATTATAATGAGATTGATTTCGTGGTTAATAGCTACCCTGCTGCTGAAGTTAAATGGAAAGACACCAAGTTGAATTATTTATATTTATAACCATAACACAGAGAATAGCAACAAAAATATTTCATGCCTTTCTACATCTGTAAAGTCATCCGAACGTTTTCTGTGAGGTGGGTTGACTCAGATTGTATCTAAGAAGTCAAAAATCTTTCAGTTTGTTCGATCTAGATTGGCTAATAAGCATGTTAGTTTGCCTTTTATGTTTTTGAAAAAAAATGTGACGATGGATAAAGCAAGGTGATCTAGTATAGTGCGTTCACTCTAACTTGGATAATCGTTAATGATTTTTATCAGACACGTTAAAGTAATGAAACAGAACGCTTATTAAAAGTTTAAAAATTCTTTTTCTACCCTTATCAAGACAAAAGACAATCAATGACTTTTAAGTGTTGTGGGAATTGACGCTCAATTTCCACCAGATCGTGCAAAAGGACATTATCCAAGTTAGAGTGAACGCACTACAGTGTGCCCCAGAAAAAAGAGGTTCGAGATTTCAAACGACTATTTCTTCTCAAATATTTGTCGGATATTTGCGAATTTTATATCATTTGACAGAGCTTTTTCTCCTCTTTTCAGAAATATGATATTTGTTTAGGTTTGGAATACAGAAGAGTAGTTATGCTGAATTTTCTCATGAAAATTTGTCATTAAAACGATAATGATCAATTAAAAGAAATTACAAAAGAAGTAATTCCAATTGAGAATAACTCAAGTAAAAAGATTTAACACACTGTTTTAAAGCCTGATTTACATTTCTGAACTTAATTTACAACTCAACAAATTATAAGCTTAAAAGTAAAGTGCTATTCAACATGTCCTCCATTTTTTGCAATGCAAAGGTTTACTCTCCGAGCCATTTCAGTAAATGAGCTACGGATAGTAGCTGGTTTTCCTCTTAGTAAGTTGATCTCATCAACGACTTTTCTCCGGAGTGTTGCCAAGTCAGGCGGGGGCGTTTCAAAAATTTTATTTTTCAAGTAACCCCAAAGAAAAAAGTCTAGTGGTGTAAGGTCAGGTGACCTAGGGGGAATTCAATATTATGGTGCAACGCCACAACACGGTTTTCAAACTTTTGACGCAAAACATTTCGAACTTGAACACTTCCATGTGGAGGGGCACCATCTTGAAACCACCAAACTCCATCAAAGATACCATTGTTGTAGCGGTGGTGGTAAACGTACCCTAATGCAGGGAAGACAATTCTTTCCAACATATCGCGATATGTTCTTCCATTGACGCTCCTGTTAAAGAAATGTGGCCCTACGATACTTCCATTTCCACAAAAACCAACCCAAACATGTAGCTTTTGCCGACACTGACTTTTTTCATAACGAAAATCTTCAGGTCGCTGTCCTTTGAGTGCATAACATCTCACATTTTGAGTGTTTACAGTCCCATCCATGCTAAATACGGCTTCATCACCTATCACAATGCTTGACATAAACCGGACATTTTGGGCTCTTGGAGAAAACCAATTGCAAAATCTGCGTCGCCTTGCATAATCTCCTGGCTTCAGCTCTTGTGCAACTTTTATTATAAAAGGATGCCATTTAATGTCACTTTTTGTTATGCGATTAAATGACGACTTCGATATTGCAAGTGGATTTCTTCTGCACGTGATTCGTGGCTGCTGATTTGGTTGCTGCGTTTGAAGTAACAAACGAACATCGTTAATTGCTTGAGCATCTCTCGTTGTACGCCTCCTGCCACTTCTTCCTTTATTCAAGTTTTTACTTGTCCCCTCGATGTTGTACTTTCTTATATTTTTTTGAATAGCAGAATTTGACGGTGGGTTTCTATTCGGGAAGCTCACTCGAAAGGCCTCTCTAACAGCTTGCAAACTTCGCGTTTCATGATATGTTCTTACCACAAAAACTCTTTGCTCTATCGTCAGCTGCATCTTGTTATGTTTGTAAACCTTATCAAAAAGCCTTTTTATAGCATTTTTAAGCACTCAGAATTGTTTAACTGACAATCAGTTTTTTCAAAAGAAAGGTGAATTTACACGTTAAATTTTAATTTCGTGTGTTTAAAAGAATCTCATGATATCTTTAACACCACGACAACTTTTAGAGTTAACAAAAGAGTAACTGCTCATTAGCACTTCTTTTAATTGATCGTTATTGAACTAACGAGTGTATCGAAAAAATATATCTTTAATATCTTTTAAACTCTTTATTTCTTTAAGATGAAACTTATAATTTTGAAAAGAGGAGAAAAAGCTCTGTCAAATGATATAAAATTCGCAAATATCCGACAAATATTTGAGAAGAAATAGTCGTTTGAAATCTCGAACCTCTTTTTTCTGGGGCACACTGTATACATTTTTACATAAAGGCTGAAATACAATATCATTTGAATGGATCAGTTTAAATTGTTTTAAATTGTTCCATTTATGACGGTTTTGCCCACGGGGACTATATTTTTATTTAATTCGCTATATGTAGCATGTTTTCTTTTATTTCAAAGAATTTAAACTGATCCATTAAATGTAAATGTATTTTAGCCTTTTAAATAATAAAATCGGTTTATACAACTGGAAAAATATTTTGCCAGATGAATACCTGACATGAACAGGAAAAACATATTTACCGATTAGTGGTTTTCTGGCGGAGTACCGGTCACAAGAGTAGGAGGTCGGAATCCACACCTTACCGAGTGATGTTAGAAAATACAGCAATCCACATACCTTGAGAATTGATGTAGCTCAAAGTATAGGACTATAAATAATCTAGAAACTCCTTAGAAAACACCAGTATTCCTGGGTAAACACAAAATAAAAACTGATAAATGAATAAATAAAAGCTTTCATACAACAACAAAATAGATACTTTGCAGAACGCCATGCAGTATTTGTTTTAACTATAAACAAAATTTGAACAAAAGTGATCAGCTAACACCACCCACAAGGATTTTCATCATTGCTGGATATTTCAGCACAACTACAGTATGTGATGTCATAACGGCTTCCATTTTATTCCAAGAAATGCTAAAGTTTGCTTAAAACGTTCAATATCATCGGACATACCACGTTAAATAAACCTTACTATGTAATGATCACGTAAAACCAAGCAGGTGAAAAAAAACCTTCAATAAACAAGTTAATGGTATTTTTCTCGATATAATTTATCAGATTAATTAATGAAGAAAATAAAGGAAATCAAAAAGTATAAAATATTTATAACTCTCTTGTAAGAAACTTTCATATCTATGGATGAATAGAAACATTATTTTATACACCATCCGTCTGTCTAACCGCCCCTCCCATAGTTTCCAATCTTCCTTATTTGCTCCGCTATTTCTTACTTTATCTTAAATTTACCTTACTATTAGCTATTAAACTAAAGATCATCTGTTTTCAGTTAATATAAAAGTTATGATGAAAGGGAGAAGATACCATTGTATCATTTTAATCCCAAAATATTTATTTATAATGATTTTAATCATCCTATGAACATCCACTTTGTAATCATTCATTCCTGCCAAAGCTGAACACAGACGTACTCATAGCATACCTTAACAAGCGCACCATAATGCCTATAATTAAGAAGTGTAAGTGTAATTTTTAAATATTTTTAAATAGTTTAAATTGTAATTTTGTTTTATACAGGTCACACATTGATGACAGCGACTTTAGATTGCTGAAGTGTTAAACCTGTCAAAATATTATTTAATAATAATAATGACTGGAGTTTACTGGAATCCAAGGTCACAAGTTCACATACCTCATTTACCCCAGCTAATCCTGGTTAAATGAGACAACATTTTCGTTTTACTTAAAGAAGAATTATAAGTTATAAACTCCAATTAAAACTTTTTCAGCTAATATATTGCTCGTATATCATTACAAACAAAAATGGTTAATGATTAATGTTCTGAAGATATCTTTTAAGGAACAATTATGCGTTCTTTGTTTTATCATCAATACTGTCTTAATGTCTGTACTTTTAAGTCTTTTATGGTTAACCTAGTCTAGTTATTCAACAATCACAGTCTATCTGTAACTGATAGCAGATAAAAACGATTTGATTGTAACATTCCATCTAATTCAGTTTGAATTTAATATTTTCAAAACAATTTTACAAATGCAGCAGGTCAGCGGCATTTTCTGTTAATCTTCTTACCTACACGTTTTTTTTTATATAAGAAACATGAGACTGAAATCTGGAACAAAATTACGAAAAATTTAAGAAACATGGTAGGCTGAACTCCTGATGAACATATTTTCAACAACAACAACAAGAATATTAAACATCAGTGAATAAATCAATGAAACGTTTTCCATCAAATTTGCCCATGTAGTCCGGGGGAATCTTAGTTGGACCCAAAGTTTTAGTACACATGGAAATTTTTTGCTGAATCGTGTTCATAGGGTCCCTAAGATTGAAAAACCGATGAGTGCCACCTCAGATACCTTGAGCATTTTCAGATATCGAGACAAATTTAAAATGGTAGATTTCTGTGATAGGGTAAAATTTTGATCTCTTCAAATATGGTGATATTGTATATCGTTGGAAAGGAAATTTTATGCTGATCAATTTTCACAATACAACTATGGCCTAAAAATGTACCCAACTTGAGTAAATTGCATCCAAAGTAGCTGTGATGACGTCATTTTTTGATAAAAAATACATCCATATCGTTAGAAGTTTTTCTCATTATTATCGAATATTTGCGTTCGACAGTTTAACATGAAAGGTCTGTAATCCATATCAACACATTTGAAACGAAGGAAGAAGAACGATGTGAAAACGCCAGACAAAGACACTAAAGTATTGCGTCAGCCATTTGATTGGAATAGACAGTGTTTATTCTGTGGCGAAGAATGCTCCATAGATGTAGACAAGAAAAACCCTCAGCGTTGGAGAGAATCATTCGAGTGTAGAACACATGATAGATGTAAAGGAACGCTATCCTTCAATTACTTTTATTAGATATTACAGTTCCAATATGATACTAGTCTTTCTATTTGAGTTTTGAAACACTACACGTGTCACAACATCATATTTTATGATGACTACAATTGTTGTAAAGAAGAAGTCATGAAAATTTTTTTTCAGGAAATCTAGGACTCGTGTCATGCAGGTTCTTGTGTTTAGGTTTGTGATGCATGAGATGATGATTGGGAACATCAAATACAGTTAAGTGACTCCCGTGCAGCTTCAGATTTACACACAGCCGATGCAAGGTATCATAATGAATGTAGATTAAAGTTCATGGTGGAAAAGAACGTCTCATATGCAAGAAGAAAAGCAGAAAATCAAGAACTAGAATCCGTTGATGAAGCATACAAGATAGTAAAGAGCGTTTTGAATCGCGACAGAAAAAACATGTGGACATCAATAGAAGTTGAAAAGATGTTTCAAAAGCATGGTGGTTCTGAACTTTGAAGGCAGAGTTTGGTTGGACATCTTATAAAAAATTTCTCAAGGGAACTAATAGTGTTATCTTCTCCAGGATTGGCAAACCTGTTAGTTTTTCGAAAGCATGTCTCAAGTATTATGAAAATTACAGAATCAGAAGACAAACCAATAGATGTAAGCAAAGCAACAAATTGTAATTGGTAATTGGTTGTGATACTGTTCCCAAGATGTTTAGTATTGGAAAGAAGAAGATTGTGAATATGCTTCTGCAAGCAATTTACTTGGAAAACTTTGGACACATTCAATCAGAGATAGCATCGGTTATAAAAGAATGTTCAAAGTTTGTGGCAGCTTGTTATGGCATCAAAAACAAAAAAAGTTTATCAGATGCTAGATTTTGCTTGTGGGCAAGTCAAACAAAGAAGAAGTTGTCTACGACACTGAAACCACTAAAGTTAGAATCTCTTCTACCCATAAACGAAGTGTCCATTTGAATGTGTTACGTGCTCATTTGCAAGCCTGCATTTGGATGAGTTGTGTACAAGTGAAACCCCCTGAAATGAACTCAGTGAAGATATGAAGAGCATTGGTTATCATTATATTTTTTATTGTAATATACAAATTGCACTGAGAAACCATAGATTTTTACAAAAGTTTTGTTGTATTTTATGACATTGCTTCCCTGTATTAGTTTATAGTTTTATTGTTAAAGATGTTCAATACAAAATATCCCTTTCCAACGATATGTAATACTTGGAGCTGAAAAATGTTTTATCAAAAAATGACGTCATCACAGCTACTTTGGATGCAATTTACTCAAGTTGAGTACATCTTTAGGCCATAGTCGTAATGTGAAAATTGATCAGCATAAAATTTCCTTTCCAATGATATACAATATCACCATAATTGAACAGATCAAGATTTTACCCTATCACAGAAATCTACCATTTTAAATTTGTCTTGATATCTGAAAATGCTCAATCTGAGGTGGCACTCATCGGTTTTTCAATCTTAGGGATCCTATGAACACGATTCAGCAAAAAATTTCCATGTGTACTAAAATTTTGGGTCCACTTAAAAATTGTCATTATTCCCCTGGACTAATGTATATTCCACTTCCATGTCATCTTCTTCTTGGTCAGTCTCTTTGTCAATCATCAGGCTTGCCAAAGCTTTGTTTTTAAAATATTTTTTAAGAAACATCTAGGAAACATTTCAGGATGAAGATATGAAAATATTAAGAAACATTCAGGCTCAACTCAAATTGTGTGTATCTTATATATATTATAAAAAAAACGTGTATACGATCACTTGAATTTCACTGACCAGAAATGATCTGGAAAATCATAAACAACGACGAGGACAATGACACACTATTAAAATAGTCAGCTAGTTCAAGCCGTGGACTAATTAACATAGTGCTTTGTTTACGTTTTACTAATGTTTTGTTGGTCTGAATGGGGTATCAAAGAGATAACCCTTTATTCTCAGAAATGGTAGGCGTTATTGTTTTGCCAATTAATTTTGAAGTTTTGACGCCGTTTTTGAAAAATCCCTCAGTTCCCTTTCATGCGTAATGATTATAAAAAACACAATGGTCAAATTAGATATGTTTTTCGAAAACAAAGCGTAAAAAGTTTTATCGCACATTTACTTCTTCATTGCAAAAACAAAGTAAAGAAATTATTATAAGCGAGGAAAAATTGTTTATATGTTCTGTCTCTCATGTTTTTTAATTTTAAAAATCGTCGTGAAGCCAAAAAAATTTTAAAACGTTTTGATTTTTTTTTTTTACATGATAGATCTGTCTCTCATGTTCAGTCTGTTCGTCATGATGACTACTTTAAGGGCAGAAAGTTTCGCGGGCAGAAACTTTCGCGAATTTTGCCTTTTTTCGCGAAAGTTTCTGCCAGGTAAGAAAGTAAAATCGAAATTCGCGAAAGTTTTTTTCGCGAAAAGTCAAGTTTTTCTAAAAATCGCGAAAGTTTTTTCAACAACAAAAAATTCTCCAATAACAAAGAATCCAAGAACGGAGTGGTTTTAGTTAATTTGTAGGGATGCCCTGAAATACAAACGCTCTAAAATGAACTAAGACAATCTTTACTTTTATTTCTATTTACATTTCGATAGTTTTTTTGCAAGAAAGTTTTAAGAATTTTATGAATTTTTAAAATAATTCAAAAAAAATTTCTTCATTCATTGTCATTCGCGAAAGTTTTTTCCCCCGAAAGTAATGTTTTTGGAGGATTCGCGAAAGTTTTATCAGTAAAATTTATTCTAAAATTGTTATTCGCGAAAGTTAAATTTGCGAAATTTCGCGATTTTCCATCCTCGCGAAACTTTCTGCCCGCGAAACTTTCTGCCCTTAAAGTATGCTTTGCTTCAGAGGTGTTTTAAACTGGCAGATATTTATTTCTCCATCCTCTTTTTGGGGAGCGAAAGATGGGAATAATATTCCTTGCAGAGGTTGTACAGAAAGAAAATTCATTTCGTATTACACCAAATGCGCGTATTGATCTACCATTACCATTCCCAACTGTAAACGAGAAAAATCGTTGAAGTTCATATGTCTAGCTAGTTTTGACGCAAACGACATGAAAAAAAAAAAGATTTTATAGCAATTTCGTCCATTAATTCCAAGCAAAAAAAACAACACTTTTTTATCAATAAAAATAAATTAATTTTTTTCTCTCTCGTGTGGTTAGAAAAACAAGTAAAGGTAACAGAATAAAATACTTTAGAACAAACAACCACGGACACAAATACTTTAGAACAAACAACCACGGACACAAATATTTCGAACACGTGTTTAAATGTATTTTCGAACCAGCCTCAGTTTGATGTTGTCACATTGACAATCCTTAGAACACAATTTCTAACACAGACACGAGGCTGGCGAGAATGATCAAGTTCAACATACGCCACAACACACAAGTTCGTCTACACCTTTGATGTCATACAACAAAAACAGAAACTTAAAATATTTCAAAATATTACTACAAGATGACGTAACATATGATGTCACGTTTACGGGCCATCCTTCCTTTTAATGGCACAAAGAAGTCAGGGCAAAAAATTCCAAACTTTTACGGTTTTGTCGTAAGAGCCGGATACAATCATGACGTCATCAAACTGTAAACACGTCACTCCATCTGTATGTTTGTGCAGCGTCACAAATCGCTCGCCCGTTTTTAAACTCCAGATCTGAAAAATCAGCAACATAACAATCACGAATGAAGAACATATTTTGTGGAAATCAAATTTGTTTAAATTTTGTTGATAGCAAAAAATGGATTTCCAATCACTTAAATATATAATAGAAAAATCTTTCAAAAAACCTCCCGCATGAACGTCTAATGAATAGCAGCATACAGTCCATGTGACAGGATTCAAACTTTACGGTGTAAACCTTCTGAAATGTGTCTGGGTTAGTGAGGGTAGGGTTCGGGCTAAGCCTCGTTTGTTCAAATACTTTTTAAAGTGTTTTGACCGTAATAATGTAATGTTTGAATCATGTCACATAAACATACTCGCAGTTGTATGTGTCATCAAAACAAACGGAAGGAAATAGGGCGTACTTTTAACGTTTTATCATCACCAGCGCTGACTATCTTCCAGTTATCAGCTTGAAGACATCTGAAAGGTAATTCAATAACCAATGAGAGATGGATAGTAAACACTGCAGAAAAGTAAACACTGCAGAAAAGTATCTTCTGTAGATTCTGTTGTTTCCTTTATTCTAGAGAAAAAAACATTTCGGAGAAATTCTTTCTGTAAGGATATTTCAAGACTATAAATAAGCACTTTGTAGGACATTTATACCATGCGCCTTCCAGATAAAGGACATGCCTACCTCACAACTCTGGTATGTCCTTCCGATCGTATCCAATCAATTGTGCCAATGCACTAAAATTAAGAAGATCAAGTTCATAATGAAGATATAATACGAAGAAAAAAACAAATGACCGATAGTGAGTTTGGATACTGGAAGACGTGAAGAACTAACGATAGCGACCGACACTGAGTTTGGATACTGGAAGATGGTGAAGAACTGACGATAGCGAGAATCAATGAAGAGAAATAGAAGAATATCGTTCGAGTTTTGCTGATTTTATTTTACCTGGCCAGATATCAAATCCCAGAATTTCAAAGTACAATCCAACGAGCCACTGATTATTTTGTGGTGGTTGAACTGCAGACACGTCACCGCGTCCAAGTGGCCGCGAAGTGTCGCAAGGCACTGTCCATCGAACAAATTCCAGACCTGCTTACAAGATACGGTTCCAGTTTGAATATGAAGATTTCGAAGAAGCAAACATTATGAAAAGTTAAGTGAGTTTTACCTTGATAGATTTGTCTGCAGAACCAGACACTATTTTTTCATCGTCGAATTGAACGCATAAAACTGCAGCATTATGTCCTCTACAATAAAAGATCGAATTTGTGATGAATGAAACGTCTCTTCATACAGCAGGATAGTTCGGAGAGAAAATTTATCGAAAATTAAATTTTTGTTTTTGCCTTAAAACCTCAACCAAAAGTTTATTGTTTAATATAGAAAGGCAATCTTACAAGAACGTCTTTTCATACAGCAGGTTTCACCTCATAAATACTCGCGACAGTTTCCTTTACGAGATCAAGCGCTACCACATGAGGAAATCCTTTTTATGCATTGAGTAATAGAAACGAGGTTAAAACCGCTTTGACGTCATTTGCTAAAAAGGTTTGAAATTTCTTGGTTAAGGTTTACTTTACCTGAGCGTCAAGTTACACTGTCCAGTTGTTAAGGCCCACACTTTCAAGGTCATATCGTACGAACCGCTGATGACTTTCTTATCATCCACCTCATCGGAAGAGAAATGAGGTTAAAGAAGCATATGTACATCATAGTCCACAACCGAAACATTGTTTGTTATAGTGTATAATTCAACAAACTTTTCATACTTGTAAACATCGAACAGTGTCCAAGTGTCCAATCATGGTAACGCGACATGCAGCCATGTTCCAATCAGAGCCGACGGAAAGATCCCATACCTGTAAAGAAAAACCATGCGTTCGTTTGCAAGTTTTTCTACACACATTCTTCTAAACACAACGACAATAATTTACTTTGATTGTTGCATCTGCCGAACCACTGATCAATCTGTTTCCACTCAACTGCAGACATCTCACAGTGCCCGAATGACCAACTAAAGTTAAGACCGGATCATTTGACGTCGATGTTAAATCCCACACCTGCGTAGAAAACATGAACCTTAGATTCGACAGATTAATATTAAATCAATGACTGTGCCACTATATTCCTTACTCAAAACTACCGTAAATTCAAAAGATGGGACATCCCAGAAGTCTATAATATGTTTGTATTGTTACGTCGAAATACAACTCAATTATTAAACTAGCATGTAGCTTTAGCTAAAAATGCCCCCGCGCTCAAGCTTTCCAATTTGTACAGCAAGCTCTACATTAAACAAGAAAACTTTCCGCCGAAACATTTTGTAATTTAAGGATTTATGATTGATTTAGGGCCTCATGAGAGGCATACTCTAAATATATCGACAAAGCCAGTCTTTCATGTATGGCAAGATACACAATATTTCAAATATAAATCGAGATCAAAGTGTCTGTACGCAGTAAAGAAAGCGCGTGCCGAAAATCACATATTTTTAAATGAAAATATTTAAGTTTCACAATACCACGAATTTAATGAGTAGTGTAATCTTGTGGCATAGTGTAGCGGTGGCTACACTAACTTGGAATATGCAAACCAAATAGATCTACTTACACAGCTGAAAATCTGCATAAAACTTTTTTGTTACTTTTCGCTATCACTTAGGCATTAGTCACACTCATGCTGATATACTTTTTAAAAAGTGTAAATAAGGCTTAACAAGTAATATCAGAAAGTATTGCTACAAACAGAAGAAATGTGTGAACTGCAACCATGGATACGTATTTTATAATCAAAATAAGATTAAGATTTGTTAAAGAAATTCTGTGAAAACCAAAAGAGAAAAAACAAACTTTTTCGAAAACAATTTAAAGCGAAAAATCCACTAGAAATCATTTCAAGCGTTTCAGGCTTTGATTCAAAATAAAAACTAGTCAAGATTAAAAAATAAAATACATGGTTGATACAATTTCAGATTTCAAGCTGTGCTTCAAAATCCTTGTCGTTCCCTTTACTAAAACAACACAAAAGTAATATGAAAAATGTCTAAGCAATTTAAGTATACTACCTTCCTAAATAACATAGTATAATATAATAATAAATTAGAAAAAGATACGAAAGAACATTCTTTCTCCCACCTACGGTACCATGCTTTGAAACGGAAAAAAAGCAAAGTCAGCTAATAATTGTATACCACCGTGTAACAGCAACACGAAAAGTTGGAAGATGATGATGAACAAAATCGAAAACTGACTTTCGCCTATCTCGTGAAACTACTATGCCTCCTCGCTCGCTTACGCTCGCTGCGGGGGCAAAAATCAAAAATTACATCTTCCATTAGTTTTTGCAAACCTACATGAAAGTTGGCTAGCATAAGGTCAGGTTATATAAGGGAAACTTTGTGAAGCGTTAAGATATCTAGCAGAAAACGTTTGAGATAGTGACATCAAGTGGTAATACACTAAAAAATACTCAATAAGGAATTCCTATCCTTTAACACGCACTGGATTCATCATGTCATGTGGCTTCTTGGAATAACCAACAAAAACTGTCAGATACAACAAGTAACCCTTGTGTCAGATACAACATCCCTCATGCAACCATCGTGTCAGATACAACATCCCTCATGCAACCATCCTGTCAGATACAACATCCCTCATGCAACCATCATGTCAGATACCAGATCCCTCATGCAACCATCATGTCAGATACAACATCTCTCATGCAACCATCATGTCAGATACAACATCCCTCATGCAACCATCATGTCAGATACCAGATCCCTCATGCAACCATCAAGTCAGATACAACATCTCTCATGCAACCATCATGTCAGATACAACATCTCTCAAGTAACCATTGTGTCCGATACAACATCCCTCATGCAACCATCCTGTCAGATGCAACATCCCTCATGCAACCATCGTGTCATCCATGGAGATTGTTTCTTTTTTATGTCAGTCAACAAATTCAAGATTGCCCGATAAAACACACAAAATAAAAACAACTAGTTCGATACTTTGAAATAACATCTTACTTTGATCGTTTTGTCTGAAGAACCACTCACGATTCGTTTACTGTCAAACTGCACACAAGATACACCTAAAACAACAGAAAAATCTTTCATGAAAGGAGTTTTAGTTTAATTATACCGTTTAAAAATGAGATATATAATCTAATTCATCTCAGTATTTTAAACGTTAATATATCTTAGATCAATCAAATTGAAAATGCCTTAAATTTGAATTGTGATTATTTATCAAAAAGCTAAAAAGAAATGTTTCATAGGAAACAAAGTAACATAAGACTTCCGTATAACCAAAGATGATGAAGAGTATTTGATGAAAGATGAATTAAAGTTTCAGCTTACCTTGTGTGTGGCCAAAGAAAGTTTTCACCTTGCATTTGCCTTCCATCCAGTTCCTTTTACAGGAATATCGTTCTACAAATATTTTCCGCCACTAAACAAGAATTTGAACGGATGGAGTCAATGGCTTCATGAGGGACAGGAAAAAGAAAGTTCTTCCATAGTAAAACCTAATGAATAAAAAATTCACAATTTTCAACATGAATGGCTTCATAATACAATTAAGTGTATACTTGTATTCTTCCATTTGCAAGCTTATATTTTTCGATTTGTTCATGGTGTCTTACAGTGGACAATCGATACATCGGATACCTATGAAAAAACATGGTGACATGGTCATACTTTAGCGATGTTTTGTGAAAATCCTTATAGCTGTTTGCAATGTCTGGTACAAAATTATCTAAAGGAGTAGTTTCATAAAAAATTGACTTTTTCTTTTTTGATTCATAGATCATGTTATTACACTGGTATGTTTTGGTTTATTGTAACTTAATTGGTTGTACAAAAAGAATAATGAGAGTAAAGTTTTTTTAAACTTTCTTAAGACCCCAATCAAAAACATTATTAGTTAAATTATATACTGTCTTTTTGAACTTGACTCCCTAATACCAGTGATTTCTCACACTTATTCAGATTGTTTCCAGAGTGTTCACTGTCAGAAATTTCTTTCATTACACTGCATTTTGTTATTTTCTTCTCACTTTTCATTTAGTTTCATCTGCTTGTGTTTGTTAAATATGACATCATAACATGAGTATTTTAAAGGACTTTTTAAGCATTGTTTATAAGATCAATAAAAAAGAAAGTTAATGTGTTCATACAAAATCAATAATGGGGATTTCAAATCTTATAAAAAGAAAAATTTGATTTTTGAAGGAACAAATCCTTTTAAGGTCTCTAGAATCAAAACAGTCAAAATACAAAAGCATAAAGCAAACCTGCAAAATCGATGCCATAAGTTTTCATGCGATGTGTATTGGTACCATGTTCTGTTAACTTGACTTGCATTCGAAAGACTTACTATGGGAAATATGATCAATTTACAAACATGATCAGTTTAGCAAGTGGGATATTGTATGCTGCTTAAGTAGAGCTTGATAAAACTACTGGTTAATTTCGTTAGATGCTACATAATATTAAAACATAGCTAATTGTAAGAAATTTGCAAATGCAGTCATGAAAATCCGTTGACAAAAAAATCAATCAAGATAATTATGTTCAGAATCAAGAAAATTTTTATCTTGTTTGTGATATATTCTGATCTTGAGCAACATGGCATCTTACTTGCATCTAAGTACCCCAGGATATGATACACAACATTTTCGGGCAGCCATTGAAGCATATCTCTACAATTCTCTGGGCAATCACAGTGGAGAACAGGTTCCATTTTTAATGATAACATATGCATTTGTGGTAACCGGCATGAAGCCTGTAAATATAATTTTGTTGTTATTATTGAAGTCATATTTTCTCACGAGGGGAGAGGGTGATAGATAATACAAAGATATTTTCAATCATTATTCTCATTGCGAAACTAAACTGAACAAAACATACATTATGAGAATTTCCCTACACTCACCAATTTTAAATCATCAATTATCCAAATAACTAAATAAAATTTTTAAAATCACCCTGAATGAGAGTGCATTTACTTGTCAGAGTTACAAGTGGTTTATCAATTAACCACACTTGTCAACATGTGATGATATACTCAAAACAATCTACTCTTCTCTTCATCACGGTTTAATTTATGCATACTCACCAAGATATTTTGAATAAATATATTCTTCTGTTCATCACTGAAGTCTGTAAACCACTGCAAGATGAGCTACAGTAAAAAAAAGTTAGGGTAAAAGTTTCTTATCAACAGAATCTAGCTGTGAAGAGAGAAAGATAAGAAAAGTAATGCAAACCTACATCATTTCGTTTCTTAAACAGGGGTGGTGCGATCCCATTAAAAGAGCAAGGTAAAGGATTTAATTCAGGCAGCTGTCCTAGCCCAGAATCCCAATCACTATCCTCACAGGAGCTGCTTGAATGGAGTTCATCCAAACTATTATCATTATTTATATTCAATTCTCCCAAGTCACTAAACAATTGAAAGTCTGCAGGTCCATGTTGTTCAGTAATTCTTTCTTCGACACTCCGTCTTTCATTGGTTTTACTGTCACGTCTAATACCAATCAATTTCTGGTTTTTATGTTCAAGATTGTTGGGAGTGACTAATGAATGATCTTCTGTTTTCGTATTTTTGACAGATTTCAACTGCCTTGCAAGAGTTGATAAACCATGGTTGAGTCCAAAGTTATGATAGGAAAATGTTGCTGCAAGAGTTCTCTTGGTCTTGTATTGTTTTGGCCAGCTGTGGTATTGTTTTTTGTTGATACTACTTAGCACTGTTCCAAAATGAGGATTGTCATCTCCAGAAAATTTCGAATGAATTTCGTTTGCAATTAAACAAAGCTCTGCTGTTTCTAATTTACTTGGTATACTTTGTGGATCTTCTTGTTGGTTTATTGTTTGTGCTTCCTCGTTATAATGTGTAATGTCAAATGTTGGAGATTTGTTTAAATTTGGCATTGATCCTATGTGCTGATTTTGCATTAAACATGGTGATCGTTTAAGGTCTATTTTGGATTGGGAGCGCCTTGTGCTTAAGTTCTTTGATCTGACATGGCATAATGTTATATCATCTTGACTTTGGCCAAACATTTTGTCATGAGCCAGTTTTTAATTTTCTAAAAGAAATAATTGCACATAATCACCATTAATCACAGCTTTCCATATAGATCATCTTATCTTTTTTTTTTTTAATGAGATATTTGGCATTTCCACATTACATGACTATTCATCCAAAATTTTAAAATATATTATATATACATTATTAAAACATTATTATATAAATATATTATTACATAAATAACAATTAAAAACTTGGTTAAAAAGGGAGAACTAACTGACTGGAACATATAATGAAACAAAATGGAGGCGGAACTTAGTCAGGATTGGAAATCGCTAGGAGTGGGCAAAAAATAAATAAATAAATTAACACCTAACAAAGGCTAAATATATATTAAATAAATAATTCAGATAAAAAGAAACATTAGAATAAAAAACAAGATTCGCAAAAATGCGACTATATATTTCCCCAAAACTGCAAACATTTTATCAATTATTGTGTGTACATTGATAACCATGAGAAAAATGTGTGATTAAATAGTTACAGTATAACTACCATCAACCTGATACTCAGATTGAATTTAATACCACAAAAAAACTTACTTTGAACTTATTATGAAATGAAGTTGTTCACGGTCAAATGATAAGGTTTCTCTTAAATTTTTTTTGCTGAGGAGTTAAAAAGTGACTGAGAAGTTACTATGGACACGTAGCTAAAAATTATAAGACCTGCGACTAATATTTCCTCTTAAACAACTGCATATCAACAACCCCATCAATGTGTAAGACAATTTCAACATAATATAATATGTATGATCTTTATTGGTGCAGAAGCTTGACAAGTTTCCTATCCATAAAATCACCGTAAACAATGTAATTTAACAGAACATTTGCTTTTCTTAACTCAGATGAAACTATCTTACAACATTATACAATCAAATTTGTATAAAAGAAATTCTTAAACCCAATTTTGATACCACAGTATACTTTCGGGCAGACATATAAGCAAATAACTATCAAAAGCAATCAAAATTTCTACTAACAAATATTACGTGTAACATTTCAAATTAGGACAGAATAGTTATTTTCAAAAAAAAGATGGGCTTAAAGTGACAATTTATAAAACTAAATTCAAGTATTCAGAATAAATATCTTCAAAAAAATACGCTCACACTCATTGTTTATTTTGAGGTAAAAATGACCTTATAAATCCCAAATGGAAAAAACAAACTTTGATAGTGAAAATACATATCACTACATAGCTGAAAGTGGAAGTTCGTGTTACGGGTTGATTTAATTTACAGACTGTCATTTGTATTGTGTTTTGATTTACGTTCATTGTTTGTACAGGAAAATTCACAGTATATAATATATATGTGACGGTTTGAGCGAAAATCATAACAAGTGATAATTTCTGATAAATTTATCAGTAAATTACTGATTAGAAAACAATAGATTTAATCAGTAATTCGTTTGATTTATCAGTAATTCGTTCGATGAATCAGTAATTACTGATAAAATAATCGGTGAATAGTGATAAATAATCAGTATATAATACTGATTCATCAAACAAATTACTGATAAATCGAACGAATTACTGATAAATCGAACGAATTACTGATAAATCGAATGAATTACTGATAAATCAAACAAATTACTGATAAATCAAACGATTTGCTGATTATTTATCAGTATTACTGATTATTACTGATAAATTTCTGATAAATTACTGATAAATTTATCAGTAATATCACTTGTTATGGCTTTCCCTCAAACCGTCATATATTTAAATTTTGCAAAATAAAATGATTTACAGTATCAAAACAGTATGTGGCCATGGAATTCATTCATAGTAAACTATGTTTCTGTTGTTGGATTAAAAATAACTATCCAGGGAAGTACACTTGACCAGATTCGTTCAAGTTATTATTATGTGTCTCAATCCTGTGTTTTAAAATATTATACATAAGCGGTTTTCTGAACTTCTTATTGCATATACGACATCACGTTTTTACTTGCTGTTTTTTGTATGTACTTTTTGAATTAACAAACTGGTTGGACTGGCTGTTCTCCACATGAAAAGGGTTTCCTTTATGGCTGGACATCATGCTTTCAGTTCAGTTGGGGCTACATTAATATCAGGATGTAAAATAAAAATAAATTTTCAGCCTGGCTATTGTTTATGAATTTTCACCTTTGCACTGAAACCACAGCTTCAATGGTTTGCTGTTCGAAGCAAATTAATTACCAATCATCATTGTTATCAACAAAAACAAAACATCATTGTCATTGCATTGATATATCAATTTTTTCTGGTTTTTACACGTTCATTCAAAAGTTTTTACAAAGCTTTATCAGACGACACCGAACTAAAACGATTCATTTCCATCATTTAACGTTTCATCTATTGAATCATTTTAAAAGCTAGCAGAAAAAAAGCAAAAATCTTCCACTGCTAATCTGCACTGACTGAAAAAAATGGCGTGTTGTAGACTAGCCTCTATTCTTATCTACTTTGCCTAGGCGAAAAGTCAATACCGAACCGCGGCTATAAAAGTGAACAGAGAAGAAGGAGGAGAAGAAGGAGAAGGAAAATGCCGATTTTAACATATATTTCGTCCTACGGGGAAATATATAATAATTACTTAGGCTGTTTCAAAGTGCGAGCAAAAGCTTTGTCAATTAAATAATTTATGGAGTTTGTTACAAATTTTTTGTACTGGGGTTCTTGTCATATATTTATAGGCAGCTCATTGAAGATTTTCGAGGCATCATTTTGTAGCGAATTTGTAACGATGTCTTCTTGCAACAAAGTACCGTCATTGTACCGAAGCGATCTTGTTTTCTTCTTTTCTTGAAATTGCAGGTAATCTGGAAAAACATTGTCATATATATCGACTTGTACACAAGTTTTAGAAGTTTTTTAGGAGTGATAACTGCATTATTTCTTTCACTGGTAACTAACCAAGTGGAATCACATCAGACGTACTACACCATCGACCAGTAACAAACGATGCAGCACAGTTCACAACTTTCTGTAAGCGCTTTATCGAATAAGCAGAATGCATTTAAGAACAAAACATTGCAGTAATCAAGAATAGGTAATGCAAGGGTTTCAGCAAGTTGCTTTCGCATCTGATACGGTGTAAAACGTTGGATCCCATTACATTTTCTGATCAGGTTATTCAAATGATCGTTCTACTGCATATGTTAATCCAATGTTACCCCAAGTATTTTCCAAGATGATACTCGATTGAGAAGGGTGTCGTTCAGTGCTAGTTTCAAAACGTCTGCTCCGCAAAATAGTTGACGAGGTTATGGGATCTTGCATATCAGTGACATATAGAAGGTTGAAGAGAACAGGGCCCAAGATATATCCCTGTGGTACTCCAAACATGACAGGTAATTGTGAAGACTTTGCATCATCAATCTGAACTTGTTGTTTGCGATCAGACAAGTAACTTAACAGCATACGTAAAGCTTGTTTTGAAAATCCTAAGTGGTGTAGTTTCGTAATGAGTGTGTCATACTTTATCGTATCAAATGCCTTTGAAAAGTCTGCGAATACTGCTAACGTGACTTCATTTTTATTTAAAGATCTTATGATCTTATGATGTCGTATGATGATGTTGTTTATTTTAAGGAGAAGAGTAGTTGTTGAATGATTCTTTCTGAATCCGGACATAGTCGATTTATACAACAAGTTGGTTTCGATGAAGTTAACGATTTGTTTGCACATAAGTCTTTCATATATCTTTGATAGCATAGGCAAAACAGTGATGGGCCTAAAATCGTCAGCTGGTTGGTACATTTGGAACGGGTGTGACCCTCCCTAATTTCCAACACGTCGGAAAATAACGATTTTCGATACGACTGTTTATCACATGTCAATGGTGATGAAATAAATTCTGCGAGACAGGCTTGAGGCTCTAAAGTAAAACTATTGTAACAAGGTAATATTTTTGAATTTGGCAATATGTGATTTTGAATATCTATTAATAATAATACCAAATGTTGGATTTGATTCATTGGTTGAAAAATGGCACGCATAACAAAAAAGTGTGCACACTATAGATGAGTTTCTGATGTTAATTACCAGTTAAAGATCTGTTTAAACTAAAAATTTAATAAACTTCACAAAAACAGATTTCGAGTGCTAATGAGTATTATTTTTAATAATTTTTTTTGTCTTAAAAATGCCTCCTGAGAACCGGTTTAACCGACAGTGTGCAGAGAGCATCTAATTGCCAACCAAGATGGGTGCGCATATTGGTAGGAAATTGACTTGATCTATTAAGCATTTATGTTGAAACTCACAGCAATTATCGAGCAAAAAACACTAATGTTTATAAACATCACGTCACTTAGAAACTCATCTATGGAAGTACTTTTAGTAACTGAAGAATAACTCCTTTGTACATCGATATGTTAGATGTATATGCTTTATTTCATCAATATCTCATCGGTATGGAACAAATATCCATTTGTTACATCTGGGAGATAACAAGAGAACACAAACAAGTTAATAAACTAGTTAAAGAACAGAACTAACAAGTCTAGGCACAATGGGATATGGCTACATCCCCCCTCAAGTTCTTGTGTCTTTAATTAGACTAATCTGAGAGACCATGACGATTTCCACACCTGGACCAACTGTGTGAATGTCTTCTTTGAAACCCTTGCTATTATAAGGCATTAAGCGACGTAGGGCTAATGGGACTTTATCATTTCAGACCTCCTCATTTTCTGGAGGATTGATTGGCTGTCCATGGCTGTCGGGGTTGTCTGGTACGGTTTGGGTGCTGTCAATTGGGGTCTCCGGCATTGGGACAGGAATGGGCTCCTCATTAATAGTTGGTTGCACAACAACATCTTGGGATGGGGGGATTTCAGGTTCCTGTACGTTTGTTGGAGGGGCGTTATACTGGATGTTTGTGGATGCAGGTTTGAAGGACCGCAGGAAACGTCGGTTCCTAGTAGTCAGCCGACCCCAGCTGTCTATCTTAACAACATACTGATCATGTGGTTTCACTTCCATCACAGTCCCAGTCCTATCCCATCTTTTAGGAGAGTTTCCGGTCTGGTTCTGAACAAAGTATCTTTGGCCTAGATATATACAAGCGCTCTTACAGTGCTGGTTTAAGCTTTCAGACGATTTAATGAATCTGGCACGGAGAGCAGACTCCTTTGCTGTCCATGCCTTTCTCCATGTGGGGTGGATGTTTGGATTGGAATATTTTTCCAGCCGATTGACAAATAAAAATACTCAGACAAATTTTTAACTGAGTAAAAGATGTAACAAATGGGCATGAAGAATAACTCCTTTGTACGTCGATATGTTAGATGTATATGCTTTATTTCATCAATATCTCATCGGTATGGAACAAATGTCCATTTGTTACATCTGGGAGATAACAAGAGAACACAAACAAGTTAATAAACTAGTTAAAGAGAACAGAACTAACAAGTCTAGGCACAATGGCATATATGGCTACAGTAACCAATGCAATCATGAAGCTTTTCTTGCTACAAAGTCTAGATTTATTACATACTTATGCAATAAATTTGTTACTTTATGTAACAAGTCCAAAAAAGTTAATGCAGTAGTTACATCTTAAGTGCATCATCAAAATTATAACAGTGGCATCAACAATTAAATAAGAAATCAGGATCTTATTATGCCATTATCATCGTCAACATAAAAATGAAAGATGCCTTGTTTGACAACGACAGTCGGATCTTATTAATGGAAATTTAATAACGACGGGACAATATTTTGATTAAAAATTGCAATTAAAAACCTTTTACCCTTCAGTCATGTTGTGTTTTAAAATTTTCCAGGGTATGTCTTTTAGACAAGAACATTGACAACTCTCTCCATCGTTAAAATTATATCACAAATGAGCACAGATTCTCTGAAACAGACTCTGGAGGAGTGCGGAGGTAAAATCTCAAAAACGAAAGTAGATTGCATGAGTGCCTCTTTTGCATATGATCGTTCTACGAACTGGAACTGCTGAGCTCAGAATTTTTATTAATCACAGCCCGCACCATGAAGGATATTTCCGTAGCCAAAGACCCTAGTTCACTTTCAAACGTGGAATATTTCAAAGCTACACATTTAGATTGGATTATTGCTGTTGATTTCGATACACACACTCTTGATTGTACTGCAATACAAAAATTTGAATGCATAAATAGTGGTGCTGAAAGTCTGGTAAGCGATTAACAGATTGAACTACAGCAGATTTTGAATTAACTCTGCGATTTATGTGTTTCATTTTTTTAGTTTCTTGACTCCAGTAATTTATCAGTCTCGAATGTAAAAGTTGATGATGTAGATGTCCAGTATAAGGTTTTAAAAACAATTGAGCCATTTGGGCAACCATTAGAAGTGATTTTAGCTGAAGAAAAAAGAAAATGGTATCAAATTTTATGATTTGTTATGATTATTGTTTGATATTCTCCTGATTCTCCACAGTTATGGAAACACCACTTTCTAATGTTAATTACACTACTACCCCAGTTTAAACTAAAAATTTCAAGTGTTAATGATTAAAAAAAAATGTCCGAAAGTATGTTGTTTTTGAGCTAAATAAAATTAAAACAGCAACAAAGTTTCTTTACGAAGCTTTTCGGATTTATTCTATTATCAAGTGATAATGTTGTTGTTTTTATCAGTTTTTTTCTCACCTACATCAATTTTGATAAATATATTAGTACTGTAGTATTCCTAAATTATGCTGTCCATTTAAATGGTTTTCATAACAAATAGAGCAGCCAGTTATTGCTGACATTACTAGCATGGATTACAGATTACTCCTTTCAAAACGGATTATACGTTACACCTAATGGTTTTAGAATTTGTTATCAAAATTCCCTACAAAAATTGCAGGACGAACATTGATAGAAGTATTTATTTTGTACATATTGTACATATAAAGCTAAAGTTTTTATCCTGTATAAATATTCATTAATAAATAATAAATAAATAAATAAATAAATAAATAAAATAAATACAGTATCACAGTTTTGTAAGAATCTTGCATGTAAGAGTGACAAATAACTAAATTTACTAAATCAGTTGAGAGATTTATTTTTACTCTGGTCAGTTCTTTTTTGTTGATTTTGTGTTAATGAAGTAGCAAGTGGATTCTAATGGCAAAGTGTCAGAAACGTTAGACAGAAGATACTATCTGTTATATTATCTATTATATAGCACTCAATATTGGTTAGTATTCTGTTTTGTATTTTTCAGTTTTGTTGTTTTTAGTGGGTCCACTTTTGAAGTTACTATCCAGTACAAAACATCTCCCAAAGCAACCGCTGTGCAATGGCTGAAGCCAGAGCAAACATTTGATAAGAAGCATCCATATCTGTTTACACAGTGTGAGGTATGAGACTTAAGCCTGTGCAACCATGGTTTTTTTACTTCCGTTTTCTGGACATGTCACATTAAGTTACGTTTTTACCCTTTTTCTGTTTGATAGGAATGTAATAATCTAACTTGGTAACCTTTTCAAAGCTCATTTTCCAGGGAGTAATGCAGGTCAAAAACCAAAGCCCAATGCGCTATTGGGCATCGAAATCTCGGCGCCCAAATTCAAACCTCACTTCATGTTTGAGGTTTTGCTTATTCAATGAATCATGGATATAAAAGTTTCTCTTATAATATGCATGAATGAATCCATTATTTTTTTCTTAACACATGATCAGAATAGGGCAACCGGATGTGTAACAAAAGAAGTCCCTCTGGACAAGCTCTATTTAAGAATACACAAAAAGAGTTCAAAATACAAGTATCTATTCTCTCCCCTTTATTACCCATGTCCTATAATCCATCGGTATGAAAATAAATATGTGCGAAAAACGCTGACTATTAAGCTCTGAGAAAATTAATATGTGTAGCAAGAGGATAGATATGAACATAACTTTCAGCGATTTCAGTTTAATGTAGTGCCCCAGATTGAAAATTTACAGTGTCCACCATCCAGATGCCCAAATAGCTGCCATGGTTCGTCTCGCAAGCAATACTCACATGTCAACTAGCGCTACCAAATTCAAATCCTGTATTACACCCTGATTTCTATTACTTAATCTTTGTTGTGTTGTGTTTCATTTGTTATAGGCCATACATGCTAGAAGTTTGTTGCCATGTATTGATTCCCCTTCAAATAAAATTACATACAATGCGCAGGTATGTAAAAGTTTTTCTGAGTTGAAGTAATACAGCAAAGATTTTGCAAATGCATTGTAAGTTTCAATCACTGAGGAGGTTGTCACAATAAATAATTTATCATTTTGGTTGGTTTGTGAGAGAGGTTCAATTGCGCGAGTTTCAAAGTTTTGGAAAAGGCTCAATTATGTAAATGCCATTTAATGTAGTGTGTCAATAATGGAAACATCAAAATACTACTATCTGTTCTGTAGTTATTCAGTTGTATATAATTTGATATAATTTGATATAATTGATATAATTTGTAATTATTTACAATCAGTATTTTACAAATTCCAATTTTTCATTTCTATTGGTACAAACCTTGACAATTCTTTGAGATAACAGATACATTTAGGGATCGTCCACAAATATTGTTTGTTTCGTTATACGATTTGATACGATTTAAATCGTTTCAAAATTGTTTTAGGATCGTTTCACTATTAACTTTGAAACGATCTTGAAACGTTTCATGATATGTTTATAATTTTTTCAAACGAATTTGAAACAATTTTCGAAACGATTTTATGAAGCAATTTTCGAAACGATTTCATGAAACAATTTTCGAAACGATTTCATGAAACAATTTTCGAAACGATTTCATGAAACAATTTTCGAAACGATTTCATGAAACAACTTTCGAAACGATTTCATGAAACATTTTTCGAAACGTATTCATAACACGACTGTAAAACAATATTGAAACGATTTCGGGAAACAAAGGATCGTTCATATCGAATTGTTTTAAAACTGATATATCAGACGGTTGTGTAGCTCGTTCTACCATTCGAAGTTTCTCGTCTCTTAAATTGCTTTCCGATTTTTATTTCATAACAATTTAAATCGTTGCAAAAATGTTTCAAATCTATTTGACTATTAACGATTTTGAAACGTTTCATGATATGTACTTTAGGTTTTTGAAACGAAAAAGAGACAATTTTCATGAAACAAATTTCTGAAACATCATTCGAAACAATTTCTGATACATATACAAATTTAATAAGCTACTTTTTTTACAAAATCCTCTCATGATAACAATAATGGAAAAGCCGTCTAAAAGACCATGTCAGTCAAAAATTTTGAGGTTAACTAAAAACAAGATTCGCAAAAATGCGACTTTATATTTCCCCAAAGTTGCGAAATTTTTGCCAATTATTGTGTGTACATTGATAACCATGAGAAAAATGTAGGATGAAACAATTACAGTATAACTACCATCCACCTGATGCACAGATAAAAATGTTGTCCTTACTAATCAGCGTGGAATTGAATTTAATAAATGAAGCTGTTCATGGTCAAATGATAAGGTTTGTTATATAATTTTTGCTGCAGAGTTAAAAAGTGAGAGGTTACTATATATGGGCACTTAGCTAAAAGTTATATGACCTAAATACGACTACTATTTCCCATTAAACAACTGCATATACAGTGGAATCTCTCTATCTCGAACTCGCAAGGGACCGAAAAATTTGTTTGAGATAGAGAATGTTCGAGATAAAGAAAGTTAGCTGTTCAAGGGGCCGAGATTTTTGTTCGAGATAGGGAGATATTCGAGATAGAGGGTAGTCGAGATAGAGAGATTCTACTGTATATATCATCAATGTGTAAAATAATTTCATCATAACAAATGTATGATCCTTATTGTTGCAGCAGCTTTGCATCCTTTATAAATATCATAAGCAAATAACTAATAATCATAAGCAATCAAAATTTGTACTAACACAAATATTACGTAGCATTTCAAATTAGGACCGAAGAGTTATTTTCAAAAAAGAGATGGGCTTAAAATGAAAATTTATAAAACCAAATTCAAGTATCAGAATAAACATCTCTGTTCAAAAAAATGTGTTCACACTCATTGTTTATTATGTGATAAAAATGACCTTCGTAAATCCAAAATGGAAACGAACAACAGATTTTCATAGTGAAAATACACATCCATAACCAAACCACTACATAGCTTAAAACAGAAGTTTGTGTTCTGACTTGATTCAATTTACAGACTGTCTATCATGTTGGATTGTGTTTTGATTTACGTTTGTTGTTCGTAAGAAAAATTGTCAGTATTATATATATATTACATTTTGAAAAATAAAATATGATATACAGCATCAAAACAGTATACATGACCATAGACTTCATTCATAGTAAACTATGTTTCTGTTGTTGGATTAAACAACTATCCAAGTACGCTCCACCAGATCCTTTCAAGTTTATTATTATGTGTCTCAATCCTCTGTGTATTGAAATATTATACGTAAATAGTTTTCTGAACTTTATATTGTATATACGACATCATATATTTACTTGCTGTATTTGAATTAACGTAACTGGTTGAACTGGTGGTTGATCTCCACGTGAAAAGGGTTTTCTTCTTTATGTTGTACATCATCATGCTTTCAGTTCAGTTGAGCTACATTACACCAGGATCATACTAAATAAATCTTCAGCCTCCCTGATTATTGAGAATGAATTTTCACCTTTGGACTGGAATCAAAGCTTCAATGGGTTGTTGTTCCAAGCATTTAATTACCAATATCATCATCATAACACATTGTTATCAACACAAAAACAAAACATACCAATGTTTCTTTTTTTGTTTTTTACACGTTCATTCAAACGTTTTTACAACTTTTTAGAAAGAAAACGATTTATTTCCATCATTTAACGTTTCATCTATTGAATCATTAAAGCTAGCAGAAAACATCTTCAAAATCCCATCTGCACTGACACTGACTGAAAAGATGGTGTACCACTTTACTAAAGACTAGCCTCTAATCTTATCTACCTTAGCTAGGCCAGAGTTCAATACTGAACTGCGGCTATAAAAGTGAACGAAAAGAAGGAGAAGGAGGAGGAGAAGGAAATGCCGGTTTTAACATATATTTCGCCCTACGGGGAATGATTTTTTCCTTACTCCCATCCTAATAAACGGACACGGTTCCGAAAACTACGATTTATAAGCGTTTCAAATCGTTTCATAACAACGAAACGAAGTGAAACAATTTGATACGATTTATAAGCGTTTCAAATCGTTTCATAACAACGAAACGAAGTGAAACAATTTGATATGATTTATAAGTGTTTCAAATCGTTTCATAACAACGAAACGAAGTGAAACAATTTGATACGGTTTATAAGGGTTTCAAATCGTTTCATAACAAAGAAACGAAGTGAAACAATTTGATACGATTTATAAACGTTTCAAATCGTTTCATAACACCGAAACGAAGTGAAACAATTTGATACGATTTATAAGTGTTTCAAATCATTTCGTAACAACGAAACGAAGTGAAACAATTTGATGGGATTTATAACAACGATACGAAGTGAAAACGATTTTGAAACGATTTAAAACAGATTTCAATTTTCATTATACAATTTGAATCGCTTCACGATTGTATCGCAATCGTTTCAAATCGTATAAGGGAACAGATTGAAACGATAAAATATGATACGATATTTGTGGACGATCACAACGGAAACTTTCAGCAGGAAAAACATGCAGACAAATGTTTTGTATGGAAATTTTTTTAATCTAAAGATTTTTGTTAAAAATACATTTTTGGCTGATTTGGGGCCTGATTCATGACATACCTGAAATATCCGGACCAGGTCTGTCTTAAGAAACCCAAAACTGTTCAGCACTTGCTTAAAAGCATTCTAGAGTGTCTTATATAAAGGCAACTTTCCACAGGAACTGAAAAGAACAAAAGAATAATTTGGGAAAGAACCAATCACATTCTTTTCTAGCATTCGTGCAACCCTTTTCTGTCCATGAAATTCTTTACGAAAAAAGATCATCGTTTGTTCACACTTTGTAGTATTTCTTTGAAGCGAAGGTCATTGTATCGGAAAGTACTTCAATGGAAAACATAAAGCTTTTAGTCTATGCTAAGTGACATCATCATCCAACCCGTGGATTAAGAGGTCCTCCATTCACAAACATCACCTTTCAGGGATGCCTAGAAATGCCAGGGAAAATTATCGAAGGTATATGACTTCATTGTTATTTTCTATTTTGTTTGATATCATAAAACTTACTTTGTAAGTCCCCGAAACACACGAAATAAACTGAAATAATATCATTACTTTTTCCAGTACTCATCAACTGTTTTGGGTAACCTAAAGGTGCAGTTTTTGCATAATTTAGCTTATCGAAATAATCTTGAAAAGTTTAAGATTAAAATGCGATTTTATTCTTTCTGCATGTGTGAAATGATAAGGAATAAGATAGCAAGATTAATTCGACATAATGTAAGTTCAACATGATGACCTTTTGAGATACCACTGTGACCATGAATTACATAAATGACACTAGTTTCTGCCTGTTTGCAATTTAGATCACTGTCCCAGATGAGTTAGTTGCTTTAATGAGTGCTGTGAAAGGTGACGAAGTCTCAGTCAACGGGAAGAAGACATGTCATTTTGAACAAAAGGTTATTCTGAATGTTTAGTTATCATAAAGATTTGCATCTATGATAGACATGAATTACTATCACTGAATATCTTCCACCACCACAGTCATTGTATACTTTGCCTGCAACAATTCTAAACTATTTGAATTGTTCATATTACTGACATACCAAATAAAGGTCATGGGCAGAACCAACACAGTTTTGAATTTCATAATTTCATTTCTTCTGATTGATTTATGAGAAGCAAATAAATCTTGTGGCATTCCATCGTAGGTCCCTATACCTTCCTATTTGTTAGCCATTGTGGTTGGTGCATTGGAAAACAGGTAAGAGAAAACAATTAATTTTCTATATTATATCTCTTGTTTCATTTGTATGTTTTGTTTGATGTTTGTATGTTATCCAGAAATTTCTATATCTGAAATTCTATATATTGTTTTTTGTTCATATCCTTGGAAATTATTCGATTTTGGGCAGTGACTAATGAGTTTTTTAAGAAACAGTGACTAACTTTGAATGTAAGTTCTAATAAAAAGTAGGGAAGGGAATTCAGATTGGATAAAACGTTAAAGAAATGGATAACTACCATTTGGACACAATGTAAAATTTACTTTGTATGATGTTTATAGACGTGTTGGACCTCGTTCAAGAGTATGGTGTGAAGCAAGTAAGATAGATGCTTGCGAATACGAGTTTGCAAAGGTATGTTTTTATTAAACTGTGGTATAATATGAATGGATAGTCTAAAATTTTGAATTTTCAACTCTTCAACTCGATGTCAACTTCAACTCGATGTTCAAAAGTATATATTTATGCACTCCATTTTGTGTGAAGGATCATTGGTTTGCGAGACTGCCAATTAAAGCATAATACATTTCCTTCGAGTGAAAATAAAAAAAATTTATTTAAAAAGAATTCGTTCCACAGTGACTTTACACAATATAGTACATCATGAACTGTTTGTTTTTTCAGGTTGAAGATATGTTAAGTGCTGCTGAGTCTTTGATGGGTCCATATGTTTGGGGTCAGTATGATTTGGTTATACTGCCACCATCTTTTCCTTTTGGTGGAATGGAAAACCCTTGTTTAACCTTTGCAACTCCTACTATTGTGGTGAGTAATAGTGATGTTCAATGTAGTGGCTTTATTGACTTGTGTAGTAGTGTTTGTGAAACAAGGAATATAGACGGGTTTCTGTGTTTACATTTTTCGAAGCGCAATGCACATGCACAAAAAAGTAGAGGCAAAGCAAATTGATTGCCTCCACCATTTTTGCAGCGAAACAGCACATGCGAAGGTTACAAATGCTCACTTACTTGTAATTTTCATCTTTTTTATATGTGTCTGAAAATATATCATTATTCGAAGTTTGTGCTGTGCATATGAATGTACAAACAGAAAAACAAGCTCTTCTGAGTTGATTTTCTATTGCTTTCCTCCAAAGAAAAGAGATGATCAAAAGGTAATGGGTTAGTAAACTGAAGAGAAATGAGTGGCCTTAAACAGATGCAGACATTGAAAATGCTACATTGTGCAATGCTCACTTCGTGCCAGGTAATCTAAATCATCTTTTTTCAACTTTTTAAGGAAATTCAGCTTTGTAATGTCAACTATTCTAGTTTGTTGTACCTCAACACAGTGTCAATACTGCATAACACAACAAATATGTTTGGCTTAGGTTCAATGGACATATGAATAAAGATATCAATTTTCCATTATCGTGTGAAACAAACTATGAAGTGTTCATATTTCAATTTCCGCGCGCTATGCGTAGGAAATTGTTTGGTTTACACATTCTATCTAACTATCTGACTGTCTATGTAACAGTTTTTTGCCGTTTTCGGAAAGTCCGTTCGGATTTCGGATTGTTTGTTTATTCAGAATAGTTAATGAAAGACCCAAAACTCTATGCAAAATGTAATACAAAAAGGCCACTTTCAATATTAATTCATAAAAATGTTAACTTTTTTTATACTTTTAGAAGTTATTTTAGCCGTTTTATGTTGAAAACTTCCCAATTCAATTATCCTTTAAAACTTCTTTAAAAAGTCAGTAAAATATGCACACCGAGCACGTGAAACGTTCTCGAACCGATTTGGTTTATGTTTTGAGGAAGTTGTATAGATTGTTTAGAAGAAACTTTGAAGAAGAATTTTAAGATATCTACTATTGCAATCGAAATATAATCATGAGAACATTCCTTATGGAGGAAATATTGATATTTAGCTGACTCTAGAAAAAAAATCTTGAAAAAGAAGGTGAATGTTTGATAGTAAACGAAACTTTGCTGTGAAAAAACTTTAAATATCACAGCAGAAATGTATGTAGTATCAAAATTACTGGTGAATACGTCCTATCAATAAATGCATGAAATATGTTCGTTTCATTTAATAAATATTGCACCGAAAGTTGAAGAAATTGAAAAACAAAAACAAAAAACAAATGACATTGTCATAGCAGCAAAAATCACTTATGTTGTCAGTGTCTAATACAGGAATTTTTTTTGGGCGTCGGTCGGTTCAACTGAGCGAAGCGAAGGAGCAAACAGCTGGGGGTTTGGGGGGCGCTGTAAGCCCACCGACGGGGTCAGGGGCGGAGCCCCGGAAATTTTTTGTATCTTTACCCTTAAATGCTCTCTAGGAGGCCTAGTTTCAACCATTTCTAACTACATTTTCAAGAACATATTACAGGGCACTTTTCTTTAGTTCATATCACCATCGTGAACTTAATCCATTAACGTTTGTAAAAACTTTTTTCTTCCTTTTCAAACTGTAGATAAAACATTATGAATAATTAATGAAAGCTTCCTTTTATCGTTCAATGAAAGGAAAAAAACTATTACGGCGTAATAAAACTTACTAAGAGAAAGATTTGGTTATTACGTATCTTTTAACTTAACGCGTAATTTTAGAATCATCATTACGCGTAATTTTACTCTATGAATAAGAAAGAAGCGTAAAGCGTGAGTTTTTAGATTATTCTTACGCCGTAAAATTACGCGCAATATGCTGATGGTTCCTTTTCGTCAACCATGTCACATATTAAACTAAATTAACCAACAAAAGAAGATTACATAAATGACTTCATAATTCAAGGCGTCGGTTATCATTAACCTTTTTGAAGTCTTGAATGAGTTCATCAAGAATGTCATCACTAAGTGTTTCAGGGCCATTTTTACAAATACGCATAAATCTATCAAGGAATCGGAGGCCTAATTAAGGAGAATGGCATTGCGCGTTAATTTTCAGTGAAAATAATCATAAAAAATATAGGTACTTCACGAAAGAAAATAAAATGCGAGTTAAGGAAAACTCTCGTAAAAAAGAACATTCACGCAATGAAATTGATTCATTCATTTCATTTAAACAGATTATTTCCTGTCTCGACATTAGTGATCAAGAACAGGTGGCATAATAAGACTTTCGATTAAGAAAAAACATAAAATTTTTTAAAACGAAGCTATCGTATCGAAACTGCAAATCGGAGAAATGTTTTTATTGAAAGAATATCAGACTGTTGAAAAATGAAAATAACGAAAAAAACAACATTTTTCGATCACACCATAGCAATTTCACGAGCGCTCTTTTAAGCACGAGAGCGATTCGCTCGCGTCTCATTGAAAAGCCTGACTCTTATAATGAAACATTGGAATGTAAAGAACAGTTTGTAGTTTTTTTCGAATGCAAAACAAGGAACACGACAAGACATAAAAGTCAAAAAATTTAAACGGTTGAAAAGTCATCACAAACGCTCTTAGATTTTCGAACAGCAGTTATATGCATAAAATAAACCAAACAAAAGAATTTTTACCTTGTCCGCTTGAGATTCAGATCGCTGTTCACTACTTGTTCTGATAAAAAAATTTGCAATATCCATCGATGCCAAAGATGTCGATGGATTCTGTTGGGAACTTGAAGCAGTTTGCCTTTCAGTGGTTTTATAAGTTTTTGAATTCTTATTGTGGCTAACGCCACTTGTCCTCTTTCGTCCTATAATAATGAGTTCGCAATAAGGACTGAACTTTTTATTTATACTTTACTCTTTTTTTTCTCGCGCCAATGTTTTGCACGTGCACTCAATGGAATGATCTCCAGAAAGATTTCCAGCATTGCAGTGACTTCCCAATTAAAAACATAGCTCATTCTATTTTTATTCCCCACAAGTTGTATGAAGGAAATAAGTCTAGATTCTGAATATCACATAATTTTTTTTCAATTTTTAAAATTTTTTTTGGGCGCCGATTTTCGTGCGCCCAAAAGCGGTCACCGATGTGAAAATCGGCCTGTATTAGGGCCTGGTTGTGTGAATGAATTGATCCAAACATACATACTGCAACTATAAATATGTGCAAGATATTGGTGAACGATATGTCTTATAAAACTGTTTTTCTGGCTCTGAAACATCATAGTGAATTGAAAAGCAGTAATAAATTAAAGAAGGGAGTAGCTAATTTGGGGAATTCCAGACTGTTATCAAATTATTCATCACTGTACAATGATGGTCGGTCAAGTTATCACTGTGTTGGACTGATTAGCTTTAAATTCACATTTAAAAGATTTTAAGATTACATTGTTCAAAATAATCCTGCAAACCGCTCAATGGAGGCACAATGAATTAGTTTGGATATTATGTCAAGAAAACAAATTTTGGATGATGATTCGAATCCAACCAATTATATACATGCAATGAAATCACTAAAGCCTTGTGAAAATTTGGAGTGTAATATGTTCTAGGACACAATACCTTAAGGGGAGTTTTTTTGCGTGGATTAAGTTTTGCGACATTTAAAAATATTTGAAAATAAGTATATAAAAAATCGTAATTAAAACTTTCATCACTGCTACTTTCAGGCATGTTCCTTTTTCTTGTATAACATACGCTACATTTATTTTGAACTTTTCTGCGTCATTATAAATTCTCGGCTCCAGATGTCAAACTTTTCAGCGATCTTGAAAAAAACCGGCTTTATGCAGAAATATAAAGAGCTCGTTCATATAGAATAAAAGTTCTTTTGCTTATAAAATTATGATTTTTTAAGTTATATTAACAGACAGGTTAAGTAGAAAAAGATTTTTGAGAAATTAAATTTTCAAGTTTAGTTCCCCTTTTAGCTATATTATAAAGTACACGCATTGCACTTTGTGCCCATTCGCAAATATAAATCCAAACATTTTCCTTTAGAAGCTCCGACTCAAAAAATTATTCCACGCAAAACGCTCTCAAACCTTGGCTCGCAAAAGTTAGTCCATGCAAAAAAATCCCTTTAAGGTATATCATGTTTGAAAAGAACATTTTCATACAGATCCTAACAAAGTTTCATTGTGTCATTTGTCTTTTCGTGCACATTGGTGTTATTTATAAACTGTATGGAAGTGGTAATATGGAGACTGGTGGATCTAGAGTGTAGTTGCAACTTGTGGAGAAGCGCATTGACATAATTTGTGACTTCAGTTCATATTATCAATGGGATTATTTGAACCTTTTATGTTTGAATTGCTAACACTCTCCTACACAAGTTGCGGCTTACCTCTGGATCCGCCACTGGTAGGTTTAGTAGAAATAGATTTTCATATTGTATGTTATGTTGATTTAAGTTATGTATAAGCAATATAATTTTTATCTTCTTGTAATCCTGTTAAATGTCATGGATTAAAATCTTTGAAATGCCCAAGTTTCTCCTGCTCCTATTAATGCAAGCTATGAACAATTTCATGTAATGTTTACTTAAATATATCACCAAATTCACATTTCTGGCAAAATTTGGAAGGTGTGCACGAAGAACAATTGTAAGGCCCTGATATCAAAGTCGGCAGTTACTTGCAGATTTGGTCATAAATAGCCGAGGTCTTCAGTTTTTAAACGAGTTTACTTGTATAACTTTAATAGTTTAATAGTGTTGTGAAAGTCTTCAATCCCATACAGCCTTTTTTTCAAATGATTTTGGTTCACTTCTATCGAATATCATTTTATTTTCCATGTGAACCGTAACTCGTATTTTGGGAATTGTGATAGACCTGTTCTCACATAAGCAGCAAGAAAAGAATGGATAGTCATTCAGATATCTTGAAAGCCTAAGGCAATTTCCTCTAGGCCTGATGCGGAAATTGTTCAAGCCATGAGGCTTCTAGTTTCTTTTTAATAGGCAAAAAGTCTAATGACAAGTGTAATCCATCTTCGTGTTATCCAAGAACTCTTCTGATACAGACCACCAAAAGACTGAAAGGTATGAACACATAACCAAAAGAACATTTGAGCCATAACCAGTACCCAAAGATCATGACGATTAGGAGACTTTTGATGACAAAGATGAAAATCTATCTCTATCGTAAGAAGGTCAGTAGACTTAATTATGAATAATGTGTTTGGGGAAAAATTCCATTTTTGCTAATGTCTTCGTCATAGTATTTTTTTTGCTAACTTGAAAAAGAACATTTGATTTATACACATCAGCAATGATATCTTATTTTTTAAGTGAAGATCTTGTGAAGCTTTCTTTTGTACATTCATTCTAGTTTTTGTTGGTCTTGCTAAAGTTTTTCAAACATCGTATTTTTTTTAGACAAGGACAGCCTTAATGAAGATTGGCAGCTACAAATGAAGAACTATAATCAACCAAACGTGATTTGAATAGTAGTAATGCCATGCTTTCCAAATATCGAATTGATCTTTGACGCAGCATGTATTTGTTAAGCAATATTTAAATCTGATAGGGAGAATCAAAATTTTCAATCAAACGATATTTTTTCTTGATCAACTATAATTTTATGAATGCCAATTTTTTTTTTTCGAAGCAGAGTCATTGAGTGCAAGAAAACAATATTTTACAAGGCTTTGTTGCTCTTACAATTTCAAAAACAAAGATGGTTAAGTTTTATGTGTATAGAGGTCTATTTAATATTTCTCATACATTTTCTGTGTTTGTTTATGTTTTTTTTGCCTCCAAAACCGCGCATGGGACTGGGAACGACAACATGATACGACACACGAAATCCGTCTATTGTTACTGATTTGATGCGGTAGATAATTTCGGATTAATAGATAATAGACTTGAATTGTTTTTGCATTATTTCTGTAATAGAAATGGGAAAGTAAATCTCTTTTTTTGTCAAACTTAAACTATATCTGTGGTATGTATTTTATAGGCTGGTGATAGATCTCTTACAGCAGTAAGTATTCGTTATTTGCTAAATGAGATGACCTTCTTTATGTGAGTTGAATTGATTTTGAACATGTTGATTTGATATCCCAACTGATTTTTGATGGTCAACTTTTGCTAAACGTCACAATAATAACTTGATTGATAGTTGAAATTAAAAATGAGTTGAAGACTTCAGAACGTTTTTCACAATTACGTAATAAGTCTTGTCAATGTTACTTCTTGAAATACAACCAGATGATTTTGAAAAAGTGAGACTTTTCTGATCGGAATTTGCTAACAATTTCATATATATGCATTGCACAAATTTTTCTTAAGTTGGAGAAACTTAAGTATGTTAAAGACTGTTCCACCGATGTCCAGAAAAGTCACTTAATAAAGTTATGTTTGATGATTTCCACTATAACCATGACTGGAGTGGTGTAATGTTGAAAATGGCATTTTGAACAATCAGTTATAAAAGAATTGTTTTTGTTTTAGGTAGTTGCACATGAAATAACTCACAGTTGGACGGGTAATTTAGTCACAAACAGGAGATGGCAACATTTTTGGTAAAATATCGATTCGTGTTCATCAAACCATTGTTATGGTAGAATTTGAAAAAACTGAATGTGTTTAGGAAATAATTTTTCTTTGTTTCTGTATAGGTTAAATGAAGGATTTACTAGATTTATAGAAGGGAAAATTGTTGGACTACTTGAGGGTGAATTGAGGAGACAATTTGACGCTATCAGTAAGCCGATGATTTTGAATTGCATCATGGGAAATCATCTTTAAAATGCCAATTTTATTCTTTTTTTGCCATGTCATTATGCATCAAGTGATTGTTTACATCTTATTGTTTTCAGTGGGTTGGCGAGCTTTACAAGATACAGTATGTTGCTTATTTCGTATTTATCTCGAATTTAATGTGACAGGCTACTTGAAATGTTCTTGTTCCTTGTTTTTTTGTTTTCGTTTCTTTCTACTGTTATGTATATTTGTTTATCAGATAAACGTATTTGGTGCTACAAATAAACTTACTGCCTTGCAACCAGAACTGGAAGGTATTGATCCTGACGATGCATTCAGTAGTGTTCCCTACGAGAAAGGGTATGCGTTCCTGTATTACATAGAATCTCTAGTAGGTGGACCAGGTAAGTGGATTTTTCACATACCAGTTTATAGCAACTATATTATAATGTTTACAGATGATATGTGGAATGTGAAGCCTATCATAAGGATAAATAAAAAAGTTGCTACTATCCTCCGCAAAATATATGGGGAAAACTCACAAAATTAGCTGTTCATCTGGTCTATGACAGATCCCTCCTCCCCCCAAATTCTATATTGTTTAAAAATAAAAACCAAAAAGGAAGAAATCAAGCAAAAGTTTGTTGATCACCTTGTTCAAAACTTTTCATTCACTTCATTTATGCATGTTAAGAAGGCAAATGCAAACAACAACATGGCACCAGGGAAAAAATGGAAGTCTGTTTGTTTACATTTAACATTTCATGGCGACATGTGAAACATTTTCAGGTGCATGTAGTGGAGCAGATCCCATTACATGTGAATAAAAAGGTTCCCCACGACGCCTTAGCTTTAGTGGTTGTGATGAATCAAAAGTGAATGCTTGAAGGCTTTTCATTTTTTATAAGAGGATAATGATAATTTTTGTACTTGTAGTGTATTCTTTTTAAAGCTATATTCAATGAATTCTTGAGAAGTTACATTGAGAAGTTCAAGTACCAGACGGTTATAACTGACGATTTCAAAGCGTATTTGTTGGAATACTTCAAAGATAAGGTATAGTGATAGTTCATCCATCAAGAAGGTATCAAAAGAGTCTTAAGGTCAGCTATTTATAGTGTCTGTATTAGTTGAGAAAATAGGGGAGTTTTGCTTTGCAGTTTGTCAAAAATTTTTTCATGAAAGAACATGAGTTCCTTTGTTGATTTCTTTTCTTAAATTTCTTCCTGCGAAGTTTTCTTTGCAAAATTCTCATTGCTACCTTCCAACGATGCTGTAAAATGCTTGTTTGGTTAATTTTTTCCTGTACTGTTTCTTTATTGCTACTTTTAACAATAACATTGATGGTAATTTAATTTGATTTCTGTAATTTATTGGAATAGTCTATCGATAGGAATAGTGTAATTAACTATTGAGGTTCGGAATTCCCGAGTTACAAAACCGAGTTACAAAACCGAGTTACGCATTATGACGTCACAAACCGAGTTACTAACTCGGAGATTTTTAAATTTTAATTTTTCTCGAGTTACTAACTCGGAAATTTTATTCACGTAAAATTTTCCCGAGTTACTAACTCGGAAATTTTTTTTTGATTTATTTTTTCCGAGTTACTAACTCGGGAAATTTTTAAAGTATAATTTTTCTCGAGTTACTAACTCGGAAATTTTATTTTCGTAAAATTTTCCCGAGTTACTAACTCGGAAATTCTTTTTGGTTTTATTTTTTCCGAGTTAGAGAATATTTTTCAAATATTGTAAGGAATATTTTCGAAAGTTCACTGGGGGAATAGTGTGAGTTTTTAAAAAAGGCAAAGTAGGCCAAGTTTGTGGCAAATTTCGAAAATCGTTCAATTTTAATGAAAATTTAATAGTGGAACAAGTTTGTACTGCTGATTTCAAACATGAAGGGCAACTTGTGGATAAGGTCAAATCAGGCCAAATTAGGACCAAATTTTGAAAATTGTTCAATTCTAATGAAAATTCTAGTGAAATAATTTGAGGCTAAATTCAAACAAGGTACGATGAGCAATGGTACTCGTTAAATGTACTCGTCAAATGGTACTCTTTCGTTTTATGCCATCTGGCGCATGTTGGTGTACATTAATAACGGAAACTTTCGGCAGGAGATTTTGACTTGTCCTAAAGTTTTTTAATTTAAGTACTATCGGAAATATATTTTTTTGGTTCATTTGAGGCCTGAAGCAGTCGGTGAAGGTTTTCTGGACTTTGGATAACATTGACGAATACATGAGAAAGAAAGTTGTTTATATTTTTTTTGCTGTATGTGCTCACGTGTTTTGTTTTAGTTTTTTTCTTTTCTCCCTAATCATCTTAAGCCGGTGTGTGTTATTGTTACTGTAATTATAAAGGACTGTATAAACTAATCTTAATTGACAGATATTGATATATTTACGAACTCAATAACTTTCCAAAAATGCTATACAAAGATAATATATGTTTTCATTAATAAAAAATAACAACAGAAGTATCGCTATGTTTTGTAAAAAAGAACAGAGCTGTTATCAAAATATATAAAGTGTTACTTTAGTAGTTTCAAAAACGCCAATGACTTAAACCTAATATTAGCACTCACAAAAATTAATTTGAATTTAAGATTTCTGGTCTTACAGGTTTATTTTAAAGTTGCCAATCGAATACAACAATCTAAAAGATAGTAAACAAAAGGTATTTACGCCTTTGGTGTTGAATCATAGTCGGCTTTGAAAAGTCACATCAAACAGTAATGTCGACACTAATTTATTTGAAATCTTTTTGTATTTAGCACTGTTAAATAATGATAACAATGACCACCTCAAGATTATGAAATAAAATAAATTCATATAGAAATATAGAATCAATTTTCCCACTTCGGCAACTTTTTATGTTGGAGTTTTCAGCTGTCACAATTCATCAAGGGTAAGAGCAATAGAAAAATATGTCAGCGGTGCCATGGTCAAGCTTTAGTTAAAAATAATATCCAGGACAGCATAATCATTAGGATTAACATATTCATCGACTTGCTCAACTGATTAACTTTGATGCCATTTCTGCATTAATGAATATCAAAACTTGCGCTATAAAATTTCTTCGTTTGCAAATTTTCATTATAGTTGAACAATTTGGTCCAAATTTAGCCTTATGCACAAGTTGACCTTCAATTTCGAAAACAGCAGTACAAAGTTATTCCTCTATTAAATCTTCATTAGAATTGAACAATTTTCAAAATTTGGTCCTAATTTGGCCTGATTTGACCTTATCCACAAGTTGCCCTTCATGTTTGAAATCAGCAGTACAAACTTGTTCCACTATTAAATTTTCATTAAAATTGAACGATTTTCGAAATTTGCCACAAACTTGGCCTACTTTGCCTTTTTTAAAAACTCACACTATTCCCCCAGTGAACTTTCGAAAATATTCCTTACAATATTTGAAAAATATTCTCTAACTCGGAAAAAATAAAACCAAAAAGAATTTCCGAGTTAGTAACTCGGGAAAATTTTACGAAAATAAAATTTCCGAGTTAGTAACTCGAGAAAAATTATACTTTAAAAATTTCCCGAGTTAGTAACTCGGAAAAAATAAATCAAAAAAAAATTTCCGAGTTAGTAACTCGGGAAAATTTTACGTGAATAAAATTTCCGAGTTAGTAACTCGAGAAAAATTAAAATTTAAAAATCTCCGAGTTAGTAACTCGGTTTGTGACGTCATAATGCGTAACTCGGTTTTGTAACTCGGTTTTGTAACTCGGGAATTCCGAACCTCTATTACAACCACCTTAGTGTTTCTATTCATTAGCCAAACAGACTCAATGAGATAGACTGGAATGCATGGCTTAACTCTCCCGGAATGCCAGCTGTCCAAGTTATTGACATGTATGTGGAAATTAAAGTTTTCAAGTGTGTTTTTCTTTTACATCGTTTCATACGAACAGATTTTACTTGATCTTAGGTATGATCACACATTAGCCGCTGCATGTCAGGAACTGTGCAACAGATGGGTGAATGGGGTAATTTTTGTTTTGTTGTTTCAAACTGTCAAGTTGTGTCTTTGATGCCATGTGTTTGGTTTAATCATGTCTAATGTGAACTGTTATGAATAGAACTGTTGATTGAAGTATGCTTATGTCAACAATAAGAATCCCTCCTGAGAACAATAAGAAATGTATCTTTAACGAGGAGCAGCTGACAAATATGAAATGGTGAAAGCGAGGTTAACAAGTGATTGGCTGTCTCGTACAGATTCCATCGTAGGCTTTTTTTCATGAGCTTTATAACAGTATACTATCTTTAAAGATAAACTTTAATTTCTTCTAAGGCTGCAGATGAAAAATTCACAGAAGAAGACTTCAAAGCATTCGAAGCAGTCCAAAAGATTGATTTCCTAAAACAACTTTACCAACAGGTAAAGCACTAACCTTTGTTTAAATCATTTATCCTTTGTTTCCAGTTTTTATTTGTTGACGAAACAGGTAAAATAGCAAATCCCTATCCTTGATTGATAGTTGTTCGTCAGTTGAAGTATGTAGTGAGTTTTCGTCAGTTGAAGTATGTAGTGAGTTTTCGTCAGTTGACGTATGTAGTGAGTGTTCATATTTTTTCTGATAAGGTATTTTTCACAAATGACGTCAACCTGCGTCAACTTTGATTTTCCCCTCCCCTGAGTTTACGTCATTTTTTGGAATCAGACTTTTCCTTAATTGGAAAAACTCACCGTTTGAAAATTGCGAAGGTTGTTAATGTGGACATTTTGTCTAGGAGCCGCTGGGTTTAGAAAAAACACAGAAGTTGGTAGAAGTATACAAGCTGTTCGATTACAACAACGCGGAAATAAAGTTCGCGTAAGTTAGACTTTCTACAATGCAGCAACTATCTAGTTTTTTGTTTGTACATTTAAACTTCATAAAGGAATACTGCCCAGAAGATAATAGAATGTTAAGTCTCGACTAGAAATCGGTGTTAGCAGTGTAAATTCTCAATTTGTGTTATTTATACGTGAAATGCGACCTCTCTTCTTCCTTCTTACATAGTAAAATAAACTGTATGTCAGAATATGTGAGGTTTTTCCTGTGGTGATGACCTGATATGTCCTGTGAATGGAACAAGGAAATGGGGGTTTGGGTGGGACATGATAAACACGGCTGTTTTTAATGTGCGGCGATAGCAAATTTTATTGTGAATATGCGCAGAAGTTGCAAAGCTTGATGTCAAGAAAAACAACAGTGTCATTTACACATGTGCTTTCTTTTGTCATTTTGACTTGATCTGTAATAAGTCATTGCTCTTATTTGAATTGGAACAATTACTAAGGGATGCAATTGATCATTATTATTGTCTATCGAAATAAAATTCGTGAGGAAATTCAAATTTTGAATGAAACATCGCAATAAAGAGCACTTCCCAGTGTTGCATCCAGGACATTTATGAGGACATCGGTTTTCAGCAGGGGGTTTCGGGACGGCTGTGATGCTACCGGAAGCGCCGACATTTTAGTACTTTCAAGAGCCGAAAAATCACTTTTGCATGTTTTATGAAGTATACTTCGAATTAGGTTACCGATTGCATAATTTAAAACTGCACCAGAGAGAAGCTCTAAATTACTATTTAACAAATGGGACAAATTTAAACCATGCGAAACACCTTTATCTTACGTTTCATCTTCGTTTCATGTTACGTTTAAACTAATTTTGTATTGTTCTAAATTAGTTTGTTTAATTTTTTCACAAATTTAACATTCAGACTTTGTCTTTTGGTTATTTTTGGGGGACATTTCATAAAGTTTCAAGATTATCATTTTCAATTTGGAGGCGACACTGCTTCCTTCCTTGAACGACCAAACCAAGCACAATACCAATTTTTTTTAAGGTTGATACCTTGAGCACCTCATACATGTCAAAACTGAACAACCTATGTTTTATTGGTGGTAATTTTCTAGAAGTTTCAACTAATTCTGTCTAAAGATATTTTGTTGAAGTTAAGAAAGCGTTTCTGCTAGACACCCACACTATCTGATGTTAATCCATCTAACGTAATCTAATCTAATGTTAATGTTAATCCATCTAACTTTTCCTTGTGTTGTCATGCAAAAATGAACAACATCCTCTGAAGACCACGAGTAATACTAAACCATGGAAGTGGATGACACACAACAGTAACTGTTTAATTTGCAGCTGGACACCACCAGAGCAGGCAGGCCAAGTTAGATAACAATATGAGAGGGGTACACCAAAAAACAGATGGGGGAAATAATAGCAGATAGAATTCACCGAGGACATAATTTTTTGTTCAAGTCCAGGCCAGTTGGATGTATGTTTGAATGTTCAATTTGCTACAAAACCATGTTGGAGCCTCTCTGCTATTCAACATGCGAACACCCTTACTGCTATTCTTGTGTTTTCCCAAATAACCTTGGTAGTTCATTAGTTAACAGTATTTGTTTTGCATGTAATGCAGAATTTTTTTAGTTGCTGAGCTGCATACTTCTGTTGGACGTGGTTTAATGACTAATGACTGCTTTAAGAGAGGTTTAATGATTCCCTAGCCTGCGTCCATCCATTCCATTGTCATTAAAAGCCTCGTTAATAAACCACTCACCACTTATAAGTTCCTTGATGATTTTTGCAAACGCGCAGTAAACTTCTGAGTAAAAGTATGACAGAAAATGCTGGTGAAAGTTTGCCGATCGCTTTAACTGCAGAAACAGGAACTTTTGCGAAAATTCACGAAAAGTTCCTCTCGCGAAAGTTTCCGATTAAAGTACTTGGAGATTAACCACCACAAAAAGCGAACGAGAAACGATCTCACTTTGTTCTATATCGAGTCAAAGCTTTGTAATTTGCTGATAAGAGCCCCCAGGCCGTCATGGTATCTCATGTCAAATGTTTTGTAGATAGATAGCTGAGATGTACATCCTTTTAAAATATTCAACATAATTAAGAAACAAGAGGCCATGTGGCCTGAAGGTTAGCGCTTTCAGCTACCTTAAGGGAAGAAATTTTCGCGGGAATTTTATTTCGCGGTTGATCAATATAATTATTAAATTAAATTCCCGCGAAATAATTTATTATTTATTTATTATTTTTTTTGTGGGAATTTAATGCTTGTTTTATGATATTGAACGTAGGTATTAAATATATTCGTAAAAGACTTAAGGAAACCATTAGTCCCCTAGTGTACTATTTTAAAGAGACAAAACATATACCCAATACCTAAAATCAACGATTTCGTGACTTTAGTTTCGCGGACAGCCAATCCGCCAAATGTTTTTTCTGTGAATCAAAATGAAAAAACAGTTTTCCTGTAGGAAGGTCAAAATAATCATAATTTTTTAGTGATAACTAAAATGATAACTAAAGTGATAGCGGTTAAGGTAAAGTGTTAAATCTATAAGAGCGTTCAAATTGCAATGAGGAGTACACCCATCATTTATTATGGTTTGGTTTCGCTCGATTTCTTGAAATTTGAAATAATCTTATCACAAGAAAACTAGCATGCTATTACATTCCATTAAAAATAAATCCATGACTGTTCGTTCGGATGAAGAACCGCATTTACAGTTTTGTCCTGTTCCTTATCGGAAAATCTTCTGGATATCTTTTTTCCATGAAGCGGATCTCCTTTGTCACCAATTTGTTTGATTGTTGTTGTTTGTTTTTTCCTTTTTTGTTATTATTGTTCGATAAACAATTTCACACTTAAATCCTTCTGACAATTGCGTAACAAATTAGTCCGTTATAGCTATTTTCTGTAATGTATCTTTGATTTTCTGTATGCACCGAAACGTTAACTAACTCCGCGAAATCATTTGCACCATTACAGTTAAAACTGCAAACTATCTTCCCAGAATGCATCGGAACATCGTTCTTGACGATGCAGTAATGAAGTGGATCTTCAGATCGATTGTCCTTTGTTGACATGATACCACATGCGAAGATTTCATTATGAGTTCGTAATGTCGTTTCACAATTTATACACATTGAAGAATAGTCATATGCTTATTTGAAATAGGTAGTCTTTCTTCAGAAAATTACACCAAAAATTAAATCAAAAATTACCTTTCATCAGGAAATGATTAACATTCATTAATGTGTATTTCATTCATTTAATAAGCGACATGGAAAGACTATTTACTAAGGTTAAAGGACATGACAGCAAGACAACATGACAAGACTATTTACTAAAGTTATTAAAGCTACTAAACAATCCACAATCCATCCTTTTGTATAATTTACCTCGATTAGTGTTTTCTTGATTTAGTTCGAAACAAAAGCTTCGTGGAGTATTACAAAGTCAGTTATCAATTGCGCCATACTTCCATCTCTCTGTCTTCTTTGACTTTCTACAGTATTCGTTAGATTAATCAGTTAACAAACATCAGGGAATTTGAAGGAAGGGGATACAAAGTTGTCCTAGAACCGTTTTTACTACATGAGCTCTTTTAAAAAAACTCCAAATAAGTTACGTTGCACACTATGTATAATCCTTTTATCTTTTAATAAATTAAGTTGCTAGTATTTTATGGAAAGATTTATGGTTTATACCTGTTTTCTTTTTGAACTTCAAGTTTTAGTAAAATTTCGAAAGTTCTGTGTGACAAGTAAATTTGCTGCTACCGCTTTGCGCCATCTGGTTCTTGATACAACTTAAAAGTTTCTTGCTTTATGCATTCTTCTGGCGAGTGATGATTCAGAAATATTGTCTCAATTTTGTCTGTATCGATCTTTTGTATTAAAATATTATAAGTAATTGCAGAGATAATAATACTCTTTGAGTTAACATAACTGGTTGAACTGGTTATCCACAAAAAGACTTTCCTTTATGGCTGTATTATATCATGATGTGCTTTCACAGTTCAGTTGGGCTTATCAGGATGTAAAATGAAAATTAATCTTCAGCCTTGCTATTGATGATGAATTTTCGCCTTTGCACTGACATCACAGCTTCAATAGTTTGCTGTTCCAAACATTTAATTACCAATCATCATAAGATTAGATTGTTTTTTTGGGTTTTTTTACACGTTTATTCAAAAGTTTTTGCAAAACCTTTAAAGACAGCACTGAACTAAAATGATTTCCATCATTTAACGTTTTGTCTGTTGAATCATTTTAAAAGCTTACAGAAAAAAGGCAAAATCTTCTACTGCCCATCTGTACTGACTGAAAAAAATGGCGTACTACTTCTCTGTAGACTAGCCTCTATTCTTATCTACTTTGGCTAGGCGAAAATTCAATACTGAACCGCGGCTATAAAAGTGAACGGAGAAGGAGAAAGTGAAGAAGGAAACTGCCGGTTTTAACATATATTTCACCCTATGGGGAAAAATATAAGAAGTCAAATGTTACTACCACACTTGAAACAAAAAGTAAAAGTCAATAACATCGATAATCCAGTTGATGAAATCGCCTGAAACATTGTTGTTGGCGTTTGCTTTTTGTTTGAAGCTGTCTTACTTTCAAGCGTTTTCTAACGCTTGCTAACTGTACAATAAAATGTACTGTGATTGGAAAACGTGTGAATCATGGTGCTGACTACGAACTCGAGATTCCTGCGAATTTCAATTTTTTTGGACCTGCCAAAGCCATTCAGTAGAAAAAAATTATTCATAGTATCGACAAGAGAGTAAAACATTGTAAAATGTAAATATTCCAAGAAAATATAAGTTATTTTACTTAAAAAATTGTTTTTGTATCTGTGTCCGCTTTTTTATAGAGATTTTTTATAGTCTAAAAGACATTTGGGACCTGAAAAAGGTGTCCACTTTATGGAGTGTCCGGTTTATAATTGTCCGCTTTATAGAGACTGTTTCATAAGAGTTTGACTGTAAATCCATTCGTTCCTAGATAAACTGTCCGTCTTAAAGAAGTGTCCGCTTTATAGAGATTCCACTGTACTGGAATTTAATGACGATTTGATAGAACTTCGTGTAAAAAATGCCCGAAATGACAATGAAGACCACGAAGCTTGAAATTGTTTATAAATTATTTATACACGCCTTAATTAAGCAATGTGAGTACGGTCATAAAGGCCGCCGTTCAATCGCTGCGGTCGCGTGACTGAGCGAACAGCTTTTTCATTCGCTCAGTAGTTGAAATGATTAGAACTACCAGGCGAATGAGAATGCGTCAGCCAATCAAAAATCAGATCGCTCATTCTAAAGTCATGTGATATTTATGTGGCTGTCTAAAGTTATGATGGTTCTTTATATGCAGCAACAAAACAAGCAACTGTCGCATTTTGCCGAATTTTGCCCAAATAAAAGTAATTTAATTCGAAACGGGATGATGCGTCCGTATAAGCTATCCTTCGTTTTACATATATAACAAGCAGTTGTGTAATTGGTTTTAGTAAATTGTTTTCAGTGACGACATTCTTTGATCAACTCAGTACGTTTATTTACAGTTGGCCCTTGTTTCATTTTGTTTTCGTGATGAGGAATGTCATTCGTAATTGGGAACCTTGACAGTATATAATTTAAAAACTGACCTACAATCAACAAAAAGTACATAATACACTTCGGCTATACATATTTACTTGATTTCGATATCCATTCTGCACTGCCAAGAATAATACAAATATGCAGACTAAGCGTATTTAACTGGAAAAACATCAAACATAACTGGTACAGAGAGTAGACCGAAACAAATCTTCTGTGTCTTCTGTTTCCATCGTGTATATTTGATGAAAATCCATTCTTTTTTAGGATACTTCGCCTTTGTATTCGCGCTCAATGGACGGAAGTTTATCCTCGAGTGGTATCGTTTCTGTTAGAGCAAGGACGAATGAAGTTCGTGAGACCTCTATACCGGTGAGTCATACCTTTGATATTCAAAGTACTTGTCGTTCTGAACTTGGCTTTGAAGTCAGCAGTTGTAAGATAAAAGTTATGACTATGTGACTACACGAAATTGTGGATGTGATTTCTTGTGCACACGAACGTTGGTGTTCCGTTATTTGAAATCACGCCTGCTTTTTACGATTCCCTGTTGGAAAGATTGAGTAACAGGAAATACCGATACCATTACCCATTTGAAGAACAGTACCACGAGTTAACCAAGGTCAAACCATCGAAATATTTCTATGGTCAAACATTAGAATGTTGCGTAATTTGTTGCTAAGTATTAATTGAAAATATAGTAAAGCATCACAAGACATAACATCACATGTTGGAAGGGATGTTTCCACTTTGTATTGCTTCCTGTAGCATTGCTTATAATTGCTTATAAATTTTCTTTTTATATTTAGGGAACTGTACAAATTCGACGCGTCACGTGATCTGGCCGTACGAACTTTCAAAGAGAATCGTCAAATTTATCACAGCATCGCCGACGCGATGATAGCAAAAGATTTAAACCTCCATTAACCTCACTAACTTGATATATTTTATACAGATCTCGCCATTCCTCCAATCTGCTTTTCCTTTTGTGGGATTGCATTCTGTTAGGAAAAAAATGGGAAAATGGGAAACTTGGATGATAGATAAATAGTTTAAATGAATAAACGAATCTATCAATTTAATTTCATAATTTGTACAAGTAAACTTAACATCCCCTTGGCACTCTTAGCTTATACAATGTGACTAGGTTATGCATATACAAGTACTCTCCACCGCCTCGTGCTATTGTAAAAACAGAAACCAATTGACAAAAACTGTAAACAATCACAACTTTTCAAAAATGATGACTTACAAGATAAGCAAAAGCAACATAACGTATGAGGTGACAAATAACTTTGTAACTTATTTTGATACACAGCATACCGATGGATGGATGGATGAAATATTTTGTTCTTCGAGATGACCATCAATCGATAATCACCCATACTTTTTAATTTTGTGTTTCCGGGAATTGGCTTCTTCAAGAACAACACAAACTTCAGAGTTAAGTGGTTTGTGAGTTAGTCATTGGGCATCATCCAACACAGAGAGTTTAATTCGTGTAAATAAGTATGGACAATCATGGTGCAGTTTCAGCTTGTCTCGACTGTAATCGTCACTTCTTTGATCGAAAAAAAAACAAACAAACAAAATTTGTTAAAAATAAAAGTTCTGAGAAATCTTAATCCATGTTGTTGTTTTAAAGTGGATTGGTATTTCTATACACAGTCAAAAGTTTTAATACTTGTAGTGGATCAGAAGATGGATAAAAGTGTTTAACAAGTCTTGAAATGAACAAAACAAGTTGATTTCCACTGGTGAGTGTATAGTTGTGTTATATTATCTACTAGCATGTAGCTTTAGCTAAAAAATGCCCCTGCACTCAAGCATTGCAATTTGTATACACAGCAAGCTATACAACGGAAATAAAAAGTTTTGCTCGAAAAAGCCAGTTTTTTAGGAAGCCCCAAAGCTACTCAACACTCACACAAAATCGTTTTAGAACTGTCTCGCATTATGATCACGAGACGAGTAACATTTAACATTTAATTTGTAACATTTAATGCATCGAAACAGGCATACAATAACACCCTTCATTCAAAGAGTTGACATGATGGCATCAATTGAACTTAAGGATAGTCCATACCCTCCGAGGTGAATTTTTTTGAAAAAATTTATTTTTCAATATTTCCTTTCAATTTTTTTATTTAAAAACAGATTCTGCAATCAGAATTTTAAAATTCCAAATAATTATGGAGTTATTAGCAAAAACCAAAAGACAAAAAAATCTTTGTTTACACAAGTAATTAATCTTTCGGTGAAATAAAAGAGATTTTTCTCAATATACGCACATGCATGACGCCATACATACTTTTTCGGCTTTGTTTACTTTTCGTATTCAATATTTTGCTTTATTATCGTTAAAAATAAAACCAGGTGGTTTTCTTTATAGTTATACACACTATCATTATTCAATGAGGTAGTTTTCTACCTTTTTAACTTTTCATACATTCCAACATCGCACATTCACAATAGAATTTGATCGCTATTCAATTTTGTTTACACAAGCGATGGAAGAAAAAATCTTTAAATGTGATTTTCTCTGAAAGTAATTTTAGCTTGATGACCAACATTTAAAGAGTTCCAACTCCCCTTGTGAACGAGATATAACTATGCGGGTTTTTTCATTTTGTTCAGTTGGCCTTTGCGCAAAAAAGTTTGCCACATATTTTGAAAAGAATCAAAATTCGCCCCGTGAGGGAGAGTTGAAGTTAAAGAATCAACGTTTTTATAGGGTCATGAACAAAAAGCTTTATATTTTTGGAAGTAATGAGTTTTAAAAACTGTGGCAAACTTTTTTCGACAAATGATCATGGATTTCAAAAGTGCAATTTGTTTGAAAAAAAAGTGTAATGGAGGGGAGTTGGAACTTTTTAATTCAATGCGTTCTAAATTTTACTTTTTTTCTTCTAATTCCTGTCCTTTTCATTTTTAATAAACAAAATATGGATCATTAGACAGATAATTAAATAAGGATTCAGAAAATATATACTTTTGATAAGAAAAAATCAACACATTTCAAATTATCAGGGGAAAACTGAAATCATGCTTAGGAGGGTATGGACTATCCTTAAAGGGGAACTAAACTAAAAAAATTACAAGTTCATTTCTGCCCTATTTGAAACAGCTTTAAAAATGATGAAAGTCAGTTTTTGAATTTTCAAAAAATCTTTTTTCGTTCCCGAGATATTGTCATTTAAAGTTTCTCCTCAAAACTTGATCTCCATGGCAACGTGACATCACAATGTTCAAGAAGAAATTGCTGACATACAAATATGTAAATAACTCAAGAAATGAAAGTGATGCACTGCTTAAATTTTGTATGTATAGTGACAAACCCGTACAGGTATCAAGTCACTAAAAATAATTGTTGCCATAGTTACCCTGGCTTGTTTCCAGGCCTTTTCTGTTTTTTGCTGACAAAGCTACAAATGGAGATCTACTCAGGTAAAGGAAACGAAATTTTAGAAAATGGGACAGTTTTCACTGGGCATAAGTTAAAGTGAAATTCATCATAGTAATAGTTTTGGATGATGTTATTATAGCTTTGTCAGCAAAAATTGACAGAGAGCTGGAACTGAGTCGGGGTAACAGTGGCAATAAATTTCTTTGCTGTTTTCACAACTGCAGTTATTTACCACTCTACATGCAATGTTCTAACAATAAATCATTAAAACATTCTGAGTTATTCACATATTTATATGTCAGCAATATCTTCTTGAACGTTGTGATGTCACGTTGCCATGGAGATCATGTTTCGGGAAAAAACTTTAAACGGCAATATCTCAAGAACGAAAAAAGATTTTTTGAAAATTCAAAAACTGACTTTCATCATTTTTAAAGCTGTTTCAAATAGGGCAAAAAAATGAACTTGTAATTTTTTTAGTTTAGTTCTCCTTTAAGGCAAACTCGATAATTGAAAAACTCTTTACGGCCAATGGTCATTTAAAGAACAAGCAATGTTTTATGACGTCATTTCTATTGTTTTGAAAGAACAAGGGTGAAGGGAGATCAAAAAATTAAGATGGATGCTTTTGTAAAACTTTTCAAAGTAACAAATATATACATTTTTAGCTTTTGATAACATTGTATAAACACAATAAAAACAAGAAAAATTGTGAGCATGATCATTTTGAAATGGGAGATCAGATTTGAAAACTCATTGACAGATGGTCTTCACGGTTTTTCACTTACATTAGAATTGAGTTAAACTTTCTTTACGATAACTTTTCCAATTACAAGAACAATTAATTGTTCATATGAAACAATAGTTAAAAAGTTTTACAATACAACAAATAATTTAATGTGTAACCATGCGGCATAGTGTAGCAGTGGCGGTATTTCAAAACTAACTTGGAATATGCAAACCAAATAGATATAAACGTGTAAATAAGGCTTAACAAGTAATATCAGAAAGTATTTGCTACAAACAAAAGAAATGTGTGAACTGAAACCATGGATACGTATTTTATAATCAAATACGTATTTTAAAATCAAAATAAGATTCTGTAAGAGCCAAAAGGAAAAAGAAACTTTTTAAAATAAATCTATTAGCTACCGTGGCTGATTTGGACAATTTACTTTTACTTTTTAATAAAAGACGCGGCCGCGTGTTTCAAATACGCGGCCGCGCTCTTTAATATGCGGCCGCGCCTTTAAACACGCGGCCGCGCCCTTTTTGCTAAACACGCGGCCGCGCATTTTGAAGCAAACACGCGGCCGCGCTCTTTACAATATCTGGTCTGTAAAACAACCATTTTGGCAGGATACGCTGAACTGGTATCTTTTACTGGTCCCCATAATATTAGTTGAAAATATGCGCCTTTGGGATGTAAAGTACAGTCTACAGTCTACAGTCTACAGCAATATAAAGTCGTTAAATCAAATAAACGTGTTCAAGACGATTTAATATTATGATAAAAAGAAACTTCATTAATATATAGTATATTACAAACTATACAAACTGTTTACCTTGGTAAATTTACTCAAGTCAGGAAGCATCACGTTGTTGCCAGCCATGTTGTTTATTGCTCGTTTGTTTTGAATCTGTGCTAACATATCATGAAACTAACGTGAACTCAAAATGCGCGGCCGCACAATTGAAACACGCGGCCGCGTCCTTCAAATATGCGGCCGCATACTTTAATTGTGCGGCCGCGTACTTAACATTTCAAGGCACACAATTGCAGCTAATATTGTGAGGACCAGTAAAAGATACCAGTTCAGCGTATCCTGCCAAAATGGTTGTTTTACAGACCAGATATTGTAAAGAGCGCGGCCGCGTGTTTGCTTCAAAATGCGCGGCCGCGTGTTTAGCAAAAAGGGCGCGGCCGCATATTAAAGAGCGCGGCCGCGTATTTGAAACACGCGGCCGCGTCTTTTATTAAAAAGTAAAAGTAAATTGTCCAAATCAGCCACGGTAATTAGCAATCTCTGTTTCAAACTTTGATTCAAAACTAAAAATAGCCAAAGTTTACATAAAAAAACAAGAAAAAATATGGAAAGGTTTTATTGATCATGATCACACTAGGTTTGGAGGACAGTTAAAGAAGAAAAACACCAAGAACGACAATTTGTAAATATGGCTTTCTTACATACACAGAAATCCAATTTAAATATTTTTAAGGCAAGATCCGCCAATAATCAGTGCATTGAATAAAATTAATTGAATGAAAGATTTAGAGTTAAAACATATACAAAAATAAAACGTATGGTTGGCAAAATTCCAGATTTCAAGCTGTGCTTCGAAATCCTCATCGTTCATTTCACTAAAACAACACAAAAGTAATATGAAAAATGTCTAAGCTATGTTAGCATACTTCCTAAATAACATAGTATAACACAATAATAAATCAGGGCTGTCGGAGCCGGGGGGCAGAGATAGTCTGTAGGGAAAGCGCCTTCCGAATTCCCAACCACCATAGAAGGCCATTATCGACAAATTTACTTCTAATCGCTTCACACAACTGTTAACTGCATCAAAGCGCGTTTTCAGCAAGCCGTTTGAAGAATATATGACATCAATCTGCAATTTTTATGGAGATGATTTGAACAAAAATAATCTTGAAATACAGCTGTCGTTGCTTGGAACGCTTATTCAAGATCTAAACAGGCTGACATCGATGTACTATTCATAATAAAAGAAATGCGCAAGTTGTCAAAAGCACAGGAAGTTTTGTTTTCAGAAGCTGTAAACTTTGATCAAGTTACTTTTGCTTGCTCCAGCAACAAATGCTGTCAGTGAAAGGTCTTGTTCAACTCTCAGAAGAATCTTCGTACTACCATGACTCAAAATCGACTTAACCATTGTATGATTTTAAATACATATAAAGAAGCGCTCGAAGAACTTAATTTAATAGATATAGCAAACGAGTTCTGTCGCGAAAACGACACACAAGATTAAACACATTTGGAAAATTTGTTGATAAAGACATTCCCCAGCAATTTCGTAAGATGTCAGTAGCGACACAAACTCTGTAACTTGTACTTTTTACTGTCTTCACTGTTTTTAAACAAGTTATTAATAAAACTCCACAATGCATTTTGCATCCACAAGTCTCCTCCATTTAGCATATCATTTATCTTCTGAGCAAGACTTGAGAAAGCGAGTGAACTTATTGCAGTGGAAAAGTGCGTTTTGAGAATATTTTTTATGGTCAAAAAGCGCATCTCCACTGTGATGTTCGGCACTTCAGAAACCTAATAGTAACATTATTTTTAAGCCATCTGTGGTTCTGTGAAGACCTAAAATTTCAAAGATTAATTAGCAGTTAATTGCAGACCCCACTTGGGAGGCTTACAGCGCCCCCAAGACCCCGGGATTTTAACTTCGTGAAAATGGATTGTGCCCTTTGGACACTTTGCCCCTCCAAAGTTAAAGACCTTCCGACGGCCCTGTAAATAAGGAAAGAGATACGAAAAAACATTCTGTCTCCCACTTACAGTACCATGCTTTGAAACGGTAAAAAAAGCAAAGTCAGCTAATAATTGTATACTTTAATGGGAGAAACCTTCGCGGGAGAAACTTTCGCGAGGTCAAAAACTCGCGAAATTTATGGGATTTACTTTCGCGAATGCCACATTTTAAACATTTTCGCGGAATTTATTTTCGCGAATGTGGATTTTGGGAAATTTTTGCGAGATAAACTTTCGCGAATTGCCTGAAAATTTCCTTAAACTTAGCCAAAAATACATTTTGAGAGAGTAACTTTTATCACTTTTTCTTACGTTTCAACCTCAGAATTTCACAAGGCTTTGAAGTTAAAGTTGAATTAACGATAAACCTACGACCAAACAGAGAAAAATCAATGATTATGATAGATATTTTTCTTTTGAACAACTATAGAAACTACTTTATTCATCATCATGTAACTCGTCAAAGAGATTAAATGAAAATCCGGAATTCCTTGGCTCTATTTTTGGTAATGAGATTTCACTTCAAGGTGGTGCGAATGAGAAAACTGAAATTTCCAAGAAAAATTTCCAAATTCTGGAAAAAAGCGAAACACTACACATCCGAGACATGTTTCGACAACCATCGAAACCATCATTAGGGTCTTCAAAAACCAAAATGCCTGATGCTTCGAAGAAAATAACAATTATAAATATAGATGATTAAGAAACAAATTTTGTTAAGCTTGAATTAGTTCAATGTTTCCCTTTATTTTACACGCATGAAATTTCAAATAAACCTCACTGTAACACTTTTTGTCACTTCAATCGGTTCAAAGACAGCATGAATTCTGTGAAATATACGTGTATTCTTTTAGTTCAAGACGTGTTTTTATCAGTTTTCAACCTCGTCGTCGGATACAGTCAAAAACTTGTTTTGTAAACATTTTGAAATTTTTGAATTTTTGAAAAAAATTTTGCGGGATTTATTTTCGCGAATGCCACTTCTTGTAAATTTTTATGGGATTTATTTTCGCGTGTGGTCGAAATCAAAAATATTTTGGGACTTACTTTCGCGAAAATGTCCAAAATTCGCGAAATTCGCGAACGTTTCTCTCGCAAAAGTTTCTCCCATTAAAGTACCACCGTGTAACGTCAACACGAAAGTTGAAAGATGATGATGATGAAGAACAAAATCGGAAACTGACATTCGCCTATCTCGTGAAACTACTATGCCTCATCGCTCGCTTATGCTCGCGATGATCACGAATTGATGATCACATCAATTCGTGATCAACACTTTCTTTGCAAACTTTTTATTACTCTAATTTGACATTCCCATAACCATGAAATCCACTTGATTGTATGACCCTCTATTGACCTGCTCGGCAATGCGGTCTGGCTCGCTTGTCATATGAACACATTTGATTTTTTTTCATGCGTTTCTTAAAAATAGCGAGATCTCACCTAACCGAGCCAGCCCGGTCAACCGGGACTGCCCGTCTCTATATGAACAACCCCTTAAGCCGGTCCTAATTCAGGAAGTCGCGTGCATTCACAGAGTATCAAAGAAGAAACTATACGGCTTTCGTTGTTTTCTATATCAATTTAGAAGACTACTCCAAAAATTAGAATTTTTAAACTTCAATACTTTATCGGGGAAAAAAAAGTCGGTAAAAAATTTAATCGGGTAAATAATCAAGATATTACAATAACGTCTGAGTTATTCTATACCTTATCGGGGGAAATATTTGGTCGGGTGTCCCCCCATCTAGGTTTTGGTTTGATAGTTATCCGGTTTAAATGAAGTGTATTATTTCATACACATCAACTTGTAAAGAATTGACTTTAGTAGAAAATATCTTTTCCTAAAACCTTGTTATTTTTGTATGAGTAAATGAGATCAGTCGTTATTCTACGGAAGCCGACAAGGGTCATTCGATAAATAATTTTGAGATCCAGAACTATATTTGAATACAGAAAATATCTTTCAAAGTCAAGAAATATATTTTAAAATCAGGAAAAATAAATAAATTGAAATCCAGAAATACAGAAGTTTTTTTCTTTTTTTCTGCCACATGCAGAATAGGTCAGAAGATCCTATTTTTTGCCACAGGAGGTGCAATCAGGGACGTAGCAAGACATTTTGAGTTGGGGGGGCTAAATAAATTTCTATTATCGAAACAGGCCCCACCATGGTTGGGGCCGATGCGCCAAAATCTAAGCACTCAAAATCTATAATTTCAACGTGATTTTCAATTATTAGGAAAGGCAAAAACAAATTTCTCATAATTGACAAAAAAGTTGGGGGGGGGGAGGGGGGGGCTCAAGCCCCCCAGCCCACCCAGCCCACCCCCTAATTCTACGTCCTTGGCAATGCATGCTTGCGGCGGGTGCAGCTATCTTTAATTAGATTGTTTTCGCTTGTTTGCCGGTAAACGAATTTACCAGTAAAAAAATTTCTCGATTTTAAAAAAATATTTCCAGATTGTTGTAAAACATATTTCTCGATTTTGAAATACATTTCTGGATTTGAAAAATATTTCTGGATTTTGAAATATATTCCTGGATTTGAAAAATATTTTTCGATTTTGAAATATATTCCTGGATTTGAAAAATATTTCTCGATTTTGAAATATATTCCTAGATTTGATAATTTATTCATGGCTTGACCCTTCTCGGCTTCCATATTATTCCGATGATTGAAATGGAACAGAAACACCACAAGCAAAGGGTGAAGAGCTGGAATAATGGAAAGTTATCGGCATAGGGGTGGTCAATATGGTTGGGGTTGTGGATGGTGTTCCTGACTCGCCAGTCTGCTAGCCTCGACTCAATATGAGTCCAGCCTGACATTTGGGTCATTAGAGCGCCATTTCCTGACTGACTTAAGTTTGAGAGTATGGTGTGTACTTCAATATGATGTCTGCGCCATCTTTTATTAACTGAACGATATACCGTTAGAAAATAAACATTACTTTGTGGCAACTAGTAAGTTAAAATTGTGATGTCAGTTGGAGTGAGAGACCCGGGGTGGAAAAAAAGTATCCGGGAGTTCTGAGGTTGTTTTCGTACGGGTTGTTTTTTTTACCTGCCGATTTACCGCCACCGATATCTAAAGCAATTCTCTAAGAGGCTAGTGGCGAGTGCTAGAGGCTAGTGCGCAGTCTGTCGATGGGTTCTACTGGGCTGATATGGAATATTTAGATACAGCATGATACAATCTCAAAATACAATCACTGCACTTTCTCAACACCACTCAGAATGTGTTGACGTCATATTTATTTGCGAGACCTTGCCCTAAAAGTTTTCCAATAATATCAAGCTATCAGAATGTTCTTGTGTTCAGTCTTCACTTGATTACTCAGCAAAGTTTTGTTTTGATTCCCGCACAAATACGCGGATGTAGCGGAAAACTTCTTTTGAGAAGCCGAACTTGAGAGTTGTTTGGCGCTTCATTAAAAGACTTTTCATCGTATTGTTTGAAACACGAATTTCCGTGATGATTATTCTTCGTCTGCCGGTTGACTGGCCTTTCCTTTATTTCTTCTCAGTATATCGCCTGGACTTGGGTACGGTCTTTGTTGAAACAGTGGTCCGTTTGCCGTTGTGTCTACACCCGTGTTTACTTCGGAGTCTTCCTTCAGGCCAGACGACCACGTACCCCTAAAAACGTGACCAGTGGCTTAAGATTTTCCTAATTGCTATTAACGGTGCATCGTAAACAACTTTTACATTGCAAATTAAGAAGTCAAAAGGAGTAAAATTATATTTACCGCCCAATATCTGAATATGAGGCCGGGTCCATAGGATCGAGAGCGTCATCGTCTATAACAGGAAAATTGGAAAAGAATTAACACTGAACTAAAATGATCGGTTGAAAACCCAAAAAAAACACAGACCTTTTCCTTTGCCTTTCCTGTAAGGGGCGGATTTTTCTTTTTGTCTTTGCGCCTGAACATAACCAAAGAAGGGCGAATATCACATACGAAGCTTAAGAAACCCCATATTTGTGATTTTATCGAAAGCACATTAAAAAGAAAAAACAAAAAAAACTTTACTTTCATCAGGCTTGGATGTTTTCCAGTCTTAATTTTTTGTTTCGTTCTCTCGTCTCGTAACTCTTTCTTTTCTTCTTTACCACCTGAAAAAAGCCGAAACAACATCGATATAGCTACGAGTAGTAGACGATGAAATTTCGGTGTTCATCGTTTAGCCGACAAAGACCGATAAATCGGGTTTAAGAAAGAAAGCAATCAAGGGCGTTACTTTCAAACTATAGGTGAAAAAGGGCGGACAGAGAAGGTGCGTTATTCACCAAAACGTATTTTGAAATATGAAAGTCAGTTTCTGCTGAACTTTGAAATGAGTAACAAGTAAGTGAAAGCAACCACGACTAAAAATATTTACCTCCGTCTGCTGATTGTTGTTGCCATGACGCCGGGTATGTTATCTCAGCACGTGGATCGGTCGGATGTCGCCATGACACTTGGTTAGTATGAACGTTCCAAAAATACTCGTGGCCACTACAAGTGTCAAAGAAAAAGACAGTGTCAGGCGATAGTGTCAGGCGATAGTGTCAGGCGATAGTGTCAGGCGATAGTGTCAGGCGGATTTCTCGAGAAAAGATGTTGAAAAATAGATTTTCACCAAAAGAACAAAAACATTCCTATCCACAAATTCATAAATTACACTGTGGCCTCGTTATCAATCTTTATAATTATGAAGCAACCAATCATAATAAGAGAACTTCGTAAAGTAATTTTTCCCGGAGGTATTATCACCTTTTTGAAGATGGTAAAAATGTCATTATTATGGTAGCAAGATGAAGGCTGTTGCTGTGATGAAGACATTATGAATTCATGGAGAGGAGTATTGCAATTGTTTTCAACACGAAGCGAACACTTTGTGGACATTTGAACCTGTCTACAAAAAATATATTCCCAAATATATACCTTCCAGGGTCAGGTACAAGAAACCAACCAGGGGGTAAAGGTTGGTGCTTTAAACTCTAAACAAAAAACGTTACTGCATCTAAATACAACTGAAGATTTTATTTGTTTGAAAAAGTAGAGAAAAGAAAATGAACGGAGGAGAGCATACGTTCTTTCTCTTCTCGATGTTCTTTTGTTCTTCGAGTTCAGCTGCGACAATTTCAGGTGCTGAAAGAATTTTTAAAAAATCTATGAATTATCTGGAAACCTTGACCTATTTTTCACGGACTGCATTAAAACAATAGAAGGTTACCTTTCACCACGATTCCACGCTTCTTCAGTCTCGCCTGCAACGCTGCAGGAAGAGGCATTATTTTTTGTTCAATTTACTAGACCCTATAACACATCCTTCGAATGTTCAGAAGAAATTATAAGCAACATCTTTAAAAATCACGTGTTCTATAACGGTTACTTCACAAGCTCTCGTTACGTCATAGAGATTCTCACAAGTCTCATAAGTCACAGCAGAAAGGCATGAGATGCTACTTTTTCGAAAATCAACTTTCTGTTACGAGCTGTTACGTAAGTTACGGAACAGTTCACATTGATTATGTTAACAGTAAAGCAAAGAAGAATGTGTTCGAAGTTGGTCACCATGGAAGCAATATATATATATATATATATATAAATTTAACAAGAATAAGTTTTTTCACACATTACAATTACAACCTCGCTTTCAAACTAACACAGTGTCAAAATGTCTTCGAGATACAGATGTTAGTGGGTTACCTCGTCATGCAGTTAAAAGTAAAGTAGATTGGAAACGAGGCTACTTCATCAAAGAAAACAAACAAAAGGCAATGTGAAGTACTGAAGAGATACAAAAAACTTCGGTTTCTGTTGTTAACCACTTGGCAAATTTATCGAAAAATCATTGCGAAGGAGTGCATTTCTATAGCAATATTCACACAATTGCAACATAAACGCTCTTCACCGCAGTGATGATTTTGCCAACTGGATACTACTGGGATCATCTTTTGCGAATTCCTCTTGTTCTCTTGTTATTGCAACATGGTTAATGGTCTATCATAACAACCACACACACACATCAACACAAGCCTCATATTCTATACAGTAGCAAGGAATATCTGAATTTGATGCAAATAAAAAATCGCTCAATAAATTAGTAAATCAATAAATACATTGTAAATCAATAAACTTGTTAAATGTTTGTGAATGCTAATTTAAATGTTAATAATAAATTAAAGGCAATGTGCTGACACACAAACAACAACACCAAATTGCTGACTCATGATGATTGAGATAAAATATTATGCTCAAGCGAAATAAACAGTGCCAAAATATTCTCTAAAACTCATCATACGGAGCAACCCTCATAACAAGCCACTGTTTTGCTGACAACATGATGAGTCAGCATTTTGTAAATATCATTACAGTATACATTCTATAAACCTGTAGTCAGACACATAACTATAAAATCCTCAGATGAAAACATTGCATTATAAGAAACCAAAAACAATACTAGTTAACGGTATCCGGACATTTCGCAACTGGACATTTACCCGATCGGACATTTAACAAGCAATAATAGGAAGAGGGTTAGGGTTGGGGGATGTCGGTCGTTAGGTAAATGGCCGGTCGGGATATTATCCTAGAACCTAGTTAAGATGTGGGACTAAAAGCTATTAATTCAATCCATGATAATATGAATAACAACTATAAAAAATAATTCCAAATAACTTAATCATTTTCCTTCCGCCCTCGCATAAAGTATTTTACAGAAAGACGGGCGGTAAAAAACTTAGTGCCTTGCGTGCCCTTTTTTCTTCTCAGACCAGCTAACATTAGACATCACCTAGCCGTCCATTTTGTAAGGTTCATTACTTTTGTGGCCACACCTTCGAAAACACAGTTCAAATTCTCGCTGACTTTACTAACAGTGGTACCTATGTTTTCTGATAAATTTCTGACGACGCTACCAGCCGTTTGCTTGTTGTCGAAACCAATTTGTTCGATATAAATCGAATGAAAAAGTGTTCTCACTCGTTCCAGTCTCTCGTTTCTTCCTTTACACTTCTCTTGGTAATCGTCCATACTGAGAACAAAACGAATACTATTCAATAATGACCACTGATATTTATGTTAACAGTGTTTGTATCTGCATTTCAAACCAGCAAAACTTCTCGATTAAAACCTTGTTAAAATCTTTTGGGAGAGCAAGGCACAGTTTGTACCTCCGATAGATAAACAGTATAATAACAAGACTGATCATTTATGCCTGGTTTACATTATAATAAGTATTCTGTTGCACACTAGTTAGAAAACACAGTTTATGTAAATACACACAGTGAGAATTCTTTTTCTCGTGCCGTTTTTGGAACGCTCATCTGTGAGAGCTATGCTGAACATGTAAACGAACACTTGAAAAGAGAAGAAACAACAGCTTTTGTAAGATGAAGTGTGGTTACCTGGTGTCAAGAAACGAAAACTTTTCTGATGTGATATACGTCAAAAAGTCGAATGAGAACAAAAGGATCTGCAACAAACAAAACAAATTGATGACGTCATCACACGGAAATTCAACACAACAAAAGAACTTAAAGTCTCACCTCTTCACCCTTCGTTAGCCTGTCTTGTAAATCGTGCCTTCAATAAATCATTAAATGAGGAGAAATAAAGATGTGACAAAAACACTTTTGTTAAGCCTCCACATCAAATAATCTTTCTAACAGTAAGACAAAACTATGATAAGCAAAGCACTCCATCAAACCGTACCTACAAGAGGTTCATACATGGGAAACGATCTTGAAATCCAGCAAGTTCTAAGATAAGGGTTGTAGCTACAATATTAAACTCACCCAAACAGTAGCCAATCATAAGCGATTGTAAGATACAATATTTCGCTATCATCTAACGACTGGTGTATAAGGTCATCCTGTAGCAACAAATCATAATTCTTTAAATACTGTGGAGATTAACAATATTGTGGAGATAAACAATATTGTGGAGATAAACACGAAGTAATCAATATTATAGAAATGTGTCGATAAAGATGAATGAAGGCGTTTTTACTTACCGCCCATAAAGACAGACGGAGCAAGGAAATGAATAAGGGCGTTCTATCCCAGCCAGAAATACAGTGTATTAACAGGTTTCCACGCCCTTTGTACGAATAACAATAATAACGATTAGAAAACGTAACAGTGGAGGTTTTCTTAAAGATAATGAACTATCATAAGGTCGAGAAGAAAATTGTTTTCTTGTGAGTAATAATCTCCACGAGAGCCAAGCATTTTTCAGATTGTGAGATAATCTCCACGAGAGCCAAGCATTTTTCAGATTGTTTGAGCGCTTTGTTAATAAGAAACGGCTGCTCGTTCCCAGATCATTTCTCTATTGTTCTATTTCTACTGACATCAGCATACTGTAACTCTCAGCTCTGCATATAATAGTTCATTATCTTTGAAATAAAAATGATGCATGTTAATTTTACAAGAAACCAAACAGAAGGGTGTAGCAGTTTCTCAATGTTTTCATCACTTTAAGGCTGAAATACATTATCATTTTAATGGATCAGTTTAAATTGTTTTAAATTGTTCTATTTATGACGGTTTTGCCCACGGGGACTATATTTTTATTTAATTCGCTATATGTATCACGTCTTCTTTTATTTCAAACAATTTAAACTGATCCATTAAATGTATAGTGTATTTCAGCAGGGGCTAATCCAGAAAATTATTTTGGGCGTCGGTAGTAATAACAACATAAGGACGAAGGCCTTTTTGAAACGCCGAATGTGTGTACATCGCATCTGGAGGTCTGGGGCAGAGGCTTAGTGGGGGTCCAGGGCCAATACTCTTTAAAAATATCAACTATTTATATGAACTAAAACATGTTCAACGTATTAAAATGCTGTGGGGCTGTGGTTGCACACTGTTGGCTGATTGCAAACATCCTCATGACAAGACCTGGTACCGGTGGAGAGTAAAAGGATTCCCCGGCATATATTTTTTTAAAGATCATGCTTTGAAACATGTTATTATTTTTCGTGATGGTTAACGAAAACAAATCGACACTGAATGAGGAATATGTAACGTTTTCAAAGAGAATGGCCTGTTATGTTTTCATTAGATTATTAAGAAATAAGCAAGAGAAGCATTCTAAAGTATTTCTGTAGTTAATTTTTGCACAACTAGTATCGAATTTGGGCGCCCAAATTCGAGGCGCCCAAACTCGGTATACCGTTGTGGATTTCGGCCTCTATCAACCCCTGTTCAGCCTTTAGTAGTAAACGTTCCTGATGTGGATTAATCGACTATTAGTATTCAATATAAAGTTTGCTCTTATTGCATGGTTTCTTATACAACGACACCTCTATAAGATAGACATGTTGAGGGAATGGGAAATTGTAGAGCATTATAGAGAGGTGTTATAGAGAATTACAGAGAGGTGTTGTAGAGAATTATAGAGAGGCGTTGAGAGAATTATAGAGAGGCGTTGAGAGAATTATAGAGAGGCGTTGAGAGAATTATAGAGAGGCGTTGAGAGAATTATAGAGAGGTGTTGAGAGAATTATAGAGAGGTGTTGAGAGAATTATAGAGAGGTGTTGAGAGAATTATAGAGAGGTGTTGGTCTGGTGGGATGTCCATCTTAAGGAGGTTTCATTGTGCATTGTTACTGTAGGTTGGTGCTTCAAATAAGATTTGGTATAGTCTGACCTTGTTTGAGAAGACGTAAGATGAGCAGTAGGTAATTCTGCGTCAACATGATCAAATTCCACGACTGAAATAAAAAAGTTTTAACAAAATAGTAGAAATTCGAAAGCTTTTTCTGCTATAGGTAAGCTGAATCGCATGAACCAAGTTGCGTGTAGTTGGTGACATGTTAACACGAGCTTTTCCTGACTTTCTTGTGTGATTTCAACCACTTTCAACCAACTTGCGAGAATTTCATTGGTCACTAAACATGTACGTTGGCCCAAACAAAAGTGAAAAAAGAAACATTCATGTCCCTCATACGTCGCTTGAAGATTCTGCGCACAAGGTTCCTCTAATGGAAAAAGGCCTTTAGAAGAAGTAATTATGTTTAAACTGATAATGAAATCCGATTACTTTGGCAGCATTCATACCGATGGTTTCAAAACGAATTAAAGAATTTATTAAGGCTAGTTTACACTGTGTTTAAATTCCTGTTCGTTACTACTTGTTGTTGAAACGTTGAATATTTCCACTAAAAAAATCCTGATTTAACATTTTCAGCATGAGAGAAGAATTTGACAGTCTTAGACATGGAATTAAAGAAAAGATTTTTTCTATAAAAGGATCAAATCAGCGGTAAAAGCTTTAACAAAAACTGTAAAAAAGACAAGAAGACAAGAATTGTATAGTTGAAATATTCAAGCAATTTCTTTAGAGTTCCATTTAGATGCTTATCAAGCTTTATAACTATATACAAAAGTTGCCAGTGACGTCAGATAGACACTACACAATAGTGAAGTTTATTTTCTACAATAATAAGCATCGAAACAGAACTTTCAAGCATCATGACAAGATTTTAATTGGTGTTCAATGATTTATGTGAAGCATATCTCGACTACAACGAGGATTTATCAAAGAGTGTAGAACGTAGGTCACACTTTGTTTATCAAAGGAAACAATATCAAATCATCGACGTCTGAACCGATGGTATAATCACAGCATTTCGTAAGTCCTTTATGTAAGGTTTCCTTAAACATTTCAAGAAGTTAGTAGGGTTATTTTAAGTTGGGTGAGTTTTTGTTGATTTTGTTTACACATAAGAAATGATGATATATACCTCACGTATGCTTTAGCTTTCACTTTCAATCAAAACATAGAACAGTGCAGGTAACAGAAGAATAAAGCGATCATTCCGATCATTGTGGGAGAAGAACAAGTTTTTTATTACAAAACGAAACTTGACTTGTTTTGAAACTTGCTTTGATAAGGCTTCAACAGGTTTTGGAAGAAACGTTTTTTCAGTTTTTTTAAGAGCAATTATACATGACTTCAAGTGCTTTGTTTTGAATTAAAAGGTTTGTTTACAAAGATATTTCTTTGAAATTTCAGGCGACCTAAAAGGGTTTCTTCAATATACATAAAAAACATTGAAATCCATTTCATCTAAATCTAAATTTCCTGGAATGAAGAAAATTTCTTATAATTTTTGCCGCATCATTACTGACGAGACACGTGTATTAAACAAGTGTTTCAAGGTATTATGTTATTTTTTATAGAGGTAGTTATAAACATCATGCACTCCTCCCTTGTGGTTATTACTTACATTTTCATAATACTGGCACAATGTTCATATCAAAAACAATTAGACGAAGTGTCAGCTGAATTTAAATGCTCTGCAGAGAAGGACAAATTTATGTTCCATATCACTTTCGCGGAAATTCGAAAAAACGAAAGTTACAAGGACTTAGCATTATACTGGAGAAGTGATTTAGGAAAACCATGGAATCGATACAAAGATTGTAAAAACGACAAATATGTATTCTCCTGCAAAACAAATTGGATAGACGATCTTGAACTTTTATTTCAAATGTTACCAAACACTTCCAGCAAACATGAATATGTCAACATCACAACATTTCACTATCACCATTCTAACGAAACAATCTTCGACTTCTACAGAGAGTGTTGCTACACACAGCATGGTTTGGAAGAGATAGCAGTCCTCCCGAAACATCGCGCAGTTACGATAAAATGGAAGAGTTACGAATATGATCAAGTGCTCTTCTTTGACCCATTTAGAATCAACATAACAGGAGAACATTTTCTCCAAACACAAATATCAGATTGTATGAGAAGGCGATGCAGTAAAACAGTTGGTTATTTAACGCCTTGTACACACTATAAAGTTTGTGTATCAGTAATTGGTCATATGTCATGTCCTGATGTAAGGAAGTACATCAGCACAAAATGCACGACAATAAAAACACTGTGTGTGACCAACACAATGAACTGGCAAGATGTGCTCATCTTCATCTTAGCTGTTTTGTTGTTATTCCTCTCCATGGCAACCCTCGGTTTTTGTTACAAGAATCGAGAAAGATTGCGAAAAGTTTTCCGTGAACGAAATATTGACTTGGTTCCCCGTCACACCGAAGCAATTTATGACGAAATCAGAGAAGATCATTACACCAGCAAAGAACGAAGCATCGAAAGTTTTAAGATTGGAATGACAGATGACGTCACAGAGTTCGAGTGACGAAATAAAGGACAATTTTTGAGATTGTAATGGACAAAAGAAATTCAGTTGACGTGAAATAAGAAAACTTATTTTAAAAAATCTCCATTTTCCAAACATAACTGGCAAGGTTTAACCACATAAAATCAACACGGGGAGACAATGGGACGTTATGAACAAAACGCTTATAATAACACAAAAAAATTGTGGGATAAATATCACTAAGGCTAGTTCTCACTTATGGCATGATCCAAAAATTCACATAAACCTTGTGGATTTTTTAAAATCTATTTGGATTTACGAAAACATATAATATATCCCGAATCTATGATAATCCTTCAAATGACATAATGTATTTTCAAAGTACAAAAACTAATAAACATCCAACAATCAAAATTTAAACTTCAGCAAGTGAGAACCAAACTTGACGTCGAAAAACAGTCATTAAATTTTATGTAAAGAAGGCTTATCTTTTTTTAACAATCGATTTTTTATTTTGAGAACATTAATCCAGACATTTGTAACAATTCATTTCATCAAGCGAAGATGTAAGTCTGGAGAGATAAATTCGGGTTAGTATATTTTTGGTTTCCGTTGTTTTTTTAAAATGAACATAGTGTGATTTAGGCATTCGATATAATCTAAAAAAAGTTTCTAAAAAAATTTTCAGATAGACAAAGAGATTCATTAAGCGATTATGGTATGATCCCCTATTGTGCACAATTGAATATCATCTGCAAATGTCACAAGAAAAAGTTAAGGAAATCTCCCATCGTGCTTTGTGTTTTAAATTAAGGACATAATGCAAACAAAAAACGACTGTTCGATCCAAACACGTGACCAAAACAAATTATCTGTGAATTATGAAAACGTTGAAATAGATTAGCTTACAATGCAATAACACAAGCATCAGAAAAAAATCGAAGCTGGTAAACCAAGATGTGTTTGTCGACAAATACAACAATGTCGATTATATATATAATGAACTAACATAACTTTGAACTAACGTTTATGAAAACAAAGTGACGCCATTTTGTTTATCCTAGAAAACATGTTCGAAACAAATTTCGTATGCAGCTAGCCTGGACGCCATGCACCAACAGGTCTTTATTGTGGTGATCTTCTGCTGCTGTCATTACCAGACCAACATGGTGAGTGGGCAACCAGCAAGCAAGCAATTAGCAAATTTCTCTTGCGGAATACAGGAGGAGTATTTCACATTCAACATCACTTTACCGAACAGATTTGCTGGCGACATGCAGATGAGGCTATTATATCGACGAAATGATGCTGGTGAAGCGAGACATTGGACTTCATTACCCGAAAAAAAATGTAAACACGGTGCTCGATGGTTTTATTGTGTAAGCAACATAACCACTGAAGAAAATGAGGTAATGAGTTATCAATTCATGTTACTTGTAGACAGTAGTAGCGAGAACAACAGCGAAATAATGACCAACATAACACAGTTCTATGATATCCAGAAAAAGTCGTATTTACTCGAATGGTCACCGATACAAGACGCATATTACTGTTACAAAAAACACGGCTTCAAAAGAATGAGCGTGTATGCGATCGATACAACGACCGTAGACGGTCTGTGGTCGTTTTACGAACATGACATTCTATTTGTGGCCAGGATGGGCATGGAAGCTTACAAGGATGGTATCAAGCAGAAATGGAACTTACACCCCCGTGATGTTTGCATAGACGAAGACTGTAAGTACAAAATTAAAAATCTGAAAGCCTGTACAGAGTACAAGGTGTGCATATGGGCTGATGTGGTTTTCGACGATAACTTTAAGACTTGCAGAAATATCAAAACATTGTGCGCGAGACCAGGTTTCGAGAAGGAGACAATCACACTGACGTTGAGTGGAGTAGTGCTGGTGGTAGTTTTGGTGGCTGCCACTTTGTATGGTTGCTATAGACGTCGTCGTGGAGGAGTGGAGACATCGACAGCATATGAACATTTCGACCACTATGAGACAGTAGACGAGATCCCCAGCCCACCAAGACAACCTCCAGTTCCACCCAGGCCGGACACTGTTAAACCTAGACTAAATGGTAACGATAGCGACAACAATGACGATGGCAACAACAATGACAGCATAGCTTTGGAAGTAATTCCATCGATGTTTCAGGCGGAGAAAGGAGAAGAAGAAGCTAATGATAACTACACACCTGCAAATACACCGTTCATTGGTGATGTACAAGCGACAGATACACCGTTCTTTGGTGATATACAAGCGACAGATACACCGTTCATTGGTGATGTACAAGCGACAGATGAATGTTACTAACCACAGAAGAAAGATGGAATATCAACACAAAATCAATCTTGGATCCCATACATCGCTTTCAGTTGAATCTTCACTAAAGTGAAAAAGGTTTACAAAAAAATGGTTGGTCAAATAATTTATACTGAGCCTACAGATTGCCGAACAACTTGAGTTTATTTGATAGCTTGTCCCTGTTCACTTTTTCCGCCACAACAGCTAGTGAAAAACCTCTTATGCTGGACAGGAGAATCAACCCAGGGACATTCACCAAGATACCAAACAAACTCAAGTTTAGTATGGAGTCCACAACAGACTTCCACAATTAACAGTTTGATTTTGAACTTCTTTGAAAAATGATCCACAAAATATTTGATATTATATCAATATTGTGTATACTGATGAAAAATAACAATAATCACAGACTAGCAAGTTATAGTCAGCATAATTATAACCGATACACCATTTTGTATATGAAGGGAATGATTAATACTGTGAATACAAAACAAATATATGCAAGGATAAAAGAATGTGATGATTACCAGTATTCATATTATCATTAGTTATCATTGCCACCAGGTTAAGTATTTTTCTAACAACTATCTGTCATGTTTTATTCTACTATCTCCCCTTTGTCATGTTGTTGTTTCGTATGGTTCGCACACAGATCTTGCTTAATAGTAACCATACTGTTAGCATAAATACCCTTACTTTATGAACGTCCAAATGAAAGTCAAATGATAGGGAAATGTAGGTAAAGGAAACTCCCTCTTACCAAAAGATTCCCCTGATACTACTTTTTCATTCCCCCATCAACTCTTGTCGCTATCTGTGTTAGTAATGTCACAGCATAAGCCTTGTTTTCTATGAGTTTCACCTTATAATTGTTTGTTTTTTAATAGAAAACAAAAATAATGAAGATTTCTATAAACCTGTATTTGCTTATTGGTCAATTATTGATTGGTGTTGGTGAAATAGTCAGCATGGCGTCAATTGGTACATTCCACTGCAGTATGAGCAACAAATACTTTCTCTTTAACTTAACAGTGCCCAAAGAATATGAGAACCGAAACAACAAAACCTTAAAATTACTGGCAACAACAAATGAAACGCAGTTATTAAAGAATTGCGTGCAGAACAACACAACCATTTCCTGCTTAACTCAATTGGAAGAGGGTAATGGAACAAAAGTGAAGTTCACCCTGCAACTGATTACAAACATCTCATCCAACAAGCAACAATATGTGAACATAACAAAATTCTATAATGTCATAAAAGGAAAACAAACTGCACAAACTGTATGGGACCTTGACCAGGAAAGTTATTACTGCTATGAACATGGCATTCAGGAGTTTCACCACACAAGATCAGAAGACAGAGTGCACTTTCACTGGAGTCTATACAAACACGACTTGAAATATGATACAACACGGTTTGAAATTCAACTTAACAATGATGAAATCATAAAATTAGATAAAAGTTATTGCAATGGCAGCCACTGTGAATATGAGATACAAGGATTAGACGCCTGCAAAACGTATAGTGCTTGCATTACTTGCGAATACTCATTTGACAACTTTCCTGAAATTTGCAGGCAAATCCATTCTCATTGCAATGGTCACAAAATGGAATCGAGATTAATAGTGATCATCATCCTTGGGATATCAGTACTGGTTTTTCTTACAATCAATGTTATGTGCTTTTGCTACAACAACAAGCGTTTGTACAACTGTACTGCACGACTGCATTACTCAACTGAAAATGCGACAACAAATGGACTGGTATATGATATTTCACCAGTCCTCACAACCATACCAAGTGCTGCAACTGAAATTCTCTTAGCAGAGTCTGGCGATAGTTTGTCCACAGACGATTCAGAAGTTGGAATATATATTACTCTTTGAGATCTAGATATACCAAAAGAAGAAGTAATATGGAAAAAAAACCCAAACATTTCGAGGGTTCAGAACGAATTTGAAACTATTTCTTGAGTGACATCAACACAAGACGCCAAGTAATAAAAACATAACTGACACAATGTTATTAATATGCTACGTGATGTTTTCACACACTCCTGAAGGACTCAAACATTTTCTTGACATAAAGAGAGCGCAGTCCATAGTCCTTACAAAGAGGGAAAAACTGTGAATTATCAAGACACAGTTAACTTAAAACATTTTGGTTGAGCTAAAACAACATGTATATATATTTATATGTGAAACTAATAATACAAGGCAACATTTTTGTTGATGCATACTTATAGCATACACATCCAACCATACTAGTATGTGGTCCTTGCTTCATAGACCTAACAGACAAATAGCCATCAAAACTAGACCTAACAGACAAATAGCCATCAAAACTAGACCTAATAGACAAATAGCCATCAAAACTAGACCTAACGGACAAATAGCCATCAAAACTAGACCTAACGGACAAATAGCCATCAAAACTAGACCTAACGGACAAATAGCCATCAAAACTTGCCATAATGTCCAAACATTCTAGTGGTAGGTAAATGGTCTCAAAAATTTCTTTCCGTTGAATTCAGAATTCAAGAAAATCAATAAAAGTCTCTCAATCACATTAGGAATTCTAAGATTACCAAATACAAATCTAAAAGAACTATTCTGAATACTTTGATACCCTTCTCACCACAGATCTTAATACAGGCCGCATATGAAGGCAAAATTAACAAAACATTGCCTTTTTAACTATTCCTGTTGATTGTATTTTAACATTTGTTGTCAACCTAGTATTAAATTACCAAAGAAGAACAGACCACCTGTTTTTTTCATTTCCCATGGTCTAGAACGCATGCACAAAGCGTAGTTCACCAAACTTTTTCGTGGCTATGGCAGTATTCAGGTAATTAAGTTACATAAATTGTTTTCGAAAAACTACTACGGTAACTTTCATTCTTAAGATCTCATTTTGCAATAGGTTTCTTTTTGTGTGGAATTTTTTAAACTAAACTAAAAGTTTTTTTTATATTCTTTGGCATGAGTACTATTTATTTAAAATGCAAATATTTCACATATCATCTTAAATTATCAACATTGGAAACGCAAAAAAGGATTGCTTGCTCTGCCTAATTCTCAAAGAGTAAAACCGGCTCATGGAGTTTCATTAGGATATCAATCAAGAAAAAAATTGTTTTGAATGAGAAAGGCTTGTGAAGTAATTACTGTAGTCGGATTAAGTATAATACAACTTTCTGTTTGTCCAGAATGCCACAAAGGGACAAATAATATAATAAAGAAAGCCTTTATAAAAAGCTAAGCTAATTCTTTTTATCTGATAAGTTTGAAATTTTTGTTAAAAAAATAAATGAACATATATTCCATAGATTTTCATCAACAAAAAAATGTGGCTTCAGGTTAGTATTTTGAAAATATTTGTAGTATGTTGTCTGTTCATACCTTTTGACAAATCGCTGCATTAAAGAATTGAACTTTTCATAAGATATTCAAGAACATCATATTGACCTTACAACTTTTTGTACTTTTGATCAATTGCATAAGATGAGGTCAGGAGAAAACACAAACAAATCTCTTATATTTTCATTATAAGCAGACACTTCATCAAAAACAAAAATAAACAAGTTGAATTGAATAAACAAAGTAGAAAACTATCTATTGAAAATAAACTCTTCTAAAAGTGAAATAAAATCAAAAAACATAAATCATTTTTCTTAGAACTGCTGAACAGAGATGGCAGCGACTACAGATCTAGCTTGGAGACATCAAATTCAATAACATGAACAGATTGATGCTATACTTGCTACTTTTTTACTATTTTCTGAATGGCTGCATGTTAACTGGATTAACAGTAAATTTCTCATGTGCAGTGACATACCATTTTATCAATTTCAATTTTATGCCACCAAATGAGTACGCTACAGACAAGCAGAACGCTGTAGCACTTCTCTATAAACATACTGAGCAAGAGAACTGGCATCACTTGGATTGTAAACCTGGACTGAAATGGATTTATTGCGAGAGCAAGTGGCAGTCAAATAACAACTCTTCCTACCAGTTCATGTTGTATTTAAACGGCAGCAGTAAACGTAACCTTACTCAGTTCTACAATGTAAATAAAAAGAACATGACACACATATGGATACCAAACCAAGATGTGTTTTACTGCCGCAAGCAACATGGATTTGAAGAAATGGGCGTTTACGCAAATGACACAAACAGTGTGGATACTCTCTGGTCATTTTACAAGTATGATGTTCCTTTTATCACCAAAATTCGTTTTCTAATTTCACATGGTGATGAGACATTGGGACAGTGGGACATTGACTATAAAGAACACTGTGACAGTGAAGACTGTGAGTATAAAAAGCAAGGCTTAACACCATGCACCAAGTACAAAGTTTGCTTAAAAACAGATTTGAAAAATGAATACACCTACACACTCTGCAAACCTGTCAAAACATTATGCAAATCACAAAACTTTGGGCTGATGGAGAAAATGGCGTTCACTATAAGTGGTATTGTGTTGCTGTTTATCTTGATCATCCTCACTTACATCTACTACAAACGTTGCAGCAGGAGGGAGGAGCCAAGTCATTATGAACAAATTGACCAGCTAAATCTGAGGACTCTTATTACACCAAATCAACCAAGGTCACCAAGTCCACCACCAGTTCCAAACAGGCCTCGACCGCCCCTAATACCAAGTGATAATGAGGGGACAGGACCACAGTGTGGAAGACAGAACGATGAAAGAGATTCACCAATACCATTGATGTTTAGATCACAAAAAAGTGTTGAAGGTGAAGATAATTATGCATAAGATTTGCAGAGGTTTATGGTGCTCAAGGTGAGTCATCCTCATGGAAGAATCAAGAATGGATTTCTACTAACTATTCAAATCTTGGTCAATCTATAAATCATACTCAATGAATAATAAAACTCAAATACTATTCTTCAATAATACAATGGATATGTTGTTAAAGAACACTAACAAGCGTTGGATGCCTTCATCAACAATCAACAATCATACGAATTTGTATTTTTCATATTGTAATTTGTATCAAGTAAACCCCGTTTGATATTTAATGTAAACATAGTAAACTTTAAAGTGATGGAAAAATAACCATATGAAATCACACAGATAACATTCATTAAATTTTGTATTATGGAATGTCGCAGGATTACAGAAAAGTTGGTCATGTGTTGATCTTAATGAAATTTACTTCCCACAAGGATCCAGACAATTTATGTAATAACTTTCGTCAATTTTACTGTGTATAAAAGTTTTTTAAAGATAAAACTAATTACAACCACCTTTTTATAAGCTTTACCTTGATCATAAAGTATGACAATTTGTAACTGAATTTCTCTCATCTATTTTGTTTTTTATGGCAAAATTTGAATTTTCATCTTATGAACTTTCAACTTTCGTTGTGTGATGGTCTATGAAATCTCATTTTAGTGAATCTAGTACTGCTTATGAGCATTCCAACCATTATTTTGTTTAAAACAGAGCTTTCCCAAGGATTGGCATTATCAACCTTGCTAGTTTATAAGATGTCACACGAAAATTTCTACAGATACAAAAAAGATTTGAAATTTATATATGTTCCTTCTAACAGAAAACACAGCTGTAAGGTGTGTTGAAGTGTGTGAGAGAGCCTATTAAAAAACCCAAAAAACTCATGTGATTGTATGTGCAACTATTACGGAAAAACCTCAAACGCATTGGTTAATCTTAAATGGCAATGCAACTAACACATTGGGATAAGCACTACAACGCGATGCTGCGAAAATATAATTCAACAATTAATCTTTGTTTCCCGGGATTAATAAAAACAGCAATATTAAGGAGGATATTAATTCGATTCATAATATAAAAGAGATAATATCTTAATTGAAAATAAATTAACTTCTATGACAAACCAATTAAAGTTATTCTTTAATGGCCATATACGCCTTCTATTGTGGAAAGTCAAACCATCAGTTTCAGTTAGAGTAATGAACGAAATTAGTTGCATAAAAATAGAAGGATAGGAATGTTCAAAAGATATGTCAAAGAAGTAAGGCGAGAAAAAGGATACTTTGAAGATTTTTAAGTTAACTATTAAAAAGAAGACTTTAGTTGTGGTACCACTTTTTGAAATCCTCAGTAGATGTGATACACACTAAGAAATTGTTCTGTAAAAATTATCATTTAGTTTTTTTTGTACTTGGTTTTGAAAAGATTTCCTCTAGGGAATCTATCTTAAAAGTTTCACTAGTTTCACTTGTTTATGTTTATGTTATTCCTTTCTTTTTATTGTTGTTTTTATTGTTGTTTTTATTGTTGTTTTTGTTGTTGTTTTTGTTGTTGTTTTTGTTGTTGTTTTTGTTGTTGTTTTTGTTGTTGTGTTTTCAAGAATGAACAAGAATGAAGTACTATAATATTCATGCATTATCCCTTTTAATAGAAAGGAAACAGGAGCCCTAAAACAGCAAGCCTTTTGATAAACTTTCCATGAAAACACAAAAAGCTAAAGTAGCAAAAGATTCCATTCTGATGCCGGCATGTAACAAAGAACATAAAATCCTTTTTTCTTTATAAAAAAAACACAAAGACTCAAAGAAGTGAACTCATTAATTATTTAATGTTTTTACAAAGGAGACATCACATTTAAATCATCGTGGAGGAGTGGTTAATCATTGAGATATATATAAAAAACTTCCATTCATGTGCTTTTAAACCACATAGCAGATAGAGAAAAAACTCAATGGTGGAGCACTCTGCCAAGAGACAAATAAGATTTTTTTTACAAATTTGTATTTCTATAGAACAGTTATGAAAGACTGTTTCCTTTTGTTATTGCACATGGCAAGTAAATAAGCTCCATTGTTGAAAAAACAAAACTTTTGTCAAAAAAAACATTTTTGTTTAACAGACAGAAATCTTCAAAATCTGGTAAATTATAACAAGAACATATGTATGAGAAGAGGAGGAAAAATATTATGATAGATAAAATGGATGATAAAGAATGAAAGATTTATAAATTCTAACATTACTTCAACTGATTTATTTTTTAATATCATAGAAAGAACATGTGTTTTATTAACAAGATCAGTAACACCCACTCACACTTACATTTCAAAGAGATGAAATTTCAAAAATTTACTGATTTTTTTGTGGTTTAACCCTCTTCAGTTACATGAAAACTGAATCAATCAGAAAGTTTTGAAATCTTATGAAGTAAGCATGGGAGATCCTTACAAAAACGCAGGCTAATTATAGAGATGGGAAATTACGTTGCGTCCGCAATGTTGTTTCACCATTACGTCAACATGTTTTGTTTATTTTTCTATTGTATTGTTTGTTTGTTATAACAATTTTGATATCACATCAAAGGTAAACAGAAAATACAAGAAAGAATGGAGTAAGGTTGAGTGTACAGTTGACATAAATTACAGAGGAATCACTAACACTGACGTCCTCTTTTGAAAATCACAGTATATAAGTAGAAGCATATATATCAAAAACCACCTGTGTTAACCTAAATATTACTAGATAGAACAGATTTAATAACTAGTTTTTACAGAATTTGAAAAACTTTTATAATAATGAAGAATGGTATGATTGAACGAATCCCATTAATCATTTTGTATCATTTTTGTGTTTTTTTTATTATTGAGGATATTTGTCTGTTGTTTGTCTTGTCATTTAATCATCCTTTCATAGTATATAGCAATGAAAACAAATGTAATGGATCCTATAGGAGTCTTGTTGGTGCTTATGTCAATTGTAAGTGTTTCTCACACTGAAAGCATGGACTATTCCTGTGATGCTGATGAAAAAAACGTAAGACTGGTGTTACACAACCATAAAAGACTAAATGTTACAAGACTTAACTTATTGGTTCGAACAATTAACAAAGGTTCCCAGTGGATTCAGCAACCAAACTGTACCAGTAACTCAGGAGACATGATTGTATGTCCAAGTCACATGGCAAAGAATGCACAATATCTACAGTTTGTCGCATACAAAGCAAACAGTATGAACAGCACAGAAAAAATTTGGTATTATAACTGTTTCCCAGAGCATGGGGCTTTTCAATTGAACTTAACAAGTAATACAAAACAAGGTTTCACTATGACTTGGAAACGACACACGTGGGATGAAAAGTTTCTTAAACTAGAAAGCGTTGTCATTAATGAAATCGGCAGTGGCAAATCGGCAATGATTGAAAAGAACATAAATCCACTGAACTTTACAAAGGTTGAGGCTGGTAAAAAATATCAAGTTTGCGTGCATACAGAATTTACAGCACCAATAAATTTCCTAAAGATTGAAAAACAGCTAATAGTCAAATGTTTAGAAGTACAAACACCAGGGAAACCAAAAAAGGACAATGACTCCTCATCGCTAAAGACGCCATTATTAGCTGTAGGCATAGGTTTGGTAGTGCTTATTATATTATTTATAATTTTCATTGTTTACAACAAGAAATGTAAACAGGTTGGGGACCATGACTACGATATGAACCGTGTTGAAACTGGTGATGAAAATGATGGTGACATCAAACTGACTGAGAAAAATGAGGAGCAAAAGGCTCTCACATCAGCAGAAGGAGTGACCGATGATTGAAAATATTCAAATTGTTTTATGGAATAGAAAATTGGAGTGAAGGATATAAGTGTATTTGAGAATATCAGGAACATACAGATATCCGAAACTTTTTTAGCAGGAAAAAGGTACAGCAAGCAAAAAACAAAAAGATTATTTGCTCAGATGTGATCAGGAAGACAGAAGACAAAACATTCTTTCTTGTAACAATATTTGTTTAGTTATGACGATTTATTTACTTATTTAAAATTTTCTTAGAGAAAAATTTTCTTATTGCATTACTATATCCTCCATTCAAACCAAAAGACAAGTTTTCCCTTAAAAATAGCCCCTGGATGATTGCCCCCCGTAAATTGCCCCCGGAGCATTACCTATGTAGGTAGCCCTAAGCCTAAAATGGGTAGGGGACAATTATCCAGAGGGTAATGTTCCAGAGTGTGGGGACAATACTGAGGGCAGGCAATCATCTGAGAGGCAATTTTACAGGGAAGAAAAATACTGACACCTAAGGGAGCTTACCTTATAGTTTGACCAATCAACTTGATCTGGAGCAGGAACTGACTCAGGAATATGGAAATGAGCATCAACAAATGGCTAAAAAATCAAAACCGAAAAATGTTATTCAAATACCTCTGGAAGCTGCTACAAACATAATGACTGTTCGGATCTTGGTTTATCATATCGCATACATAGGCCACACATAACTGAAAATCTCAAAATGATGTTTACATTCCAGGTTTTCAAATAATGATCAATGTAGATCAAGAAAGGTGTAAAAGTTCCTGAACAAACTTTATGAGGCTAAATAGCAGAGCATTTGTCTCCAGATTGAGGTTCTACAGTCAACTACGAGTCAACGAACTCAGATTATAAAGCCAATTAAGAACTCAACTGAAAAACAATATTATGTTTAAAGGGGCTGTTAAGTCGAGGATGTAGTTTCACACCTTTCTTTAAAGATCCCTCATTATAAATGGCTTCATCAGAACTGAAGAAGCTTCGTCTGAACATTAATAATTTGTAGAGCTTCTTTAGAAAGAAAATTAATTTCAAATTTTACCAATCACAAATTGGAAAGGTAAATATATCATTAGATGATTTGGGCATTGACACACACAGCATGAAAAGCCTCTATTTCAAAGTTGTAACAAAAATGAAGACTTGTGAGTGGATCATTCCCACACCAGTCTTCTTTCACATGCCCTTCGTTTAAGCTCTCTTATAATCCTTAAATCCAGGACCTTGTCTGAAAAAATTGTAAACTTTGCATCTTATTCATAAAGAAATACCTGTTGCCAGTCAAAAAATATCTTCTCTCCATGAAAGCCATTCATTCTAAATTCACGAAAGGTTTCACAACCTGAAATGAATAAGGACAAGCAGTGAAGCAATAAACCAAGTAAAAAGAAGAAATTGAAACCTTCCAAAAGGTAATACCTGGGTAAGGTGTGGAACATATATGGAACTCATTATAACGATTTTCTTTGTCTACTTTCTCAGAAGAGGTCACACTAAAATAAAACACAATAAAAAAACAAAATATACAATTTTAGTATGTTGTTCCAACTTCCACAATGTAAACAAGTATGCCTTGAACTTACTACATCCCAAACTTCACTTTCTTTTGTTCAACCATAAGATCAAGAATGTAATTGACAGAAAGTTCTTTCAAAAGTTGTATATCAAAGTTTCTGGCGGTATTCAGTAGATCACCACTGCTACATGAAAAGTTATACAGTCATTCCATAGCAAATTGCACATAAAATATCCGAAATGCATCTTCCCAGATTTTCCTGAATTGACCAGGTACCAATATTACACAGGCCTCAAAATTTCACGGTAACGATCGTTCTGTTACCATATCGTTATCGCGATAGCATCATTTCAAGTTTCATCATTTCGCAAGTTTCTCTTTGTGAAAATACCGGTTAAGATGCTTTTTAATTTCATTGAATAACACGAAAACCAGTCCTGCTGGTACCACTTATGTTTTCATATTCTTTTGTTACTTTAAAGTCAGAAACTTTCGCGGGAAGAAACTTTCGCGGTTTCGCGTTTTTTTGCCCTTTTCGCGAAAGTTTTTTCCGCGAAATTTTTCAAAATGCCTGATCCGCGAAAGTTTTTTCCCGCGAAATATTTTAAAATGGCCTATCCGCGAAAGTTTTTTCCCGCGAATTTTTTCGAAATGCCTGATCCGCGAAAGTTTTTTGTCATGAAATATTACAATTTTTTGCAGTACTTTCTTTCCAGGTACTTTAAAGTAATCAAGTAATTAAATGTAAAAGATATAGATCTTATTGGTTCTTTTTTTCTTTTCAAAGTATACAAGATATAAAAGAGATCTTAGGATCGTACCTAAACGTTCAAGAAGACAATGAAACGGAACGGGCTTCCGAAGCAATACCACGGAAAAAGAAAGAGAAGAATGTTAAGAAGACAGAAGTAAAAACAAAAGAACTTTTTTAATCCTGTTGTTATTGACAGAAACCAACAAAGAAAGATCCAGTCCAGTTCCGAATCCCAAAAGAATATTCCAGATATTGTGGAAATAGATTAAAAAAAAAAAAAAAACTGAGATTACCAAATATTTTGTCCTTTCTTTGTTTGCTTCCGCGAAAGTTTTTTCCCGCGAAATCTTTTTAAGTTGGTCAGCCGCGAAAGTTTTTTCCCGCGAAGATTTTGAAAATTGGTCATCCGCAAAAGTTTTTTCCCGCGAAATGCAAAAATTTCGCGGATTCGCCGATCCGCGAAACTTTCTTCCCGCGAAAGTTTCTGACTTCAAAGTAGGTAAAGAAATGAGTTCGTATAACAAAGGAAACTTCAAAATTACCTCCCTAGCAACAGCAAAATTAGTAAATAATCACTTAATATACCTAAGCAATCCTTCGTCAATTGAGCACAAAAACTTATATAAGTTGAGCATGTTTTTAAAGAGTATCTACTTTAGCTAGCGCGATCGTGCACCATGTAATGAGAAGACTAAATTTCACAACCTTCTTTCATCACTCAACTGACACTTTTGAGTAACAATATAAGGAAACGATTGTCATTAATGATCGTTTTCGTTACTGAAATAATACAGAAACCAAGTTTATGTGAAAGTTTGAAATTTCAAGGCCTGTTACAGAAGGAAACGAAATAAATGTTTAGGACAAACATACCTGTTTGAAGTAGTGCCTAACTCCTCAGAAGTGTAATCAATAGAAGCTGTTGCTACGAAATGAAATTAAAGATATTTTCACTTCACAATGAGCTATTTAGCTGTAACACACAAGTAAGACAGGATTGACTTTACAAGTCCTCAATAAGTTGATTTTGTCAAAACAGAAAGTTGTAGTTTACAAACCTTTACTGGAATTTGCAAAGATATAAGCGAGGCCAGAACGCCCATATAGTTCTACACTAGAAGCAATAGTGGCTGATCGGCAGACGATCTTTAAATACAAGCAATGTTGAACGATTACAGTTAAGTTTTGAAAACAACTTGCATGGCTATTTATTAGCAAGAGGTAAACAGAACCTTACTTTTTCATGCAACACAATAACTGGTACGATGAAACGAGATCGACATCTAGCAAGACATGACTTTTTCATTAGTTCCACATGTTTACCAAACACATGATTCCTACAAATAAAGTATCAGAAAGTTTATTTCAGATGTTTTGACAGGCTTGATTTCAACAATACTGTAAGAGTAGCAAACCTTTCCCTGCAATCTTCATAGATCTTTTTATCAACAAATATTTCTGTTGGGTAATGTGAACATAGCATACCATTAGTATTGAAAATTACCTATATGAAAAATACATTTGTATTGGGAAAGCCAAACAAATGCTTCTCTACTCTAACTATTGAATATTTATACTTTATGTTTATACTTTATGTGCAAAAGATTTTTGAACGTTTGTGAACAAATTTGCGAAATTTTGCTTAAAATTAAAATTAATAGACAGTTTTTACATTTTCTTTACATTCAAGTTTGAGGATCACAGAAATGTGATGTATGTAGGATTAACCTTGAAAAAATAACCGAAAGGCAGAACGGAGATTGCTTGGTTATGTTAAAATGGCTTCCACTTTAAAAAACACTTAAGATTATGAAAAAGGATTTTAACGTCGTTGAAGAAAAACTTATGGAACCAAAGAACGAAGAATAGCTGGGATGCTTTGTGAAATCGGAAGATTCAACAAAGAGTAAAAAATAAAAAGGTCAATCTTCTAAACTTTTTTTCTTCTTTTCTTTACTTTTTTACAAATTTAGGAATGAAACATACGATCTATGATCCTGAATCATAGAAAATATATTTCAAAATCTCAGATCTATAAGTTCCTCGTATTTCCTCTGAGCACTAACATTTATAACATTTATGATTGGCTTTTTTTTTGCACAATCATTATGATGAAAGAAATGATACAAAATTACGTGAAATCTGCCAAGATAGAACAAACAATGCAGCAGGTTCACACTTGAAAAAGAAATTGAGATGTAACTGAAAAATACCTCATAGCTACTATCTTTTTCCAATAATGACAAACATCTCTGTTGGATAGCAATAGCCTACAAAAGACAAATTCCATCATCATTATTGTGACCCGCCCTAAATGTCAGATATTCTATTGATTCTCAAGAATCCAATTGCCAAATCCAATTGGCACAAAAATGCAATGTCCCTGATGCAAAATACCTGAGGTCAGGTCAATTGCTACTATTACATGCACTAAACATTATGCTTCTCATAGCTACAAGGTCAAAAAAGAAGCAAGGAAGATTCAAATTATGATTATTCCCCAAATGAGTCACTCTCTACATATGCACACTTGCTTTTATATATAACACTGCTATCCTGCGTAAAAGTTTTTAACAGGTTTTAATTTCAAAAACAATGTGCACAAATCCTGTGTCAAAAATAGGTGACAGAAAACAAAATCACGGAGTTACAAATAGAGAGTATACCCATGTTGTATGGGATTGTTTTACTACAAACAACTGTCATTGAGATATTGTCGATCAAAAATTTTGATGACGTCAAAGAACTGTCCAACCAAAAAATTTAGGCCCAAACTTATGCCCAAATTTTTTTTTTTTAGGTTGAAAACCTCGCCCTAATATCTTGTTAGTATTCATGTATGACATAATCAAACAACATTTTTTCTTTAATTATCTTTCAAATTATCTTTGTAACCCAAAATGGAGCTACTCAGGGATTTTTCCAAGCATTTTCCAACTACCGTTTACCTATAGTTGAAACTCATTCATTGCCAATTTTAACCTTTTTTTTAAAACGCACTCTTTAGGGAAAAATATTGCTTTTTGAGAAAGTTATGGGCATAAAAATTCAAATTCAACGTAAAAAAAAATAACAAAAAAAGTTATGCAATGCATATGTAAAACGTACACTTTAAAATGCATTTTAAAAGAGTAAACAACAACAAAAGATGTAGCGATTTTCTGCAGGTCATACTGGTTCTTTTGCTCTTGTGCAAAGGACAAAATTGAAGAAGAATTCATTTGAAAGCAAAAAGGCTTTGAATTTTGTAGCAGACAGATGTGGCCATTACATTAACAGTGAAATGTCTTAACACCTAGTTTCTACAAACGCATTTTAAACTTTTAAAGTTATGATTGCACATGTGTTATTTGTTTGCTTCCTTTTCACACAAACAATTTCTACCTTCTTTATAAAAGTTTATTATATACCTGTAAGCTTTTTTCATCTACAATAAATATAAATTTTCCGTACAATGCAAAGGTCTCACAGAGTTCCATTTCAAATTTTACAGTACAATAGAATGAATGTAAACAAGAGCCTTATGGCACTAACACAATTGCAACACCTAAAGATGCCTTTACGGAAATACTGCACTCACAGGTACTGAAGCACAAAAAAACTTTTCAAAGCTTTTTCATCTTAAAAGAACAGTTTCAAAGTGAAACAAAAGAAAGCTTGCAGTCTTGCTATAGTATTCAAATTCATTAGCTCGAGTTCACTTTGTCAATTACAGATAAATTAATATATAAGGCAACAAAATAAATGGATACTTTTGGAAAAAGGCAAAAAATATATCCTTATTGTGGACCAGTTTCAAAACATAGATCCAAATAAACAAAGAAAATCGAAAATATTGATAAAGTAAAACATCTTGTAAAAATTTGAGCTCGTTTGGATGAATATCGAAGAAGGTACAAGGTTTTGAAAGTTTTCAGGTTTGCTTAAATGTGACGTCACAACCTGACTACACTTTTCAAAAGCTCAACAGAGACATATGTTCACTCAAGTTGTTAATTCTTTTTTTCGTTGCTTCATGTTGTTTCGGACGTATTTCTGATATCTTTGGTTTAGTTGTTATCTACAATGGCTTATTGCCAAGCTTTTGGATGCAACAATAAGCAACACTGATCCAAACGAAAAGGGGAAAAGATTTCGTATTTTAAGTTTCCAGACACAGAAACAGCCAAACATAATGTAATGAAATGAAAAATGAAAATAAACAGGTAGTGTGAACACACGTATAATGATCCTTCTGAATATTTTTTTCAATGAAGAAGCTCATTTAGTGCTGTTTCTCCATCTCGGAGCTTTTAAATAAAGTAGTCGCGTTAAAATAGGAGGGGAAGTCAAAACAAGACCATCGTCGGAGATCAGTGGGAAACTGAAAAGTTATTAGCCATACATTCAGCACAACCGAACCAGAAACAGTCACAATATTAGAGAAAAGAGAAAAATATAAGTTATTTTTCAAATAAAAACTGAATTTAAACTTTGTCTCTAACGTAAAATATCATGATATCACTGTAAATATTTTTGATAAAAGTCAATTCACACTGGACATTTTCAAAAAACGATATAATGAAATAAGTAGGCCATTATGATGTGCATAATTCTTCATGGTCCATTTTCACGCACTTCTGGCAATTGCAATTGCTCTCGTGCATTTGGAGAGTATTGATGTGTATTTTCACATCAAGAAACTTTGTTTATTTTTTGCATTCGAAATTAGAAAGACTATTCAGAATTAGGAACACTGACAGTACTTCTTCTTATTAATCTCACTATATTATCTTTTCATTTACATATTGGACTAGAAAACAAACCTGTTTAATGAATTTATAAATGGTATTACCTTGAAAGAATACTCCTGTATAGTATAAATGATTGTCAGATGAATATGTTTATGTTTGTTTATGACTAGGATTGTTTTTCAGTTTGCACAGGGTATTCTATGCTTACACAGAAATCTATTTCTGAAAAAAGGATTTTTTTCAGTTAATCCGTTAAAAATCAGTGCATTTTTGAATGAGAGATTTAGCTATCTAAAAAACATATAAATTTAGGATTTCAAGCTTTGCTTCTAAATCCACATCAGTTTTATCCACATTATTCCCTTCACTAAAATTCCACAAAAGCTAATATTAAATATATCTAAGCAATAATAATAAACGAAAAAATATTTTGCCTCTCACATCTAGTACAATTACAACCGTGTTCCCATGTTTTGAAACAGGACAAAAGCAACGTCAGCAAATTATTAGCTCAATACATATGCGTGACTTTCCCATTTCTGGGGACACCCAGAAAACGAAGGGTATTTTAATAACGATTCTCAATAACGTTCCAATCGTTAATAATGTTGCAATGTTAAAATATTGATGTTTTTAGCACTCGCAAAGCAAAATTATAATGGATTGAATATATTTTTCCTTTTTGGTATAAACACAGATATTACATGAATATCAAACACCTCGAGTTAATAATCACGATATTAAACGATAGGTCATGCAATATCTGTTTATTATGACACTCTTTTTAACACAAATGAATGACAAAGTCAATCTTGTGAAATAATCTAACAGTTGAGAGAAACTAGGGTTGAGTGTTTTTGTTTGCTTGATGGAACGCTGTTTGCACTGTGTGATATTGTATAATGTTATAACTCATTCTGATTGTAGCCATTGCTTATTCGAGTCCAGTTAATAACAGTGTATTGGTCATTATAAAACAATATGCTAGTTTATTATTGTTGTGTTCTAATCCTATTTTATTTCATTTGTCTTAGGTTACCATACCTGATAATATACTTTCGCAGAGCCTTTCAGGGTGGCCACAGAATTTTTATGGAAAAAATGGAGGACTTTGGAGGACTTTAGAGGACATTTTTTCTCAAAATTAGAGGATTTTTCTGAAAAAAACAACGATTTTTCGAAGAAGAAAATAGGATTTTAGAGGATTCAAATTTTTATTTTCATTTATTCAAACTTTATTTTTTGTATAAGAATTTTCAAACCATTCAACATCAATGGAAAAAATCGAAAAATATTTGACAGTTTGCAGCTATCTTAAATGACAAATTATGAGTGGCCTGATAAAACTCAAACTTCAAAAATATAGGCTACTATCAAAAACATTCCATTGCATTTTTTATGTTACCTGAAAAAAATTTAAGATTTTAGTGGAGATTCTAGCAAAAAAACAGTTTTTTAGAGGACTATAGAGGACTTTAGAGTACATTTTTCAAAAAAAAGGACTTTAGACGACTTTAGGGGAGGCATGGCCACCCTGCCTTTCTTAAGGTCAACTTGTATGAATAAGTAGCCTGGGAATAGTCCATGCTTCACACTGTTTGATGCATTTCTGCATCAGTTTTGTTTTGTCATCAACTTTGATGAAAGAAATACAAAGAATTCGCTGTCATATATGGAAACCATACATAACTACCCCATTCAAAGAAAAAGTTACGCAACCATTGTGTTCTGTTGGAATTGAGGGCCAAAAAAAAAGTTAACTTATTTCAAGTTACGAGTACAGCAAGCTTCTGGTTAGATATACCAAGTAAACATTTCAAAGCATTGCTAAAAGTGCAGAGTTTCCAGGGGCTTCGTCCACCTAGGGCCCCAGTAAAACTCAATCTTCTCTACCAAAAACAGTAGTAACCAAAAAATGCTTGGAAAAATCTGTGCTACTATAAGGTCTTATTTCTAATTTCATCTATAACAATAAGTCGATCCAAAACACTTACAATAGGACACTTGTGTCTTGCTCGGAACGTATTGGATTTAAAGTAACCTAGCAATGTCAATAGATCATCATAATCCACACTACTACTGTTCTGGCTTTCATCCACTTGTGACATGATTTCACATATCTTTATGATTTCTCATTTTCTAAAATTATGTAGTAAAGCAAGGACAAGTCCCTAAAATTAAAAAATATAATTGAATATAAATATAATTGTATTTTTATATTTAGTTTGTTTTTTATGCAATGGAAAAAAATATGTTTTCAATTTCAATTTCAATTAAAAGATGTCTTGGGAAACTTTTGGTTTTCAATATGTATCAGAAAAACAAAACTCAATACCGTATTTGCCGGTGTATAAGTCGAACAGTGAATATGAAAGTTCAAATAGATGCTAGATCGTTAAGCCTGGTGTATAAGTCGACCCTAAACAAAACTTGATTATCTTTCATCTGATCAAACGTGGAAAGTGCATATTTTTTTCGCAGCAAAGAAAACTCATTTTCTAATCTTGTCACACATCCATTTTATCAACAATTTGCAGAAGTAATCTGCATGACCTCACACCGACGTGAAATTGCAAGAGTAAACAACCTCTTAATTTTGTGCGATGAGTGAACATGTGCATTGAGTTATTTTTTGTGATTTGTTGTGTTTTTTGTATCGTTTTGTTTATCAGGTTCACACTTTCTACAACTAAATACATTTCAAAGCATAATAATTATATTGACAGCATTAGTTATACACAAAACTACATTAGTTTTCTTGTCTTTTACGAATTAAATAAAACGACCATTTTGGTCATTTTTAGCTGACACATATTAATTTTGCTTTTTCTTTTACCTGTGCACCGGAACAGGTGCGCATAATTCATTCATTGTTCGCTTAATAGATTAAGATCAGAGCACAGAGGTTGAGTGTAAAACAATTGCAAGAGTGATTTTTTTAACAATTTTAAGTTTAACAATAAGTGATGATGAAATTGACCTGATGTATAAGTCGACACCTGACTTTAAGCCCGAAATTAACGTAAAAAAATATCGCCTTATACACCGGCAAATACAGTAGTTTGTTTGATTATCATTATATACCGTAAAACAGGGAGACTTCAATCAGCGGGGTGGCTTCAATCGGTAAAAATAAACTGTCAAAACTCTGAAATTAAAATGTATTTTTCAATTTTTTTAAATATTTTCATTTAGATTCCTATTTTGAAAATCAATTTCTTCCTTAAAGGATAGTCTCTAACCTCTAAACACATGTTCGGTTTTCATGAGATATCTCAGATACTTTCATTTTTACCCCTATAAGACTATACATTTTCTGAAAGCTAAATAAATTCTCTATCGATCTATCACATTAATTTTATTAAAAAAATGAACTCCAAAGAAGAAAATTATCGAACCAATTTGACTATTCCCGTGCTATTCGAGCTCCAGGTCCCCTCAGCCTTACCCAATTCTTGTGAAAGTTATATCTACGTGATCCTCATCATATTGCTACCAAAAGGCTGCCTCACTTTTTCTTCAAAACCAATAGATCTTCCACAATCATTGTTTAATCATTGTTCATATCCTTACACCAATTTAAGCATTGGTCTGCCTCGCTAATTCACAACTTTCTCAGCTGTTACTAATAGACAAAAGTGTGGCAACCTTTTTTTCCCAAGATCACATTGGGTCGAATGAAGGTCGTTCCGTTGACATCGATTGATGTTTAGGAGACTTGGAGCTCGGCAAAGTCAGAATAACAGCTAAAAACCGTTGTCGAGATATTGATGATTTTACTTTTTTCAAAGATCAAACATGTTTACATGATATCTGAATAGAAATTTGCGAACTGCACATGATTGAAAGAAAAAATACGAATAAAGATCAACAACATTTATTAAAATTTTTGACTCCAGCAACTTAATCTATGATAAAAATTACATAGGAAAAACCAAAAAATGTTTTGGGTATTTTTTTATGAAATAAGTTAGAGACTATCCTTAATGATGAAAAACATCAAAATTTCACTGCTCATAATGGTCATCACTCTACCTTTATTCAAGAGTCTAACCTGGACAATTTTAATAAATGCACCTTTTCTGTGATGACAAGTTTAAATCAATTGTCAGTTATACATAAGAAAAAACAGACACTTTGATCGTATGATGCATCTGACTGATTCGTTCTACAATACCAAATTAAATCTATTATCGTTTGTTCTACTAATATTCACTGATCTTACGGACCAATATTCATTGCGTATGAGAAAAGGTGGTCTGGTAATATTGCAATAATAGCGCTTTAAGACCACTGCCAAATATGATTATAAGCAATTTAGCGCTTAAGCTGATAAGTTACCCCATAATAACCGATGTTGTCATTTTCAAGGAAAGATCAAATTATTTCTCTGACACTACAAGATTAGGGAATGTGAAATTTTGCACTGAAATAGAAGAACCATGTAATTTATAATGATTCCATTGTTTCAGAAATAATGGCTAAGCATGTCGGAAGTCACTTTAAAGGAACTAAATTTCATGGATTTCATGGTTTAGGGGGTCTTCCGCGAAATAAAATTCCCATGAAACTCTTAATTTTTCAAACTTCCACGTATTTTTTACTTTCAAAATTATGTCTCATTATTTAATTATTTTCCTGGGGTTTTCACAGACAAATAGCAATTAAACTATGAAAAAGTCTTGTAAATATATTAATTACGTAAAGTTTATACTTTTGACATCACTTGACCTATATAAGCCAAATATGTCTCGTCGAAAGAAAGTATTTTATTGCAATAGCCTGGTGGTTCGTTTAAGGAATGGATGAATGGCTAAAGAAAAACTGAAGAAATCATAAATGTGCTGCTCAAAAATTAAGAATTATTCTAGGCATCCGTGAAACTAAATTCCCACTAAACTCTCTATGATAAGACAAGTGTAAGGGGACTAAACTTGAAAATTTAAATTTTCAAAAATCTTTTTCTACTAACCTATCTGTTAATAAACTTAAAAAATCATAATTTTATAAGCAAAAGAACTTTTCTTCTACATGAACGAGCTCTTTATATTTCTGCATAAAGCCGGTTTTTTTCAAGATCGCTGAAAAGTTTGGGATCTGGAGCCGAGAATTTATAATGACATAGAAAAGTTCAAAATAAATGTAGCGTTATACGAGAAAAAGAAACAATGTTTGAGAGTAGCAGTGATGAAAGTTTTAGTTATGAATTTTTATATAAAACAACAAGTTAGTTCCATATAGCTTTGAGCCAATGGTATTTTTATCAGAAGGTGAAGACAACGATAATTCTGAAAGCAATCGTAATGAAAACGATCGTACTGTTGAAAGCAATCGTACTGAAAATACCGAGTGGTGCCTTTGTCAAAATTGCAATAATGACTACAGAGATAGAGAATAGATGTAAAGAAATGAACGAAATTGCTGTCGAATTGTATGAAGGTATAGGTAACTGAGTTATGTTATAATACAATCATCTTTTTTTAAAAAATAAATGTTTACATGCTTATAGCTTCCTAGTTCAGACGGGGGAACATAACGTTAGACTTTTTATTATAGACAAAGAATGTATTACTCTTACATTTCATACCTTATGCATGAAAAAGAGTGTATTAGAAAATACAATGGCAGCACTACATGAATTTACTGGGAAATTGAAAGATAAAAAAAATGAGTAGGAGTCATTCCTTCTTTTTCAAAAAAATTTCCTTGAAAACAAAGCAAAGTACTTTAGTAGCTCTGATGTTTCTTTTCATTTTCTTACTGCGGAAAAACTGAAGATAATGGGGACAGCGTCAGCTTTCAAAAAAACGTTTTCTCTTTATTCCCGTAATAAATTCAGCCTGTTATGTATAAAAAAAGTAATTTTAAATTTGACCCCCTGATTCAAAAGAAAAATTCGATTCGAAAAATATAGAGAAAGAAATGAACAAAAACAAAGTTATTTGACAAAATCTTTATCACTTTTTATGATTGAAGAAATACGTTTTTTCTCACTTGTACAAGTAGAAGAGTTTGCAAAAATTGGTTTTCTATACACCTGGAACTTTCACCTGGTCAGATTTGCGAGGGAAAAATCACAAAGTTAACACTCTGATATCTCGGAAAATATGGCATGCTGTTATATCAAACAGATTTTTTAATATGATTGGAAAATACATTGAAATGATGAAGTAAATTTCAGAAAAAATTTAATTTCAGTTTAGTTCCCCTTGATAATTCCTGTGAATTAAATGGTTAAATCTCACTATATATCATCAATAATACCAACTTAGCACTGTCTATCAATCACCTACTAGCATCATTGTCAGGTGAATGGAGGATATGGAGGAAGGGGGGAAGAAGGGTCATTCTCAGAGATAAAACATTGCCACAAATTAAGTTCAATCAATGATAAAGAGCCAGAGTGGAAATTGAATATATGCAGGTTATATATATTTTCATATCCAGTTTTTATCCAGTTTTTCACTCTGGTTTACATCAACATTTGTAATTGATAGCGGGAATTTATGTTAATAACGTAGTAATGAAGAAGGGCGACTTTTGCGTGGTGGTGGTGGAGGTGTTATTTATTACGAAGTGGATATTCGTCCGCACTTTTATTATTATTTATATAATAAAAGTGCGGACGAATAATTTGAAGTTATTCGTCCACACTAATTTTACGGCATACAATGTGTTAGACGTTCTTTCGTAACTTTTAACAGATTCTTCTAATTCCGCAATTGTAAAAAACTGAACCGTCACAATCTCTTTCACCATCATAGTGCAATCTTATTCACAAGCTATACCACTTTAAGCACTTTAAATATATTTAAATTATCTTCTAACGGGTTTTATGGCACTCACTAAAGGTGCGGGCGAATAACTTCAAAATTATTTGTCCACACTTTATAAAAGTGCGGACGAATATCCACAGCGTATTTATTATAACTTTATGAAAACTTCATAAACTATTAGAATTCAACACAGTTTTGTTAAAGTAATTTGCAATTTCATCAGTACTAAAATTTGACTATATGCAAGCATCAATGTGAACTGAAAAGAAACTGAAAGAAGTTTTCAAAAAAAAGGGTAAGGAAACCTGTATGTACACAACGTTAGGTACCATTTTGTTTGGTAAGTAATCTGTATGTAAAATTCGGAATGATAAATCGCCAGATTGATAGTTCAGACCACCATCTTTTCCGACGCAGGTAATTTTTCTAGAGGGCCCCTCCTCCCTTAAGGGCTTCTCCGGATGAAGTGTACGAACTGATTGCTGAAATCTTCAACAGAATGGCATCAAACGGTGACTGCCCAAACGACACAGGTATAATTGCAACTACAAAAACCAGGAAAAGCTAGAAGACCCATAGCAAATCTACGAGACCCGCAATTCTACTATTATGTTATCCACCCCCTAAGGTGGTTCCTATAGAAAAAATATCAAATTTTGACAAAATTTTGGGAATTTTTTTTTGATTGTTTTGGGATCAGAATTTTATCCTCTTTCGATCTGTAAAGTTATTTTAACTCATACAGTTAGAATTTTTGAGATATTATCCCTTTTTATGGAGTTGTTAAGCAAAAAAATTTCCTTAGCAACGCCTTTCCTCTCTGTATTCAACCCTAAAAGCTTGTCTTTTTAGGAATTCATTTTTAAGTCTGTATTTTACTGTCTTTTGTAATATATGCTCTGCAAATTACCCTTCAAATGACCTATAAATTTTACAATTTTTTTTTTTTTACAAAATGTGTACACAGTATATTTAACCTAAAATGAAATTTTTTCCAAGAAAAAGATTATATTGAATATTCATTGATTAGTTCAAGTTATGTGCCATTTCGGCGAAGTCTATATCGGAGAGTTCAATGGGGTTTATATTCGTTCTTGTTCCCCTTATGCATAACAAACATGAGCGTAGTAGTGAAAAGTTCAAAATCGCGCAGTTCAAAATCGCAAGTTCAAGACTTCTCCTGCGATTTCGGCCGTCAGATCTCGTAGTTCTTTATGTCTTGAGATGATGAAGCCATCACGAGTTCATCGCGTGTTGGATATCGAATGGTGCACCACAAACACAAGTTGTCGGTAAACGCTTTAACGGAATGCTGTATTGCATCCCAGAATGCTTGTTTCTCGAGATGGAAATTGTTTGATTTGATTCTCATACTCAGTGTCACACATCTGAGATGGACTGATGAGTCCCATTCCACCGAGACTTGGTGGAAGGGAGAGGAGTTGACGATCGACGGTGTTGAATTCGTGACCTTGGAAGACAACCTCGAACCCAGGGTCTCTTGCCTTTTCGATATACGGTATCCGTATATCGAAAAGGCAAGAGACCCTGGGTTAGAGGTTGCTTGGAAGAGTGTCTTTATAAATTTGTCGATAGCTTTGTCCAGAGGTATCAGTTTTTCCTTGATGCTGGGTGTTGTTCTCATGATGTAGACGTAGCGATGTCGTAGACTATGGATGAAAGCGGCAAAGGCAAGATGTGGTTGTGTTTTTGCAACTTCTTGAAGTTGATTCAACTCGGTAATCCAATCTACGACTTTGTTCTCGATGAAGCTCTTGGTGGTCATGTCATCGCCTATCACGGTACCGAGATTATTTCTGCCATGGGTTGTTATTTTGATGGACGAGCTGTCAAACATCTCTTTCGCAGTATCGAGGTTTTCTTCCTTGACAACTAGCCACGATTTTGATTCTTCAACGTGATATCCGCGGAGTGGGCCATGTTTAATGATTGCGTCCCACCAGACTTTAAGTGGTTTTAATCGTCCGGCGCCAGTGATATCGTCGGCGAATGCAACTTGAAGGATTTCGTTCGTTTGCAAGGTCGATAGAAGTGGTGTTAGACCGATTGCGTACATAGACATTGCAACCGGATCACCTTGCGTGGTGCCTTCGTTTGACTTGATTTCTCCTCCCCTGTTGATGAATAGACGAGCAGGTCTTGAGTAGCAATTTACAAGGTAGGTTGCCAATTCTGGACATAAGATTTTGATGTTATGAAGGGCATTTTGACGATTTAAAAAATTGAAGGCGTTTCTCGCATCAACTTGGATGAATGCTTCAGCTTCGTTTTCGTCATACGTTTTGCGCATTGCGTGAACTGCGACTTCCACTCCTGCTTGTTGACCGGCGCATAGTTTTTGGTATCCAGCTGCGTTTATTATGTCTTGTTTCACGATTTGCGATACAGCTTTCCCCATTATTCGCCTGAGCACTTCGCCTATTCCGATGGGTCTGATTCCTGGTGATTTATCGAGTGGGATGAAACGATAGGATAGAAGAGCTTCGGTGGAACCAGGGTCTTTTATCTCGTACGAACAAAGTTTTCGAGTCATAAGAGCGATAGAATGACAGAGATCGTTTGCAGACGTTCCGAAGATCATGTTGTTTGTCATTCTCTTCCATGCATTATGACCTATAAATGGCAGCACAGCATAGGTTTCAGTTAGCTGAGTGAGAATTGTGTTGATTAGATATTTCTGAAGATTACTTACTGTAATTGGTTCAGTTAATTTGTTACAAACGTTTTTTACCATTAAAAGGATTGAAAATGGGAAATAAGAAGAATTATGAACGGACAAAAAAACGGAAAAAGGTGTTTTTTTGGAACAAAGGAAGAAAAAACACAACACATTGCGTGTGAAAATGTTGAATCTCCTAGAAAGAGTTGTCGAGAAGAGAAAATAAAAAAAAGAAGGTCATGTGATTTTCCTGTTGATGGTGGTGTAGATGGCTACAATATAATTTTATATTTCAAACTTTTAAAAGCCTTTATATATGATTTTTTGTCTTGCCCAGAATTAATGCGAATCACACAATGTAGTGTTGACTGATCAGCTGCCTTTACGTATGGGATATGCTCATCAGCTGAAGTTGTCATGTAGAACATGTCATTATAATGCAGAGACATTTACATCACCCCAGTGTTCAGATGAAAACAAAGTTAAAGGACGAGGGGCATGAAAAATGGTATGGTAAACGTTGCTCGTTGCATGAACACTTAAAAACTCTCAGGCAACCCTACATCCATTTGTTACGTATCACTCTGCTGAAGGGAACATAGTTTCCAATTCATTTTGTGTTATTTTGGATAACATGAATCATGAAACCAACACCGTTCATGCTTTTTTAAGGATTTTATTAAACGATCTCACAACTCAACTGCCTCGTTTAAAAAGATGTATTTATTTCAGTGATATAAGAACTATAAAAACATTGCAAATCTTTGCAACCATAAAATTGTATTTGGTCTAAACAGTGAGTGGCATTTCTTTGCCACATCCCATGGAAAAAGTTCATGTGATGGTGTTGGAGGTACTGTCAAAAGATTGGTGGCAAGGGCAAGCTTGCAATCACTTGCACAACCTATTGACACACCTAAAAAGATGTTTGAGTGGTGCCTAAATCATATCACCGGGATAAAGTTTGTCTTCGTCAGAACACCAAGATTTTCAAGTTAAGTTTCTAAAGCAGTCACTGACCAATACGTTCACATGGCCAAAAAGGGATGATGTTTGTTGGATACCATTGGTTCACATGCTTTGTCCTATCACAACGTTGGTTGTACAGTCTGCAGGGGGGAGATGTTACAGGCTATCTGATGTTGAGCTGAAAGAAATTCATCATCTGTTTGATCTATACAGAAAGCAGCAATTATGATAAAGACCTTAATTTTTATATTTACCTTTACTTTGGTTCTTAATCTTTTCTTCAGGAATTGACCAGTATTTTAAAACCATTTGATGGATCCTGGAAAACCATGCTAACACTAGAACGGGCATAATTTGGCTGTGTTTTACCTTTCTTCAAAAGGCAAATCCTTTTCTAGTTTCTTGTCTTAATGACTTTTTGAACATCATCATCGCCTTCAAGAGGTGAATTGTGTGTGCTAATCTTAACATTTTTACACATTTTAGTCCTTGCTATGAATTGTTTTGTTATTCTATGATATTGAATTATGTATATTTTGATAGCATGCAAGGTATAGTTTCAGTATTATAAGGAATAATGTAGACAACAAAGATTTTTGAAATAATAGTGAGCTGTAAAAAATGAAGAAAGTGATTCCGGAACTCAAAATTTTAAATTTTTGAAGTTTTTTTTGCTTTGCTTTTTCCGTGAAATCCCATTGATTCCCCGAAATGATTTCTTTGGATTTCTGAAGGTTATGCCCATGGTAACTTCAGGTTAAAATTTTATTTGGATTTGAAAAGGCGCCGACAGTCAATTTTACCACCAAAATCGACCCAAAATTTGCAACTTTTTGTGGCGGAAGCCTCTTTGTAAGCCCTTAAAATTTTAAAATTCTATTTAGAAAGCCTGATATATGTATTTTGCTAAGGTCTTTCAGGTATAGTAACATAATCAATAGGTTTTAGCAATTCTGAGGGTCACTACATGGACTTACGGCACCTCAAAATTGCCAAAAATTTTATAATATAATAACATATGTGAATCATTGCACAGTGGCTACGAGAATGCGGCAGAGGCAAGTATGGCAAATACTGCTGAAGAAACAATGCAGTGAGGATGATGACTCAATTATCCAACTTGTTGTGTTTCTGTAGATGGTACATGGCAAAAACGTGGCTTCACGTCTCTCAATGGAATTGAATGTTATTTGGACAAAGTGTCCTAAAAGTGTTTATGTTGGTAGAACTATTTTAGAACTTGGTGTGTACTCAGCTATTTTGGAGTTTAATGAGGGAGGTTTAGGTATCACCTCAGTCTTCCAACATTATGGGATTTCCTTGGGCCGGTCATTTCAAGAAATTGATTTGCGAAGAGATAATGCATGGATATTGAAATCAGTTAGAAAGTCCACAGAGAAAGGAAAACAAAGGCGGAAATCAATAAGAGCTATAAAAAAAGGACTTATTGATAAAGAAAAACAATCAGAAAAGAAAGATAGTTATTCATCAGGGACTTTTTTTAAAAAGGTTTTTACTTCTTTGAGTATTTTTGAGGAAACAGTTTTTCACCTTTTAGTCCAACTTTGAAACATCATAACTCTGTCAATAATTGACCAATTAACTTCAAATTTTCAGAGATGTTGAATTATATTTATTACTAGAGGATGAGTGGAATAGATTTTTAATACCTTCTTTCATTTCCTATTTTTTTCAGTTCAAGTCAAAGTCATAGCGAAAAAAACACCTGGTCTTATTGTTATCCGCCATTATGAAATAATGAACAATGTTTTCAAAAAATTTTTCACTCATTCCCTAGATAATGATCTAAACATTACTTCTGTGCAATTTTGTTTGATATGATCAAGTATATTTTTAGTTATGTTGTTTCAAGTGTGATAGGCATTTTTGTAAGATTTACTGCTTTTTGCTGAGTCAGCATTTTTTAAATCATAAAAGTTTGTATTTTTTTGCATCATTTTATGTAATAAACATTTTTACATCCAACCATATACACAAGAATGTTGTATGCAAAAAAAAAATGTTTTCTATAGGAACCACCCTAAAGGTAGTTTCCCACTAGGTGAAAAATTTATTTGCAATCTCATTGGTTCACCCATAGTCATATGACTATGGTTCACCGAATCGTTTTCACATCTTTGTCGTCGTCGTCACTTCTTTCATTTACATTATCTGTATATTCATAGCTGTACGATTCAGTGACATAACTTCTCCATCTTTTTGTGAATGCGACAAACTTAGGAGCAGCAGAATTTTAGCCTCAAAGGCATTTCTAGCCCTCCTGATGGAATTGGCGATTGAGGATATTTCGTTGAAGATTGTAATTTTGCGTACAAGCGTACAAAACGTGAACCTTGATATTTTGGTTTACAAAGCAGCAAAGTCATTTATTTCCGAAAAATACAACATGGGGTGTCTAATGAAGTTTCGATTACAAATGTGAAAATGGGTGGTTGAGTTGTTCAAGTAAATGCAGAGAGAGAAAAACATGATTATAAATGGATTCACATCAGCCGGGATTATAGAAGCGTCAAGATTGGTACACTGGAAAGAACTGAAACTTCCTTCGAAGAGTAATTTGTAAAAAAAGTATTACTGAGAAATTCCTGAAAAGCTTTCAAAAGAAATCGTATCCCACAGATGTCCAACCTCGAACCCAGGGTTCAAGGTTGAGATCATGTCATGCAATTTCAGTTTTCTTAAAGCGATGGTAATTAACAATTTGTTCAGTCTTGTATGGATGTTCGATATTCGTTAAAGGAAAACATGGATACTGAAAGCTCTGTAGTAAACAAACATATTAAGTGTCTGATGACGTCATTGTGTCATCGTTATAATGGAACAGCAAAATAACTTAATCTTGCGTCCGACCTGAAAATCGGATTATCTGTAAATACGTGCTGCAGTGAAAACTTTCAAAACATGATTTCATTCATTCACAAAATTAGGACGCATATCTATTCATTCATCCATTCATTCTTTCATTCATTCGTTGTATTCGAAATTCTCTTAAAATTATGCATAACATGAATGTCCGAACCATACCATGACTTGAAGTAATTCTGGCTTCCACTTTTTTCCAGTGTCAGAAGAGATCAGACTGCTGATTGAATACCTCTCTGAAGAGATAGACTGTGATTGAATACCTCTCTGGAATAACGCTAATATTGGTAGAGAAGGATGTATAGTGTTTTTAGAAAACTTGAAAGATGGTCATAGGTTTTTTACTACATGCTATGGACACTTCTTCTCCTCATCCTCCTCACGTTTTCATTTTCTTTACTATCATTTGAATTTCCGCGTTTTCTTCGACTTTTACCTCACTCTCCAAACGTGATCACGTGATCACTGAATCATCCGCAGAAAATGATGTGAAAGAATATGACGGCGCAGCCAAAACTAAAAAACGTTTTACATAATTTCTGTAATGTTTTATAATAATACTTTTCTTGGTTTTAGAGGTACTCCATAGATATAAAAAAACAACAATGGAAAAAAACATTTACCAGCAACAGTGCTTTTAGTCAAACTAATGTTATTTCGCAGATCTGAAAGCCAACAAGCTGCAAACGTATTACAAGAATAGATGTTTGAGGGCGCTTAAGATTTCTGTTATTGATGGTTGTGGGTGATTTTATGAAGGAGTTTCTTCGTTCATACACATTTTATTTGTCTGTTGTGTTTATTCGGAAACACACCGAAACGTTTACTTCTACGACATCTTATTTTCGTTTTCATCCTGTAGATTCAGTTCTTGATGTATATATTCTACCTTCATATGCATCAGTTCCTGGTATTCTGGTATTAGCTCCTGGTATAGCTGGTATTATCACAGCTTTGACGGTATGACGGTATTTCTCGTTCCATTCTCCTTCTCGTTATAAACTTCAACAACACTCGTGTCTTTTACGAAGAATCGTGAAGTAGAAAACAAAGTTCAAATAAATGAACCGCCTTCACTATGAACCACATCAACGTTGTAATTATGAATGTACTCACAGAGATAGTTACAGATTAAAAATACGAAACTAACTGAATGTTGTGATTTGTGTCCTGCGTTAGTGTTCCCACCACGGGCAATTTTTCATCAAATTTATTCACTGAAATTTATATGCGAAATTTTGAAACATATTACAAATCAGACAATTCCAATAATGCAGAACTTTTATTAATTTCCAGTCAAGTTAAACAGGTTTTTTTCACATAGGACCATTATTGTTTTGTGACCAAAACTAAACGAGCAAATTACTTAATGTCATGATGCCATGTCCTTCCAAACGAAATTAAGAAGCTTTTTACTACAAAGATAGCATGGCCGCACGATATAGACACGCTCTTTTAATAATATATTCAAAGTTACATAACCTTAATTTTTTTCCGAAAGTAATTTGTGTTTCTTATCAATTAAGAGTGTTTCAGTTGATTCAATCATAGCGTTGTGGTGACCAATTGTTTCTTCCCACAGAATGAGCATAATTTCAAAAGAACTTTTTTCAACCAAGCGAAAAAACTTTACGTAGGTGTTGTGATGAGTCATAAGTATGAAGAACCTGCAGGTAAACTTGAATGTGATTTAACTATATACTACACCACCTCTTTGATTAGTCATTGACTATTAGGTGTGTCTCCTTTCATATATACATAGTATATAGTATATAGTATATAGTAGTATATAGTAGTATATAGTATATAAGTTGAAACATGAATTTAAATCCCTTGAGGTGAACATTATTTTCGAAAAATAATGTTTCTTCCTTCACATATTGTAGTAATGTGTATGTGGTTACTGCTACATTTCGTGTGCCTTATATTTTTAGAATTCTTAGTCATGCCATTGGCCATTACAAAAAGTTTTAAGGAAACAATACAGAAGAAGTGTAGCTAAACCTCAGTCAGTAAACCACAGTCAAAATTTGTGAAAGACAGTTTAGTCGTTCAAAGTAGAAGAGAACAGCGTGCCACCTAATCAACACTTAAGGCTGAAAAGAAGTACCGACGTTGGACTCCTACACTTTTTGTGACCACGCATCAATGTAATTTCAGAAACAAATATACGAGATTTTCGCTATGGCTCTTTGCTAAGTTACATAAGAAGAATCCCCGTCACGTACAAGATAACGATAGAGGGACGCTCTAATTAACCATTGTGATGACTATTATATTATTAGGGACTATTAGGAAACAAGAACATGAAATAACACCCACGTTTGTTATGCAACTTTAGATCCTTTGAAGAAATCGGAAACAGTTGTAAGAAATGTCTCAAAAGCCTGTTATGACGTCAGAGGCTGATCACCAGATTTCCTTTACTTAGTACCCACGTTTTACGGTTTATCGTTTTTAGGGAGTGTTTCATATTTTCTGGTGTCATATATTCATATAAGTTTTTAATGGTTTTTGTCTTTTGACCTGGAAAGAGCTTGGTCAATAAAGGTTGTTGTTGCTGTTGTTCATCTTATTACCGACCAGTTTTGAGAAATATTTTGTTTCTCTTTCTTTACCTTTTCAGACCAGACTTCGTATCCAAAACATACTCAATGAAGGTCATATTACCCAATAATGGTCGTTTTCAGGTTGTTGGAATGCAAAATTACGTGTTTCGAAAAACATGTGGGCCGAGGAAGCAATCAAGTTCTTCTTTAAAATTAAATCTCTGAAAATATGTTATCAGCAGGACATGATAAAATTTATGAATGAAAATTAATCAAGGCTTACATTCTTCAACAAATTGCGTTTAATGTCTTAAGAAGGACATGTTGTTTTGTGGTCTTGTGAACTTTAAGAATTTGCTTTCCGTGCATGTTTCAACGACAGCTTCGATATCCAAATTCCTTAATAAAAACGTCAATAAAAAAGCATTCGAATCATTTGGACGAATGAGACACGAGGATTAGTTAAGTCTCGCTGATTCAGTCAGTTGTACAAAGTTTACATTAAAGCTCTGAGAGGTCTGGCAAGGGTACATTTAACTGAAGAATGATACAGAGTACAGGGGAATTTATTTATTTATTTATTTTTTTTATTTTTTTTTTTTTTATTTTTTCCTCATTGTGATTTTGAGCATAGTGTGGACTATACGCTTTCTCTCAAATGTGAAATACTAAAAATTCACGGATAAGTTTTTGCGACTTTTTTGGAACTGTATGGAACTAACCATGATGAATTTATGCCGACATTTTAACAATTTTTATCGTTTGCTGATCGATTCTTATCGTTTTTTATTATGAATGAGTACAATTCATTCGAAACCACATTAGATAACCGTCGGAGATTGTATCAGTTACTGAAAGTAACAGCCCAGGAGGAACCGTGATCCTTATTTCACAGTCTTCGCAGACCCATGCAAATTACTTTCGTACAAATAATCAAATCAAAAGATTTCCCGATTCTTCCGATATGATTTGATAGATTTTTTTTAGGAAAAAAGTTTAAAAAACATAGATCAAGATTTTGTCGTTAAGATAAGCAAAAGGTCATGGCTGGAAACAATGTTAATAGAATCAAGCCAATAAAAATCTGACTCACTTAAATGTGGTCATAAACTATAAACCATCAACAATTGCTCAATCATCATGACCTTGACAGAGAGTGTTATTGTGCTTATTTTTATATGTAAAAATGAATCATGTTGAATCAGACATCTTGTCGTTACGCAATATGACCGCTTGCTCGATTCAGCTAAATAATCAACATGGCGGAGATAGTGTTTTGGAAAATGTACTCCGCATGATTGGTCAATCACGGCTAAAGATGGTAGCGAAGTTGTGATGTTCATATTTGTTGCATAAAACCTGTGAAGACAGACACCTAATTTTCTAGACGCTTTATGATACATGATACATAATCACAGTAAAAACCAGATCTTAAAAACACGTTTTTATCAGCCATAGTAACGGAATAAAGTAAACAACTGCACGGTTCATCAAGGTTTAGTCGCGTTAAAGTATACGAAAATATTATCAATGAACTTTTCGCTTATAAGTTAAAGTTGCAACTATTCTCTAAGTTTTTGTCGCCGAGGAAAAGTTTTGACATATAACAGGTAAAATAAATTCCAGTGCGCGTATGAAATGATTGTTGATTGAGCAAGAGGAACAAGGATTGATGGCAACAGAAGACCATCAACTACCATCTTGGAACCGCATCACTCCTCCTACAAAATTATTAAGAAACCTTCTTAATTAACTTTAAGGAATTTTGGAGAAGCACACGTGCTTCACACGTGTGAAATGGCTGGTGAATGTTTAACACAACTGACTTAAAACACAGAGTATTAAAAAAAAAAACAATCCTCTAACACCAAAAATATTTATCTAAAGAAATGAAAACGAGGCCATGAAAACAAGGGATCTCTTTCTTGAACAAAAATCCTACGTTGTTGCAAAAACCTAATTGATCACGTGTTAAGCACGTGATATTTCTAACACTGTTTTGGCTGACTTCACAATCGAGGTAAAATTACGTCAGCGGAAGTTTAGTCTCGTTTGTGTATATTCATACATTCGTGTCATGTCATGTTTTTAGTGACGTTGTTACATTGTAATATGCTTTATTAAGGAATATACACAACGCTTCAAAACTAGAATAAACAGTCCAATACAACTTTTAGTACTTCGTTATGCTGATATTGACAACACATGATGAGGGAATGTGAACTTCGCTGATGCTATCAGTATAATAGCGTTCAATGCTTTCTAAAATGTTGTGTGGTCTCTTGTGTAACTGTCGTAATTGTTGCAGGAAAAACCTTCAGTTCCTGGTATATCGAGTTTTTGCTTTATCACCATTGCGTGTCCGTTCCGTTGATAGGGTACCAACGTATAAACGTTTTTCAACGACCCTCTAATTTTTATAGCAGTATCGAAGCCTTCCATTTTTATATTTAGATCGAGGAAATATTTAATACGGGAGATAAGTTTTATGAAAAAAAGTCCTTTGTAAAATTTGCATTTCTGGCGATTGTAGAAACCTTGCTGATTCACTTCCTATCAGCAATTTTGCATCTCTCAATCCATCCATTATCTGCTCTCCACCCCCACTGCCCCTATCACCCCCTACCACTTCCCTCCTCAGCCCTAGGACCTGAATTCCTGTGAAAGCTAATGTCTCGTTTCTTGTTTTCACGATAAAAATGTTTTTATCAAAAATATGCAAAAAAATACAATATCAAAACAACAGGACACATGCAAGTCTGATTACGGTGGTTAGGCGAATGCTGATAAGAATAACGACAAAATTTTCCGCAAATGCAGGATATTGTAACTTCCCACAAAACAATCTAAAAACAAAATTTGATTCATAGCTCAATTTTTCGTAATGTCATTAGTAAACAATTAGTCTGCATAAGTCACTTTTGCCGGCTGTAATGAAGCAGATAATTGGTAACAATTACGACGACAACGTATAAATGACGGCTCAGTAAGCTTCCTCATCATTCACTTGTTGCTCGACACAAGTTAGCATCGAAGTTTTAGTTTGGAAAAACAGAAATTTTGAAAACAGACAAAATGGTTGCCAGTTCAGGTAAATAGTTTCTTTCATAACTTTGAATAAACTGCGTGAAGAATTTAACGATGTCGCTTTACTGTCCAATAATTAAAGAATGAAAATATAAATTGACTGCCGTAGTCTTGCTATGTTCCGTCAGCATTTACAGCACGCTATAAATCTCGACATCGCACTATGTTGGGTCCATTAAGAGTTTGAGATAGTGAGGCTCGACTGCAGTTCAAATCTGAGGCATTTTCTCTTCTGTTCCTATAGTAACGAGATACCAAGGCCTGCGTCAAGATATTCTTTCGAAATATCAAGACCTCCATCAAAACGGGCAAGTACAAGTTCTATACGTGTGGATAGATGGAAGTGGACAGACGATGAGATGCAAGACAAAAACACTGTACGAAGTTCCGAAACAAGCATCCGATCTCCCCGTTTGGAATTTCGACGGTTCTTCTACGGGTCAATCGGAGGGCAATAACAGCGACGTGTACCTACATCCAGTGGCTTTGTACCCTGATCCGTTCAGAAGGGGTCACAATAAGATTGCGTTGTGTGAAACATATACACATGATCATAAACCAACAGAATCGAACAAAAGAAGAAGTTGTTTGGAGTACATGAATAAAGAAGTTGTCCAGGTCGGTCTGGTAACCATGTTGCGTTTCAAAGACAGTAAATCACGTCTATTTTACTGGATTTTGTTTTTGTTTTAGGAGTCAAAACCTTGGTTTGGTATCGAACAGGAATACACATTGATGGATAGCGACGGATATCCATTAGGATGGCCTAAACAAGGTTATCCAGGCCCGCAAGGTCCTTACTATTGTGCCGTAGGTACTGGGCGTGCAGTTGGGCGGGAAATCATGGAAGCTCATTACAAATGTTGTATGTACGCCAACTTGAAAATCAGTGGGGAAAATGCTGAGGTAATGCCTGGTCAATGGGAATTTCAAATTGGTCCGTGTGAAGGGATTGAAATAGGAGATCAGATTTGGATGGCTAGGTATTTCTTAAGTCGAGTGGCGGAAGATTTTGGCGTCATCATTTCTTTCGATCCCAAACCAATCCCAGGAGACTGGAACGGAGCAGGATGCCATACCAATTATAGGTAAGCTTAATTTGATTAGCTGAAAATTTCTGACATTTCAGTAAAATAGATAATTATCATTGAATATGTTTACTTTAAACCACAGTACTGAAAAGATGCGAAATGACAATGGAATTAATGAAATCAACAAAGCCATTAAGAAAATGTCGTTGAGGCACGCTTATCACATTAAAAGATACGATCCTACTGGCGGGGTAGATAACGCTCGAAGGTACTTTTTAGAAATTTCTTTTATCATGATTGATAAGTTTCATGTCTGAAAATTACTTTCAATTAAAATGTTAAAGAAATCGTGTTGTTTGTTTCTTGAAGCCTGTCTTTGGAAAGAGGAAATCTAAATATCTGAATTTTGTCTTTTTGCATTAACCTATTGTATCATTTGTGATAGCCTCGCTCAAACGGACCCGTAATAATATCATTTACATAATGTTGTAGCAATAATGTTTTGAAAGGCTCTACTATCTAAACTTCTTTTTGAAAACTTTGATAACAGCTTTTGAAATAGCGAGACAACAATATCCGGACAAATACAAGGTTTTCAATATGAAATTCTGCTAACAACTACATTTTACGCTACGATATTATGAATGTAGTAGTCTTGCATTATTCCATTAAGATCGCGGCACGTGAAAGAAAATTGTTTTGATGAAGATTTGGGCTAATTTAGGTGCGAAAGTTTTCACTCTGCTGATATGTGGCAAAAATACTTTTCAATTGTTTAGGCTGACTGGAAGTCACGAAACAGCATCGATCGATAAATTTTCATCGGGCGTAGCTTCTCGAAACACGAGCATTCGTATTCCAAGACAATGCGCAGAAGATGGAAAAGGATATTTAGAAGACCGACGACCCGCTTCTCATTGTGATCCGTATGTGGTAAGCGAGACAATCATTCGAACAACGATACTCGATGAGACAGACTAAAGCAGATGACGAAGACAATGCATAGAATTAATCACTCATTAAGCCGCATACAACAATTGGTGGGCAAGGCTTCGATATACCAAAGTTCTTATAAAGCAACTGTTTATAAAACGTCGCGTCTTTTTCGACTGCGTTTTTTGGAATTAAATGATTCTTATACTATTTATTGATAAAAATCTGTTAGTCTCGTATTCACGTTTCTTTTCTTTATAAATATTTATAATATTTGTTGTATTTATTAATCAGCGATATATCGCGTTTTTATATCATATGACAAACATATATATTGAGAATGTACTTTGCTCTGTGTTGTATGAAAGATACGATGCTCAGTAAATCGGGATTTTATTTTTCATTTGCAACTTTCTCTTCCTATATATGGATATACAATACCAAACATGTTTAACGTGTACCAAAGCTCGTCATCAATTAAGGAAGGTATGATGCCGAAGTGATTGACATTTGTCATGCTGAAGTGATTTCATTTTTCCTGATTCATACCTTACACTGTAGGGTTGAAAGTCTGATTCAGAAAGCTGATGTGTGTGAGATTGAGGACTGGACCAACATCAGAATATAAGAAAACTTTTACATACTTTGTTGAGTCATCAACATCACTATGATAGAAACTGCAAGAAAGTGAACAGACCTCTTCATAAATAACGTTACAGCACTTCGTGTTAATGACGTCATCACCTCGTGCTTCGTCAGGTTGGTACGCTCCGCAAAAGGTAAACTTCTTTCAACTCGCACCAGGATGTATTATTATTATTGTTATTATTGTTATCAAAAGGATGTGATCGATGATGTAATCGGGAGGGGTGTGATCGATGACTTGTGTGACGTAGCTACAGGACTGAAGTGCTGACTAAAATTTTGGGCTCAACGACAAAGACCTTTCCCAAGTTTCACCGCATCGTATTGTGGTCGTGTCAACATGTTCAACCTCGTTTTGATGCAATTCATTGTTTTCTGATTTTACTACTTTATAACTTTTAAAGGGGAACTAAACTAAAAAAAATCACAATTTCATTTTCTTGCCCTATTTGAAACAGCTTTAAAAATGATGAAAGTCAGTTTTTGAATTTTCAAAAAATCATCTTTCGTTCTTGAGATATTGCCGTTTAAAGTTTTTTTCCAAAACATGATCTCCATGGCAACGTGACATCACAACGTTCAAGAAGATATTGCTGACATACAAGTATGTGAGTAACTCAGAATGTTTTAATGATATTTTGTTAGAACATTACATGTAGAGTGATAGATAACTGCAGTTGTGAAAATAGCAAAGAAATTTATTGCCACTGTTACCCCGACTCGGTTCCAGCTCTCTGTTAACTTTTGCTGACAAAGCTATATATCAGCATCCAACACTATCACTATGGTGAATTTCACTTTAACTTACGTCCAGTGAAAACTGTCCCATTTTCTAAAATTTCGCTTCCCTTACCTGAGCAGATCTCCATTTGTAGCTTTGTCAGCAAAAAACAGAAAAGACCTGGAAACAAGCCAGGGTAACTATGACAACAATGTTTTTTAGTGACCTGATACCTGTAGGTGTTTGTGACTATACATGCAAAATTTAAGCATTGTATCACTAATATTTCTTGAGTTATCTATGTCAGCAATTTCTTCTTGAACATTGTGATGACACGTTGCCATGGAGATCAAGTTTTGAGGAAAAACTTTAAATGGAAATACTTCGGGAACGAAAAAAGATTTTTTGAAAATTCAAAAGCCGATTTTCATCATTTTTGAAATTCTTCCAAATGATGTTAAAAAAAAAATCAATTTTCATTTTTTGAATTTAGTGCCCCTTTAAGTTGCATAACTTTTAATTTCTATTATACGTCCACCAAATCCGCACCTTAATCTTTCATTGTATGGCATTTCTTTGCTTATATAAAAGACAATGGGATTTTAGTAATTAAAAGTAATTAAAAGTTCTATGGTTATGTAACTTAGGTTTTATTGCGAAAATAAGAACAGTTGATAACAGTTAAGAACTTACCTTAAAAATGATGTAACTTAAAAGTTTTATTGTCAAGGTAATAAAAGTCTCTGTTACTCACAGTTCCCATTATAACATTTAGAAATTCCCGTTATAACATTAAACTCGATATTACCTACCACCCTACACTAATTTATTTCCTAATTTGGAATATTGTTATTATATAACAAGTTTCCAAAAATTAAAGTTCATTGATTGCCTGATTATGCTGTCTAAGAATATTTATATATCCTGCTTCTTCAACGAAGTGAAGTACATTCAACCTGCATCCTTTTTCCATTACAGAGTTTTGATTGACGGTGACAGGACATGAGCTCAGAACGATAATTAAGGAAATTACAAAATTTAAAATTTTGAAAATGTCCAGTTTTTTGTCAAGGGACCGAAATATGTATGTCGAGATAGGCGGGTGTCAGAAATGTCGAGATAGCGAGGGAAACTTCCACTCAAAAACATGCGGGACCGAGGGAATTATTTTGAGATAGCGAGAGGTCGAGTTAGCAGGGGGCAACTTTTACATAAAAAGTGAAGTTTGTTTAAGCATTGTTTAAAATCGTACCCAGAATTGCATATTTATCGAAGGTTGCAGCAGCTGCAAGAGCAAGTATATATGAGATATAGTAGATATTTCTATATGAATGACACAATAACTTCCACCATCGTGCTGCAGAGCGTAAGCCGTTAAAAACGTCGGTTTTATGACGAGGATGGGGCGTGCCATATTCTGGTTATCTGCGTATTAGCAAGTTTACGCTACCAGTCTAGTGTCCAATCTACAAATTTATCAGGCTTCTAGAGATTTGGTACTGAGGATGTTAAAAGTCTCTAGGCAGATAAAATAGCGCTGTTCTTTGCGAGAGTCAATCGGTCTTCAACGTTGGCAAAGCTTTGAGTTTAAACCTAGCTTATGAGAGATCATACAAAAAACTGGGCGTGTTTTGTCTGGCTTTATGCTTAAAAGAAAATCTGTCGTAATTCATGAGAACCACTGAAGGTTATATACGAAACGTTTGTGAGTATCACATTATGCATTCTTGTTGTTTTTATTTTTTTATTTTTTTTTTTTTTTTTGTATGCTGGTACTTTCCAATCAACGCAAGGGCAACGGAAACCTTTCTCAATGAAAATATCGCTATTAGCATTATGTAAATTATATGAATTTTTTGTTTGTTTGTTAGATCAGCATGTTTGATTTGATCGATGACTTATCAACAGAAGCCTGGGAAGACAAGGGCACTCCACCGGACGATTTAGCAACTATAGGTAAGTGTAGGCCAAACTTCATAGAATATAATCCACATGATAATTAAGAAATATGACATGGTTTTAAGTTTCAAGGTAGTTTTCTTCCCTATTTTGATTATGCTTCTAATAACGAAGATTTTACGCCATCCGAGTCGATGTTAACCGTTTAAGTAAAAGCAACTTCATTTACTTTTTATACTCGAGTCTTTTTCATCTTCCTCCTCGTCGTCATCGTCGTCTTCGTCTTTGTAAGACTCCACAAATTTAATTTTGGGACTAAGAATATAAGGTTGATGATTCACCCAAATAAATGTCATCAAGTGGTAGACCATATCAACATAATGTTTAAATTGTTGTAATTCCCAAGTTTTCTGTTTTGAAACTCCCGCTCTCAATGTTGGTCAAGTGTGCTGAGTTATAACCTTTCAGTGAGTTCTCTAGTCAATCACGTATTATATTTCGAATCATGCACGTTATAGTTGATTACGGATCATATAAGAACTATCATATCATTAATCGAAAACTAAATAGCGACAACAAAGAAATAACATACGTTGTGGCGGACGATGCCGGGAAAAATCCGACCAATCTGACGTTAAAGGGACTAGCGAACAACGTCGATCCTTTAAAGAATGTCCGTCATTTCTTGGCCAAAATTTCTGATGACAATGATGTTACAGCCATCTTGCTTGATATGGATTGGTGCATCAAAAAGTGAATCGATAGAAGCTGAATATAGTTTTCGAGAATATTTTATTAGTATGTCGAAAGTTCTTCCCTTTAAATACTTGTTTCTTGTAAAATTTTGATACAATCTCACTTTTCTCAAAACACAAGACAGCTTCGTGTCATTTACTCATTGAACATCTCCCCTCTTCTTACCATTCCAGAACAATGGAACCGTTTATTTGCTTTTACATGGGGATGAATAGAGGAAAATCATCAAACCATTTCATTAGTCAAAGTCTTTTTTACAAGATGGAACAAAAATTTATTCCAAATGAAATCTTTTAACATTATAAGCAACCTATACCTCTACCCATGACCATTTCAAAAGAAAAAAGGGCCTGCGCATCATAACTGATTTAATCCAAATGCTTGATATGAAAGTTTCACCGCAATTAAGGCACTGATGATTAAGACAATGTGTATAGAGAGACTCGATTCGCTCAAGCTTATCCATCTTATAAAACAGAAGGGGGGAAATTTATTGATCTACAATCTTGGACAAAAAATATGTGGAAAAAGTGAAAAAGAAATGTAAATTGGCCCTACCCCAGAAATCAATGTTGTGCTGTACTTGTAGGATCGCCACAACGCCTGTACAACATTGATGTTGGGGAAAGGGGGGAAATTGCAGTTGCTACTTAAAGTTTTGCCACTGTTCTTGTCCAAGATTGTAGATCGAATACTTTTACACTTTCCAATCACTTTATAGTGTCTTTTAAATACAAATTGTTAACATACCGTGTTATATAACTGTAAAAAATAAAACAAGTGCTAAATCATATCGTTATAGTAGATTATGTGAAGTGTCAAAATATTTATCCATTCATCAGGGTTCATCTGTCTCATCCAATATTGTTGTTCGAACAATTGTCTCGCTTACTACATACGGATCACAATGAGAGGCGGGTCGTCGGTCTTCTAAGTAACCTCTACCGTCTTCTGCGCATTGTCTTGGAATACGAATACTCGTGTTTCGAGAAGCTACGCCCCACGAAAATTTATCGATCGATGCTGTTTCGTGTTTGCCAGTCAGCCTGAACAATCGAAAAGGAATTTCTACAACAATGCTGAATGTATGACAGTAAGCGTGGTAACCTCATGTGCATACAACGTTACCATAACGCAGATGATTTAAAACGTTTAATTGTGACGTTACATGTCAATAAAACAATTTCAATACGATACTGCTATGTTACGTTGCTTCTATGAAACGCTACTTATTTCATTCAGAAAAAAAAGGAACGTAGAATTTCAAATGTTTTGAGAATCCGAGACAAAAACGTCTTCGTTAAATACAGTTCAACGATTCACTTTAGTTGTCGAGTCGTGTTGGATCGTGTTGGATCGAGTAAAACCTGTTATAGTTTCACTCAGATCGATCCGACGTGACATCTAAAATGATACATCAGGCCTGTTGCTTTCCTTATAATCAGTTCTCAAAACAGCTTCCAAAAATTCCAAAAAAATGACTAGCTACCTTCGAGCGTTATCGACCCCACCACTAGGATCGTATCTTTTAATGTGATAACCGTGCCTCAACGACAATTTATCAATGGCTTTGTTGATTTCATTCATTCCATTGTCCCCTCGCATCTTTTCAGTACTGTAGTTCAAAGTAAACATATCCAATGATAATTATCTATTTTACTGAAATGTCAGAAATTTTCAGCTAAACAAATTAAGCTTACCTATAATTGGTATGGCATCCTGCTCCGTTCCAGTCTCCTGGGATTGGTTTGGGATCGAAAGAAATGATGACGCCAAAATCTTCCGCCACTCGACTTAAGAAATACCTAGCCATCCAAATCTGATCTCCTATTTCAATCCCTTCACACGGACCAATTTGAAATTCCCATTGGCCAGGCATTACCTCAGCATTTTCCCCACTGATTTTCAAGTTGGCGTACATACAACATTTGTAATGAGCTTCCATGATTTCCCGCCCAACTGCACGCCCAGTACCTACGGCACAATAGTAAGGACCTTGCGGGCCTGGATAACCTTGTTTAGGCCATCCTAATGGAGATCCGTCGCTATCCATCAATGTGTATTCCTGTTCGATACCAAACCAAGGTTTTAAATCCTAAAACAAAAACAAAATCCAGTAAAATAGACGTGATTTACTGTCTTTGAAACGCAACATGGTTACCAGACCGACCTGGACAACTTCTTTATTCATGTATTCCAAACAACTTCTTCTTTTGTTCGATTCTGTTGGTTTATGATCATGTGTATATGTTTCACACAACGCAATCTTATTGTGACCCCTTCTGAACGGATCAGGGTACAAAGCCACTGGATGTAGGTACACGTCGCTGTTATTGCCCTCTGCTTGACCCGTAGAAGAACCGTCGAAATTCCAAACGGGGAGATCGGATACTTGTTTCGGAACTTCGTACAGTGTTTTTGTCTTGCATCTCATCGTCTGTCCACTTCCATCTATCCACACATACAGAACTTGTACTTGTCCGTTTTGATGAAGATCTTGATATTTCGACATGCCAAGTTGAGTCAGACCTGTGGAACAAGCACATTCACACTACATTCGCTGCTCTCATATTATCTGATATCTGATTATCAAGAAGTAGACAAAGAAATTCCAATGGTTTCAGAGTGTGGTTAAAAAAACTAACGTGTTCATTCATTACCTGCAGCCATCTTTTGTTTCAGTACAGGCAATTCTTCAAGTATTCGTCAAGAAGGAGCTGGATAAGCAACCCTGCAGATATTTAAGAACAAATTTAAAAATTTAAATTTAAGAACATGTGAATATTAATGTCTCTGGACCAATAAGATTTGTGTATTTCCTCAAAAAATTTCAAATAACATTTGAACATTCGAACTTACACGTTTAATACGAATGGATGACTTTCGGCTGCGTCAACACACAAGATACAAAATAAATTATTTTTAACTGCTTTCCTGAATGTTCATCCCCTTTAACTATCACAATACAATGAGAAAATAACCATTAAAAAGTTCTCCATTGAAAAAAAAGAATACTGTTTCAATACTCCTGTGTTTTCACACAAGTTTTACAAATGCTGTGCTATTTTTAAATATCTACAACAAACTCACCACAGGCTGTCTCCATTGAAAGGTAAATGGATGGATGTGGTCATGGCTTTTTCTAACTGAAAAAGCCATTTCTTGTGAGATTTTGTGAATGCAGGATGAAAATCTCCATAGGGTAGATCCGGAAAAATGAAGATGTTCTACCTGAAGAGAAGCAATAACATCCAAGATATGTAGTTTTGAATTTTGAATTGTTATCTTAAAACAATGGACACCATGTTTAGGTGCAACCATATATGAATAAACGAATTTTAATATCATACGAAACATTCCTCGAAAAAAAAAAGTTAATCTCTATTGATAGTTATAGTGTTGTTTCAAGTCAATGAAATACCCCGTCACATGTATATAATGTATATATACGCAAATGGACATCATGTTTTATGTTTGAATAATCACTTAACAGAATCCGTGGGAAAGCGTGGGGAATGCTCACTGACATGCCAAGGGGAAAGTGGCAAAGTAAAACTTTAACTTTCTGAGGAGTATGATTGAGACAGATGAAATTTTAGTCCTCTAGGTGGACCAAAATTGCCTACAAATTTCAAAACTATTTTTCATCCTTCAATCAGGCTGGAATTGTACAAGAATTCTACAATATCTTTGTTTTCCATCATTTACATTTCACTGTCTTTCTCTCTTAATCTCACTCAAAACTTTTTTACAAAGACCACGATGCATTGCGAACTCGCCATTGATTTGATTATTCAAATAAAGGAGGGAAAGGCTTCTGTTCTTTAAGAATTATGGAGGTTTTAATCCTTGCGAAAAATAAATTTTTCGAAGAATAATTTTGATTTGCATACAGAAACATTAACCCTTAACTTTTTAGTTGTTGTTATTATTATTGTTATCATTTTTACCCATTCCTCTAATACAGATCTGATTAGATGACGTCATTTATAAATTTATTAATTTATCAAGAACAGAAACAGTGAAAGCGAAGACCGTATTGAAACACCATTGGGTCGCCCCCTCCCTCCTCCAGCCGAAATACCATTTTACAGTCTGCGGAATTTCTTTTCAAAACTATGCAAGAGGTAATTAAAACTCTCGTCAGGACATTCATCATATACTGAAGCCGTACGGGTTGAAGACTTCAGGACGTGTCACATCTCTACTCCCAAAAATAAAAAAACAAAATATAACATGTTTTTAAATAAGTGCAGCTTTTATAAAAATCTCCCCGATCTGAAAATAACTGACAAACTCGAAATCAGCACCTTCCAATAGACCTTTCCCGAATTTCTGTTTAAACACCGTGTTATAGCCTAGCTTCTAAGTTTCGCCTCTTTTTCAAACTCTTAATTGGTTCTAATTATTCCATTGAGAACTGAAAGAACAAGTTACTGTAACTTTACTGAAAAACAATGAAAAACATAGAAACGAGGCGAAACTTGATAACCAAGCATTAACGCAGCATTTAAACAGATATTCAGGAAGGTGTATTGTTCCATGTCCAAAGTTTTATGAAAATTGAAAACTAGTTCCTGTAAACGTTGCACCGAAAAACCTGTAGTAGTAATGGTAGCAGGTGTGTTTTAAAGTATTTTAGACAATGCGTATCGGTCCAGAAGCAGAATTCTACATCGAAGGTACAACACTTAAATATGTCGAGTGTTTCAAATATATTGGCAGTTTTATCAACAATGTCTACCATATGAAGGTTCATAAAGTTGATAAAGCTAATTGCATGTATCCAGAGGTAGTCTTGTCTGCTGCTTATGGTCGACTGCGAAATTATGTGTGCAACGCTCTCTGAGGAGGATTATGAGACTATGCTGGCTTGGTCACATGTCTCGAGGGTGGAAAACACATGACCAACACTTCTTTATGGTGAACTTGATAACAGTATCTTCCCTGTTGGCTGACCAAAGTTGAGATACAAAGATACATGAAAAGTTAAACTGAGTGAATAACAACAGACCTTTGTGGAGGTCAAGTACTGACAGCACGTGTAAAGCTGCGTTTTCACTTAAGAACAAATCAGTTGCTATGGTAATTTTGTTTCGACTTGGAAATTTCAGCTTCGTCGAACAAGTTGAAAATTTTCAACTTTTTCTGTGTTTTTCGCTCGAAAAACCATAGAGAGCCAATCAAGTTGCTCTAAATAAGCTGAATTGCGCATTTTTAAAGATCAACATCAAAACAAGATGGCGATGGGGAGAGATGAGTACGGTGTATCTTAAAGTAATGCACAATCGCTCTTGAGCTGAAATACACTCCAGTCTTAAAGATGATTTTGTTATCTTTTGTGCTACATACTGCAACAATTTTTCATTATCAGAAGGTGAAATTCGAAATAACTTGAAAAAATATTCATGGTCAGATAATGCTGTTTCCTTCACTAACAGATGGAATTCTCCTTTCCAAGGTCTTTCCGCAAAAATTTTGTAGTTGTGAGCGTAAAAAAATGAGAATCATCAGTGTTGTTTATCGCAGCCGCATTTTATTTACATTTAAAATTGAAGCTTTCCGAAGAGAAAAGAAGTAGTGGAAATAAAAAAAAGAAAATTTCGATCCGAAAAAGTATTTTTTCGACTGACTTTTTCCTGACTGGAAAAGACTCAGCAAGAAACGAGTCGATCAGTATAGACATGCTAAAGAGAAAGGTATTCAAATATTTTTTTTGATATTTCTACTGTTTATTTCACGTGATTATTGTTCTCGCTTCAGGTACAAGCGTTTTGATATCTTCCACCGATGTTGTCCAAAATGTCAATGTGAAATTTTAAAATTTGATTTCTTTTTTGAAAAATATATATGCTGTATGTACTCTAACAAGCATCAAAATGTTTTGGATTTTAGGTGGGGGCGTTTAGAGGGGCGTTTATTAGAGAAGAGCGTTTATTTCAAACGTTTTGTGTTTCTTTTTTCCGAGGTATAAGCATCACTCGATATCTACAGAAGATTATCTACAATATCTTCCTTGTTCTGATCCAGCAAATTATCAAGTTTGCAAATAATTTATCAATTTATCAATAATTTATCAGCGCCAGTTAAAAAGAGAGAAAAAAAAGTTTTTTTTAAAGATTTGTGGTTTCGATAAGAAAAAATATCTTTTTGTGACATTCATCAAACAAGTGGAAATCTCACAAACCATGGAAGCAAATCGTTGGTTCCACATGAATTCCGATAAATAATTGGAAACAGTTTTGCGGTTTGTACGACCATGCACAATTTGGTTTCACTTCTTTGCCTATACGTAATTTGTTGTGACGGAACACTGAACATAAACACTTATTCAGATCGAAGAGGTTATACGTCTGGTTAACGGTCTGATGTTTGATAACCCTTGTCCATTGCTGTAGATTGTTAGAAAAGTATCCTATCTGTTACACGATCCCAACCCCTCACAATCCTCTGCTTCGGTACAACCCTACCGCGGCCACATTTACGATGTACACAAAAATATTCATCTATTTCTACACCACAACATGGACTCTCAAGCAGTACGAGATTGTAGCAATATAAACTATGGTTACATCGCGACAATATTTGTTCCAGTCACCAACTATGTCACAACTTGCTAGGTCATCATGCACGTCTCTGCTACTTGCAGGAAAGCAACTCGAGACATATGTGAAGTTGTGGACCTTGAAAGAAGGTACTTTTTTGTAATGGTGACTTTCTTACCGTGTAAGATTCCATGTGCACATTGTTATCGTGGAAATAAATTGTTGCAGCCAGAAGGTGATACTAACGTCACCAACAAACACAATCATTGTTGCATGGGGTTCACCACAGATGAAAATGTGCATGTGTTTTGGAATATAGATTCAAAACTAAATAAAATACAAAGACAGAAAAAACTAACTTGAACAAAAACAAATCAAATAAACATCTGATGATAATATTTAAATCTAACTTGAAAAGGAAATATAAAAATAAATATGAAGTCTATTTACCAGCATGCCAGGAATAAATCACTGTGGGTAAATGAATGATTCCAAGTAAAAAAGGTTTGAATGATCGAATTTGAATTGAATGAGACTTGACTTTATGTTATCAACTTAGCTAAAGCAAACATAGTAGCCATCTTGAATTGAAAGCTGATAGTTGAGGTTGAGTTGATGTTCACTCTTCAAAAGCTAGTTGACAACTGAATACCTGAGTGTGGATGCTGGATATTAATAGGAAGAAGCAAAGTGGATATAAATTAAAAAACCAAAGTTGACAATAATACGAAAATTTGAAATAATAAACTAAATATATTGTAACTATGAAGAAAAATTGAATTGGCAATCAAACTAAAAAAAAGCAAACAAAAAACCAAAGTGGACATTAAAAAAAAATTTTTGCATCTAACAGTCTAATTAGCTCCAGTTACAATCATTGCCATCATACTTGAATCTTGCCCCAATCTCAGTAAATGAATCAAAAACATTGATGTCATGTCTTCGAGGTACAGCCATTGTGAACCAATTTTAAGCAGGCAAGAAAATTTTTACTAAAATGACCCATATTATAATATTCCAGGTAAAAAAAGAGGACATGAAAAGAAACGAAGACAAAAGGATTGTATGGAAAAAAGAAGAAAAAATTCATTAAAGGAGAAGATGCAGGGGGGAGATGTACATGGTTAGCATTGATGGACAGCATTTTATCAAAGTGAAAGGACGTAGGAAGATATGCAAGCGATTCGACAATAATGTTTTTTTTAAACTAATCTTCTTTTTTTTTAATCGTGTTGTTGTTTTTAATTTTCTGCATAAACTAATCTTTCTTTCTGAGACATGCTAAGATCTTTATCACATTTGGTAGCTGTAGTAGAAAATATTGACCCCTTAGAATATTTTTACCCCCCATGGTTTACGCTTATGACTAAACCTAACCCTAACCCTGACCCCAACCCTAACAATAACAAAGAACACCTAACAAGTCATAAGCGTAAACCACAACGTGAAACGATCCATAAAGACGTCATTAAATCATAAGATCCTGAGGATCCTGAGCATGTTTGAACGACAAACAACGAACTATCAACATCAGAAAGCTTAGCTTAAGGAACACTATCAAATCTAAATATAAACATAGACAGCGTGTTTGGGTTTTGTAAACAGTTCTCTAAGAATATCGCACATAAAATAAAATTCCCGATTGAAGTTCTCATGGTGAGTTTGAGTAACACCAGCCTCGTTGTGGTGGTCAAAGAAACAAGCCAAAACTCTGCAGTGAATTTATTTCGGGCAAAGTCGTTTTGGCCGGACTATTTTGACAGAATTTTCCAAATGTGGGTGAAAATTAACTTGGTCATCTAGTTTTTTGCAAAATTTTGTTGCTACGAAATCTTTTGTAGTTTTTTTAGTTGCAGGAGGTTTTAGAATTTTGAATTCTAAATTATGTTTTCAACTTTAAGACCAAAGGTGATCTCAATGATTGGAATAGATCGTCAGCAAAATAAGACGGGAATTGTGACAGTACAAAACAGTATCTAGAAAGACTGATTAATTCTTTAATGCATAATACAAAGATACAAAGAATGAAGTGTAAAAAATAATAGATCAAAAAATAAATATACAATCATTTTCAAAATTTACAAATCGTGCTTATCAAATGTTGAATGGGATAGACACACACACAGGGTACCAATGCTTCTCTTTCTCTCAATATTGCCACATGTGGACTCGTTAAATCAAATCCTTGTGAAAAAATGGTTCGGGCGGCAAGTTCATCAGACCATGTCTTTTGTAAGACAGACAGCGAGCGGGGTGTGGCATTTTTAGATCACGTGCTACATTTCTTCGGATGAATACCACATGGTGAAATTTTGCTCAAAGTTTTAAAATACCAAGGAATTCATTCCACATCTTTTATGACACCCAGAAACCCCGTCCCAGCCACTCCGCCTTACTTACAAAAGGACACACATAGATTCGCAACCTTCATTGAAGCATGATGGATTAAAACCAATGGCAGTTCAAAGTTAGTGATGTTTCATTAAATCGTGATATATTATAGAAGTCAACCACTAAATATAGAACATGTAGAAGGTGAAATATCTAGACGCTATGAGAACCAGTAGGTCATAGTGACGGTGAAGAAGGTCAGGAACAAGGAAGAGACGGCAGTTGATGATCCCGAGCCAGGTGTTTCTTTTTCTATAAAATCCAAACGAAAAGCGGTACAACGACAGCGAAAACACAGGTTTTGACGGAAGAACAGTTTTTTATACTAAGTGCGATGTACCTGTATAAATAAATAAATAAACCAAACAAATAAACAAAGGGCGTACCGCATTTTTTATAATGGCTCAGTTTGGAAGGATCGCTCAACATATCTTCAAGTTTTTGTTTGATGCCATTTTTGTCTTTATCTTCAAAAAAAACAAAAAATGGAGAATGTAAGCACCAACAAAATAAGCACTGACACAACAGGATTTCGGAATGATTTCGGAATGATTTCAGGCGATCATGAATAGCTCAACTTCAACAGATGAGAGGTCATTCATGCACGTTCGAACTTTGAACTTTGTGACCGCAAGAAGCTGTGACGTATAGAAGTCTGCATCTTTAATCATCTATACTCACCAAGAACATAAAAAGTGACATGGAAACAATCGTCCTTCACTGTACTGTTTGAGGTTTCCAAGAAATTAATCTTCCAAGAATCGACCGAAGCAATCTCCAGTCCCTTTCTTATGGAATCGTGTAACCTTTCATGTCTACAAAGAAATACAAGACGTTTTTATTCTTCACGCGGAAAACGCCGATGGAATAGAAACGAGTTTCAGGAACAATACTGACATTCTCACAAGTGATTCATTTTATAATCACATTGTGGTATTTCAGGCAACTAGAAATTCAACTAGAAGATTATACGCACTCGTTTCTTAACAACCAATCATCAACATCAAATTCCAGCTTAACAGCGTTGCTTGATACATCAGGAACAATATTTGCACATGTTATTCTCAGAGCTCCTTTATTTGCTGCATGGAACACGATGGACCGACCAAGTGCTAAAAAAGGGAGGTTTTAAAAGGAGAGTTCAATTAAGTGAAGTGAATTAGACAATATTAGTCACAAGAGGTTAATAAATGATGTTTCCGCATTTGTTCCATAAAATCAGTATATCAAAATGAAAAATCAAGAAAGAAAATAAAAACGAGCAGCAAGAACAATATTCCTGTAAACAGGTGTGCCACAACAACAACTACAACAGCAACAACAACAACAACAACAACAACAATAAACCAGAAATAAAGCAGATGAAACAACTACAGAGTACAGGGAGGAAGTAGCAATACATACAGGTGTATTTTCCAAATAATGGTGTATCAGGATCTGCATAAAACTTTTTGCCCCCGCCAATATCATAAGTGCCAACTTTCTTGCTAGTATCACCTATCTCGCATCTGTAAGGATGTTTTCCATTACACTGTGTCCCGTAAGGTGGCTAAATAAAAAATATTTTTTCACATGTCAAACACAGAAAATGATTGCAGCTTATTTGATCCAGCTAACATGAATAATGACAGCTTGGCAGGGTTCAAAAAATGAAAACAGAAAGTCTGAATTAAATTTCATAAACATGAAAGACATTCAGATACAAGATACAAGAGCATTTTATTGATTGCTATTATTTAGGTCTGGAGTAGCAAACCGAAGACATACCGACATTGCTGGAGCAATAAAAAATGCACTTACTGAAGTAACATCAACTTCTATGGGATTATAATGACCTAAGACACTGGAACATTTCCCATTATCAACTCCCAGAGGTTTGATATGCACATGAAAATTATGGCCGGTTGTCTAAAAAGAGTTTCAAGATTATACGTATTTCAAATTATAAATTTTTATACTTTTAAGTTCAGTTCATTATTATTATTCTAAATTTTGGAAATGAAAAAACATTAACACAGAAGGTACAATACAAAGGATTTCTGTAAACAATCCGAGAACGCACAAGATAATACTAACCTTGCTACCACCATCATGTTTGAGATCAACCACAAACAAAGTTGGTGTATGAATATCATTTTCTTGAATGAATTGTTCCTGAACAGGGAAAAAGGTTGACTTGATAAAGGATATGTTTGTGTTTGTCTGAAACCTGTTATCAGATACTCATCGATGCACAAACAAAAACTTTGGAGGAGTCACGGAAGCTGCTTAAACAGATGTTTTTAATTTGGATTTCTCACTGATATGAATATAGTTTTCTCACATTGTTTTCGGCTTTTCATTTTTGGCCGAAATCTTACCGATCTTCATAGCTCATGTACAGGAACTGATTTACTTTATATTAAACTTATGTTCCAGGCATCATACTTACCATACGGACAGTACCAGTCACAGCATAAGATGAGAAATTCAGTAAACCAACCAAATGATCTTTCATATTCACTGGTTTGATGTCGGCACATGTTAATCTACTTCCATTCACAAAATGAAGTACAACAGATCGACCAACACTTGTATGTTCTCCATATAATGGTAAGTTCAGATCATCTTTGGTCAATTGATATGAGTTGCGACCAGCAAGGGTGCCAAATTTTCCACTTAAATCACCAATTTCATATTTGTCAACAGTTCCTGTAGAAGGGGAAGAATATTGAAAATGAAAAAATGTTAAATATAGCTTAGCTGTGCTGGTTCGATTGTGTGAATTTAGTTTGTGGAGATATAATGATGGATTTATATCAACTTTGTAAATTGTAGTCAAAATAAAAACTGATTCCATTTAACAAAATACATATTTCATATGAATACAATACATACCGTTATTAGGTGAAGGACTATCTTTATGGATAACATTGTATGGGTTCAAGTGCCCGCTGACACTTCCTGGAGAGCACGGGTTTTCAGGATCTGCAATAGGGAACAGATGCACATGATAACCGCTTGTACGGTTTGATAACCCATCTAAATCCACTTCCAGATTGGTGGGGTGATATGGAGATTCTTGGGTAAACCTCACATGACCAGAAACACCTTTATTTTCAGATGGGCTAAATTTAGATTCAACTGAAAGTGGACCAGCCAATTTAATGGGTCCACAGCCAATTATTTTGTTATTTCCATACACAACTATGATGCGATTCAAAATGGAATTGCTTCCACTCAATGGCAGACTTTTATCGATACCAAAGAAAAGGTCTTTGCCAGCATCACCAACGGTTAGATTTCCAAATTTTGAGGTGAGATCACCAACTTTACACGTGCCTTCCTGTGCAGATGTACAATTTCCATTCTGGTTTGTTGGGTTGAATATTGTGGTGGCATTTTTACATTCAGGGTAAGAGGCAGTGCCTTCGTATATGTACCATGAACTAGTTGTTTGAGCTGTAGAAGCATCAGAGTGACTCATTTCACCGAAGATAAAAGTTTCGCCATTTCCATTTTGCAAAAAATCGAAGCTACCAGCAACCAAATTTGAAGATATTGCTGCTTTGGCATACCTCGCACTTGACAAAGGTAAGAGGACAGCACAAGCCACAATAACATTAAACGGACCGCTGCTTGTTGCTTGTTTATAAATGACAAGACTACGACCAAGTATGGAATTTTTGCCAATGACTTTAATCTGGTCATCAGTATACACACCACTTTCATTTAGAAAGCCATGTGTATTGTGAAGTTTTTCCAAAGTGTCACCAAAAATACCAGCGCAGTTAGGAGAATATAGGACAGGATAGGCTTTTACAACCCAAGCAAAGTCAAGATTTTGAGGTAAAGTTAGATTAACTGTAATGGTAACATTGCTATTTTCTGATGTTTGATCAAACTGGATTGAACCACTGACATCTTTCTGATCAAATCTTGCAATCACCTCCACGCTCCCTGCCGAATGTATACCTGAAATCATTCAAATACTATTTAATAATGGCAACATTTCACAAAAATGCCTGAGCATGAAAACTTGGACACATGTAGGAACAAAGAACCCAACGTGGAATCATGCTAAGTAGGTCCATGGTTATTTAAGTTCTCGCAGACTCACTTATGATGCATAAAGCTTGATGTTGTTAAAGCTGTCTACCTTATATTATATATTATTACTGACTTGTATTAAAGTGTGAAACTTAGGAGGAAGGCCCTTTATGCTACCTTATAATGAACATTGGTTTCCATGACCACCACATAACGTAGAAAAGGAAGAAAAGGATATTAAAGTTGAGAATTATTTATTCCATAGACAAGATCGAAAGGGCCAAGCCAATCACTGGGGCGGTACCTTGATTTATTATAAAGAACATCTACACTTCATTGAAATCGAACAAGACAAAAACATGAAAAAGACTGAATCTATTTGGGCAGAGCTCACAATGTAATCACAGAAAATGCTCATTGCCTGTATCTATTGACCACCAAAGCAAAAACAGTTCCTGAAGCTTATCGAACCAATCCTTGGCAGTTTCTCCCATCGTGCCAATATCTTATTACTGGGTGACTTTAATTACGATCTTGACGATAAAAAAGACACTAATCAGAAATTTGACTTCCTGCGAATGCTCTCGAGATTTAACCTTACGAACTTGATAAAAGAATACACACGTATCACTGAGAGATCGAAAACAATAATCGACCTCGCAATAACATCTGCACCAAAGAAAGTTATCAACTCTGGTAGCTACAATTCAGCTATTTCTATCACAATCTTGTCTATTCAACGTTCAATATATTCGTGAAGAAATCTCAAACCAAGCTCAAGACAATAAGAGACTATAAAAACGCAAATATTCAATCCCTCAAGCAAGATCTTGATTCTGCTCCATGGGACCTCGCATCGATCTTTGACGATCCTGATGATTCGCTCTGGTGTTGGAACTACATTTTAAAAGATACTCTAGACCATCATATAAAAACACGAAAGGTCAAAATCCAATCAACATCTCAACCATGGATTAATGGTGCTCTACGAAAGGAACTAAATGCAAGATATAACCTTTTCCAAAAAGCAAAGGTTACCCCGAAAGGCTCTCCCGAATGGAAAGCTTATAAGAAATCCAGAAACAAGTGTTCAACAAAATCAAATCAGTCAAAGGAAAATATTGGAAGACTTAGTTTGAGAACGTTGACTCTTCAAAAACTTTTTGGAAAACAGTGAAAAGTTTTACCGGTGATTCTAAAAACTCCCATATCGGCCCATTGAAAGATGCTAACGATAAGTTACATGATAATGATGACGATGTGAACTCATTCTTTGCGAATGTTGGAAAAGAGCTAGCTCTTGCTCTTGACGACTGGGAAGGTCAATTGATTGAACACTTCCACCAAGTAACACCAACAGTTTCAGATAACAACCATAGACTTTGAACTATTCACTAAATTGTTCAAAAAAGCTATCAAAGTTGGCAAAGCAGCTGGAGCTGATTTGATATCAGCCAAAGATCTTAAAATCAATGAGAGGGCATCTTATATCGGTCTCTTCCAAGTTCTACGAAAATGCATTGAAAACTGCAAATACCCAACCGAATGGAAAAATGCCAAGGTGTGCAGCGTGTACAAGAACAAAGGATCCAAAAAGGATTGTTCCAATTATATATAGACCGATTTCATTATTGAGCCTTCCAAGTAAAGTTATTGAACATTATGTATGCTCACAGATAAAAGATCACCTAAATGTACACGATTTACAAAACAACCACCAGTGGGGATTTCGAGAAAAGCGATCCTCTGAGGACTTCCTGTTACATCTTACAGAATCATGGCGAAAGGCCATTGACCAAAACAAAGTCGTTGGTGTGCTCTTTTTTACACCAGAAATTCAAAGCTTCTGGCTATGTGGTGACATTTACAGTTTTATTCAAAATTATCTTTCTGAGCGATCCCAATTCACAGTGATCAATGGCACAAGCTCATCAACGTGCCCAGTCAAATATGGAGTACCCCAAGGCTCGCTTATTGGACCTGTTGCCTTCACGATCAATGTTGAAGACATGCCAAGCTCAACCAATAGTCAACTTGAGCTACTTGCAGACGATTCAACACTTTTTGAAATTGGATATTCTGTTGACAATGTCATCTTATCACTCCAAAGGGAAAAACTCACTCACAATACACCCTGAAAAGTGCAAGATTCTCATCATGTCTAGAACCAGAATGATTGGACCCCTTCCATGGGTATCATTGGCACCATGATCGAAATCACAAACCAAACAAAATGCCTCGGTCTAATGGTAGATGATGATCTCACCTGGAGTGCTCATGTTGATTCAGTAAAAAGTTCTATTCGAAGCTGAAGAAACTGTATCGTATGCGCGCCCTCTCTCCTTCAACATTAGAAACCATATACAACCAAGGCATTCTACCCTTCTGTCTTATATGGTATTATCATATAAGACAGAGGGGAATTGTGCATCCAACATCATGAGCAACGTTGAAAAAACCCATTTAAGAGCTGCAAGATACATCAAACGAATAAAGAAACGAGTAAGCTCTTAGCCTTAGATTCTAACTCAATCTAACTAATACCTAAGTCTCTCGTATTTTAGCCAGAATCCCATCTACCTTATATTTTTCTATATAATTTTTAATCTCCTAGCCAAAGCTTTTTAATATAATTATAAATTTTAATATTTTATATTTGATTAATTTCTCACAGTATTAACCACGGCTTTCGCTGAGCTACACTATAACACTTAAAACACTTTTCTAGATAATCCTTTTGCCTTTGCAAGCCTTATTCTTAATTCACATTACTTTTGCGATCATCTCTGATACTCTCTGAATTCTCTGCTCTTAAGACCTATATTTTAGCCCATTTATTTTTAAGAATATATTTATTTGTTAATAGTCTAAATTATTGCTTTAAATTTTTATAGTAAGTCCACATCAATGCTGTAGCAATGACTAAATTTTAGACCTTCTTTACCAAATAAATTTTACATTACATTACATTATGTATGACAACATGAAAATAATTTTAATGATTTTGTTAAAGCAATCCATAAATGATTCAAAAGTCAAAGATCAATTTGATATGGCATCGATCAACAAAGTTTATGAGAGGAAGTTCATCATCTTATCAAAATATTATCAGAAAGATGTACTGTAGTTTTGAATTAGCTTTACATACTTATCTGTAATATGTACAACTATTAGCATTAGCTATTAATCAGTCATTGACATAATGTCACATATATATGCCTTAAAAAATACCCACTCATTTGTTGAAGAACTAATCCTTCATAAAATAAGATTCTTTTTTGATTAATAGATTTATGCCCACTATTTTCTGAAGGCATTCTAGTAAATGAATGACAAATTCTGTCAAGTATTATATTTAATCACGTAACAAAACAACGCTTACATACTATTTTTTAAATGGCTATTTGAAAATGTCAATTTGAAAACTTTTATGTCTTTAACATAAAATATTTAAATAACGTTGCAACATTTGCCACACTTTCCACAAGGATATTTCCAGTGATGAGTATAGCTACAGAATCCTTACTACATATATATACATTCCTTTGGATGGTTTAAAGTAATTTTTCTTTCAATGCATTGAGAAAATGTATGACTGTTTTTAGAGGTTTCCTACAGAAATGGTCAATGGAACCTAGGAGGTTGTGAAATATTTGAGGATTCGATGTAAATGGACCTAAATAACAACCTCTATAGTTAACGTAACCTCTCTTGGAAAATTTCGAATATTAATGGAAAAAACAAGTTTTGACAAATCCAATGTAATTGACAAATTATTATTATTGTCAAAAAACATAATGAAATTAAATGTCCTAAACTTACCACAAATGGTGAGGAATAGAAAGTATGTATGCGCAATCATGATACCTCGTTTCGTCAGCATTTCCTAGTTAGTGTTGTGAGAAATCCTGCTTACCACCGACTTTCGATTATAAAAGGGCTGAGTAAACACGAGATCTAATTGGTTCAAGGTTTCCATTAACGCTTATAGAATGTTTGATAACACTAATGAATTTGTTCATTAGCATTCCTTTTCAGCTTTTGTTATATTAAATATATACTTTTAAAGAGATCCATTTAAAAATGTTTATATTTAAGAATGAGTGATGTTACATGAATCATCATTTTGATACGACATGATAGAAACCGTCTTTAAAATTCTTTTCTGAGCATACTCATCCTTGAACAGAGCTCTCTCCACCGTAGAATATTTTTGCATACCATTTTATTCACACATATTATTCAGCGGCGGGAGGAGGGGGTCCGAGATTTCTTTATGATTGTGTATCGTGCTTTTATTCATTTCGTGGAGGTAAGAAAGTTGTAAAAATTGATTAATGAGACTTTAGATCTAATCTAATTCCTCAATAATATGTTACCAGATTAAAGAAGCAGGAACACGAATTTAGAAATCAATGAAAACTGAGCCAGCAAACCGATTTCCATTCATTGACTTTCTATAACGTTCGTGCAGACGACAAACCCTCTCGTTATATAACTGATATTACTTTGACTTTGGCATAGGATAGGACAGCATCGAACAGTACGAAGTGATAGGTCAACGATATTCATGTTGTCATATGTGTTATCAAGCATCAAAAATGTTTAACATTGACTGAAACTGTTTGATAAATAAAAATACATCACATGACTCGCAGTCATGTCGTATCTTGCAGTGTATCAGTCCATAAAGAGACATCAAGAGCAGGACGATAGAGTAGCGATGATGTATCTAGCCCTCGTCGACTACGAATGAAAACCCAAAAGACTGTGACTTACAGTTCACACATTGACAGCGAGTAGGTCTTGGTCTCTATGCAGGAGCACACGGTTCTCCTCCTCGTTTTTTGTGCGTAATTATATGTATATAATGTAATTATATGGTCATGTTTTAATTATTCTTTTCTTTTATTTCTTTTATGTTCTCAGTATTGTATCGTATCTCTTATGTATTAATGTATCGTGACGTTTTAATGAGTTTTTTTGGACGTACATTTTAAGAGGGCACACGAGATAGATTTTTTATGAAAACTTCAATGGAGAGCCGGGATCCCGGTTTTCGTCTTGTCCCGGCAAACGTCCCGTCCCACAAACATAGTTTGTAATGTGTCATCCGGCCAAGGTCTTGAAGGGTGAATCGAGTAGAGATTCTTGATGAAGTGTTGGAGGTGTTAGGAGATGGCTTACAATTATCACATAAAGCAGAGATCAGCATGCACTGACGTCACGGTCGGAATGTCGTGAGGAAAAGGTATTGACACCAATGATGATAGAGTTCTTAGGAAAACTTAAAATTTTTTAACTTTGAAGTTCGACCAATCATAGGTTTGATTGATGGAAAAATCTAGCAGTTGTGTGTCTGCTAAAAACAGAAAACTGAAAACTAACAACTGAAAACGGCATCGATTAGTTACGGATACATGTCCGCAATAGAGGATTTATTATTGATGGTCTTTTCATTGGTTCCTGAGTATCTCCAAGAGATAGGTTCATACACGCCACCGCCCACTACTGCAATAAACTGCAATTCTCTTTTAGTCGTCATCAGCACGATCCAGCAGTCAGCATCAAGTTAGTATGTGAACACAAAAAAACCCGAAAAAGCTGGTCTGGTAGATTCCTTTTAAAAACAAAAATTCAATTTTCTAAACGGAATTAGCACTAAGTGTAGAATATGGCAATTGTGGTGAAGAAAATATTCGCTTTAAATATTCAAGCATGTTCAAGCTTTTTTTTAAAACAGCAACAGCTTGTACGTCATAAAAAGTTGTCGGTAAGCTTTAGGGTTACTTCCATTAGGATTTTTCTTTCCGTACGAAACGATTTTGTTTCGATATCGCAGGAAAACTTTCCACAAAAATTTTCAACGAAAGTAGCATGCCACCCTCTTGTTTTTTTGGTTTTTTTTCAGATCAAAATTTCGTTTAAAATCTAATTTTATAAAACTGCACATGCGCGATTATGTACAAGTAAACACAAATTCGTTTCGTACGCAGAAAAATGGCAGTGGTAAACTGGCTTCATTGCGGACGTCACTACAACCATAAGTTATTCTAATGTAGTCAACGTACAGGATTTTCAAAGCATCGAGATATATCCTTGGTCTCACGTTCCATACTCTTCTAGTATCGTGTGTCTTATGAAGAGGATGGTGCCAACACTTAATGAAATTAAACGACAAAGAAATATCATTCCATGGGATTGAACTCGTAATTCGTTTATACATATTTACTTTTCTATCTCCCTTCGCTATCACGGGAGTAAATCATCGTCTATGTTTGCCGACATCGAACGTGCGTGTAAAATGAAGACCTGGACACACATAACAAACAGGAGTCGAGAAACGTCTGTTGCAGATAGCCGCCGCATATCTTATCATGCGACTCGAATGTGCTTCATCCCGCTAGATCCAGTCTTCTGAACTTGTCTATGTTGTAAAAACACGCCGACACAGCTCTACCACCAAAAAATCGTCCGTTCAAATCAACAAGTGCTGAAAATTTCAAGGAAAATAAAAGGGTATAAAAATAAAATAAAAAAGAAGACATTTTGTTATCCAGGTGGAAGATTTTACCTTTAATGGCTGACTCCATTCTTTTGAACTCGACGAATATTCGTACGGCTTCTTCTTCAGGAGCGCCTGGAATCTGAAAACACAGAGCAAGTCGCAGACATTTTAAAAGGCTGCTGTCAAACTATATATATTTGTGACGTAAAATATTTCTCATTCTCCTATTGCTGCTACTGCAACTGAGGAACAATTTCGTGTAATGTTTACATGAAATCGCTGCTCTTCAATTTTTATAAAAAACTTTTTTCAATAAAGAACAATTTGAAGTTGCTGATTTCAAAATTGAACAATTCAGACAAAATTTGGACCAAATTTCGAAAGTTTTCAATTAGTACGAAGGTTCTAACGATTTATACTCATTTGTTTGTTTTTTTATGGAATGTGCTGTAACAACGTAATGTGTTGTAAGTGACGTCATCAAGCTACCAGTGTTGTCGTTCACATACCTCAAATATAATGCTTTTCGAAATCTCTCCATACTTAGTAGCACACTCTTCTTCTATCTCAGGCTGCAACTCGTCATCAACCTCACCAGGGCCGACCATGTTCTAATACAAACAAACAGCTATGTAAGTCGGTGTAATCAAATCATAGAAATGCTCTGAGGGGCTACTTGTTCTGAGGGGTTATTTGTTCAGAGGGGTTACTTGCTCTTGGGTATCTATCCTATTCATCCATTCTGGATTTAATTATGTTTATATGGATGATTTTGATGAATAGGGGGAAAATGTTATCCAATTCATCGCATTATTTTCTATCATGGCGCGGTAACCGTGGTAACCAGACGACCACGTATATTTCTGCATAAACCAAAACAAGACAGTGTGAAAACAAGTAACCTGTTAGCAGATAGAGTATGGGCGGTATAAAGTGTTCGATCCGCCCACATTACCTTTAACAGCACCACCTTCGACGGATTTTTCATCATTTCAGTGATGGTTCCTTCGTTTTGAACTTCGTTTTCTAAGGGCGGAGGAGGGATGGGCGAACTGAATTCGGGCGTTTCCACTTTCTGTTTCATCTTCTCGATGTCTTTGTTTATAATCTTTCCCGCCCTCTTTCCAGTCTTTTCCACTTGCAGACAGGTGGAAAGACCCTGCTCTTCACGCCCAAGACCTTGACCCTCCTTCCAACCATACTTGGCCATGATGTTCGACGCAACAGCATTTCTAACCAATCAAAAACGACAATATAAACTTCAAATGATACAACGAAACAAGTAGTTTATCTGTTACATTATCACTTTTCTGTCTTACTGACAGCAACAACCAAGAGAATACTTATCACAAGTAAATCTCCTACCCAGTCTGAAAGCCTCCAGTCCCCGCGCCATCTTTCTTTTGGATGAGGTCTGGGTTCACTGGCGTGGTTTCCAGTAATGACTGTGGTGGAGCGATGGCAGCACGACCGCGATCTAAATGGAAGAATACATGCAAGATCGACCGGACGTTAACGGACAGCTCTTACCACTTCCCACTAAGGAACTGGAGTGGTCTAATCATCACAATCACAATCACATCATAACCAACACAAACGTTTCGAATGCCTTTCTATGTTAGACGATGAGAGAATTTCAATGTTGATCAACAAGTGGTGATTGCTTAACATACAGACCTGCTTCCTGGTGATTATTTCCACCGAAAGAAAAACCGACATACCCCTAGGCCGATCATCGTCCCTTCTCTTGCGTCGATCTCTATCGCGGTCTCTATCGCGATCACGATCTCGATCGCGGTCATCTCGATCACGACTTCCACCTCTCCTTCTGTATACGCGAAACTCCGGAAAGTTAATTTCACAAAAACCGCTTATTTATCATCTCATAATCAAAAGCCTTTACCTTCGTTCCGGCCGCTCGTCTCTGTCTCGAGTTCTGTCGTCCGACCGATCTCGCTCACGGCGATCGCGATCTTTATCCCGATCTTTCTCTCGTCGTTCGTTGTCTTCCTTTTCTCGGGCACGTTCTTTGAAATCACTATATTCGTTCGGCCTGAGCGGATTGTATTCATCCACCAGTACAGTCTTCGTTTCACCAGTGCCAGTCAAGTTAGCCTGAAATTCAAAACAAGAAGTTGTTACGTCACTGAAGGTGAAATCATGGTGACGTTTGTGGGATACTAGCAGAGATGTTCTATGAAAATTTACTTCAATAGCATCAAACTCCCTTTTAATTTACCTTTTAAAAAACTACCGACAGTCTAATTTTGCTTTTTCAACTTATTTTGAAGGTTTTGAAACTGAAATCCATGTTTGTTAGAATGAAGCCAGTTTACGGCCAGGAAACCTAACTTTATAATTATTCTTTCTCAGACGGAAAATTACATACAGTCCAGTATAATCGCATGAGATTAGGTGTTTTTTTCTGATATGGTAAGCCAGTCCGAAAAATATTGGGGGGGGGGGGGGGGGGGATCAAGTCAAGCTTGGCAATTAAATTCCCCAATCGCACAGCCATGAATATCAGTTTTGAAGGTAGCATGAAAAATCAATGTAATTACCAAAGTAACGGTTCCAGGTCCAGTACTCGCTAAGGTCTTTCCAGCTTTCTAAAGTAAATAAAAAATGTAATTTGCTTATTTGTTTTTATGTCACAACAGTAATCCTGACATCAGAGGCTCCCTGTTCGTGTGATAATGACACATAGTATTAGGGTTTACACATCATCTGTTTTATGTCACTGAAACTTTTATACCAGTAAAAGATCTGACAGTTGGATTACAATCTAGTATCATCAATGATGAAAAACAATGTTAATTTCCATATAATTTTATACTTTTAATTAAGACATTGAAACACTTACATAACCCGAGCTTGGTCCTTTGGATGCTTTCTTCAGTTGCAATTGTGTTTTCATGAACTGAAGGTTGTCTGACCAACCAGCTATAAAGAAATTAAACAACTATAAACAAGTTATGTTATACACAATCACAATGGAATGAGAGTAAAAGTGGAATTCATGTCATAATGTTGTTAGAAATCAAAAACGTTCAGGTGACAATATTATTTAATGAAGCCAATGAATTGTGTTTCTTAATTCTGAACGTAAACAAAAAATCAATATTAGCACTATTCAATATTCGTCTAAATTTATTGACGATCCTGATGTAGAATTTCACCCTGATTAATAATCATAAAACCACTTGGGTCTGAAATTGACAGAAAAATGTTATCAGCCTTCTAAATCTTCTGTAAGGTGTTGGTTTAGCATCATAAGAAACCCAATCTTTAAAATTCACATTATTTCCCTTTGCAGCTCAATTGCTTTACATCTTGTTGACATTTTGTTAATGAAGTGAAGAGGAAGATAGCTATTCCTCATGATGATGAATAATTTAAGGAGTTGAAAATAACAATGAAAGAAATGAAAATAAGAAGAATGAAAAATGATAATAAGAATGAAAATAACATTGACGCAGGCTTTTGTTATTGAAGTTAAGGGGCCGGCGACAAATAACTTTCGTCACGCTTCACGGATTTTTTCCGCAATGGGGTTGGGTGTGGGGGGGGGGGGGGGGGGGGTCGAAGCTTTTCCGCTAATATTTTTTTAGTGCAGGGCCGCATCCAGACGTGATTTGGTACCGTTGGAACGGTATGGGCGCCCAAAAATATATGCCCAAAAAAGTTTTTCCTAATTAATTTTTGTACATTTTTGTCCAGAATTATCCTTTAAAAGACCTTAATCTTTGTATTTACAGAAGGTTTGCATCAATATATCTTGTATTCGCGATTGTATTCTCAACTATACCATCAGATGCTACTAGTGCGTTACGTAGCTGACAGCTACCATATTTAATGTTTAATATTCCGTAAAAACAAAATGAATAAAACAACATTAGCCTGTAATACTTGGATAATAGATAATAATGTGAAGAAAAACTTACATTTTATTGTTCATATATTAGAAAATGCGAATTTATTTCGACCACAATGCAGACAAAAAAGTTAAGACTGCGATAGTCGAATTTTGCATTGACGCTCAGTCCTCGTTTTTGGGGTTCACGAGTTAAAACTTCCCCCTTTTGTCTGCTCAAAAAGTTCTTTGTATCTCGTTACTCATTCGTACATCAAGGCACGTAAAACTTACCTTGATACATCAATATATGTAAATCTCTTCTGGGAAGTTCATTTTCCTGGCATCTAGACCTTTTCAAATTCAAACATTTTTGCCCCTTAGCACCCACCATTCGGGTGTCACTATACCAACCTAATCTAAGAAAACGGTATGCCCAAAAAATGTCTGGATGCGGCACTGTAGTGTGACGAAAATCTGTTAATTCCAGAATACATGCACAAAAATCATTAATATATCACAAAGATATCTTTTAAAACCGTAAAAAAACATCTGATCATTATGCATCTTCTTATGAGAAATCAACAGCAGACCCATTCAACATCGCCATCGCATGTTGGGAGGGGTTCTGTCAACAACAAAAAAAAATCCGCTAAGAAGGGGGGAGGGGAGGAGGTAAGACCTTGACAGATTTTTTCCGCTAAGCGTGACAAAAGTTATTTGTCGCTGGCCCCTACTAAATCATTCTCCATGTATATACTCCATTGCACTGTAAATATAGTATAACGAATCATTCACTGTCTCATTATTCAATGAATTTTGCAATTGATTTTCACATAATTTAAACATAAAAGTTAGATAGGCAAAACAATCTCATCTATATGCGGCAGTCCCTTTTTTACACTGACACAACAAAGAGTATATACTTTCTTCTTATTAAAATGTTTATTTAAGTCAGTAAATTCCTGATTTCTCTGTGGTGTACGATACCCTGTTTTACATATGTGCCAGTTTATAACAATCAGACGAACACCATTTATAAAGACACAGAAAAGTAAAAGCATTTAAAAAATATAAAAAATATAAAAACATAAAAAATATAAAAATATAAAAAGACTTGCTTTAATTCAAAATCTGTTTTCAGAGCAGTTAGTTTTAAATACACATTTTACCTATTTGTGAAGCATCCAAGCCCTTTCCTTTCTCTCGAGAGTCGCCAAATTCAACTCCATCATACAATGAAGTCAATGACATTATTGAATTAACAGCTATATACAGTGTTTGCAAACGCTTTTTTGTTGGTTCTTCTCCAACCGAAACATAATATCGCAGCTTCAGATATCCTTATGTGATGAACTAGACTAGAAACTAGAAATACCGGACCACGAACCACCGAACATAGTTTTCGCGCTGTTCGTTCGCGCACTTTTTTCTGCCATATGAAAATTATTTAGGAAGAGGCCAAACAATTAATGGAGCAGAATATATACAATTTGACTTCTTTCATCAAATATTTGGGCAACGTTTTGGGCAAGGCCACAATAGTTCCTAGTGGTCCGGACATCGAATGTCGTTCTTTGTAGTTTCTCATCTCTCTCGCGTTTGCATTTTAGGATTTCTTTTTGGTTTACACAACATGGCGAAAATATTGGACACGAGGTTGCCAAATTCTAATAGTTTCAAGGGTTCAAAACGTTCCTATTTTCATCAACATTACCCTCAAAGAAAATATTATATAGAGATTGTCGCGAGAAAAATATGGTGAAGTTGATGAACTTTCGAAGGCGCTTTCTGCTTTATTTTTTTATGTTTACTAGTTGAATGAGATTAGAAAACTTCAGGCCTTTAGAAATAAGGGATTCCATTTATGCATCAGCAGCAAGCTTTGTTTACAGATGACACATAGATGCAACTTCCAAGAAACTTTCGAGTTACAGAGGACTTGAATTTTACTCGTTGGGAGGTAATTGAGGGCGTTATTTTACTGTTGGAATTTCTCTTTTTATGCCATATTATTTGTGTTTTCGTTCTATAAATGAAACTGATGTCATGCGTGATTGAGTTTTCATTCTTTGAAATTATTGTCGTCACACATGAGTAAACATCCGAAAAAAATCAAAATTATAAAGTATACAGAAAAACTCTTTTTGATTCTTAAATAAAAATGGCGAATTAAGTTTTAGGATCGAATGACATTTCATTGCAGGACTTCGACAATGACGTAAACAACTGACGTGTATCGGATTTTTTTTCTTCAAAACGTCGGATTTTGTTTTTGTGAGAAATGTGATTCTTGCTTCAAATGAGACATGATATATCGTAATTCTTGGTATGTTTTTTTACTGTGCTTCGTCAATAATCTGGGGTTGATATCAACGAAATCTTCTAGCATCAAAGGTTAGTTGGAATTTCATCAATAAGCCTATCCCAAATCTCATTTTAAACTCCTACTTATCAAGTTTCACCGTGGTGCTAGGTATTCAATTATTTTGTTAATTTTATACTTTTGTATTTCATTTTGTATTTCATACTTTTATTTCTTGGCAATTTATATTGCACTTACGTCCCGAAAGGAATGACTGAAAGTAATTAAGATCTAAATAAAACTTGCTGACTTGATCACAACACGGTGTTATTCGGGAAATGTCTGTTAAGTACAAACTGCGCGAAGTGAAGACTGTTGAGTCAGATGTGAACAGAAGTGGACAGGAGAAGAGAAACGTCGAACTTTCACACACTTAAGGCCGGTTTTCAGTTCAGTTCAGTTTTCAGTTCAATCAAATCGCTGCGGTCGCACGACTGAGCGAACAGCTTTTTCATTCGCTCAGTAGTTGAAATGATTTGGCGTCCGCCAATCAAAAATCAGATCGCTCATTCGTGCGACCACAGTGAATGAACTGGAAACCGGCCTTTAGATATTTGATATGAGATCCTTTAGGAGTTTCTTCTATTACGAGCTTTTTAGGGTTCCATGATGGCTGCATTATAATAGGTGTAAACTTAATAACCCAGATACTTTCGTTTTTTTGCTAATTTAGGACCAAATTTCTAATGTAAAATAGGAGACCAAATATCATCTTAGACAAACTTGAATAAAAAAAAATGTGATTGACACTTGAGTTGTCTATTTCGTTGATCTATTTTGTGGAATCCATCTGAAACCATCCATTTGAATTGAGATTGAACTTTGATTATTGGAGATCTGTTAACAAGGAAACTTGACAAGACCAATGCTATCAATATTCCTTTATCATATCTCCTTACCTTCATCTAGTCCTATTTTAGGTTTTAGATTGCTTTTTGAGTCCAAGTTCTATCTTTACTGCCATGGAGGAATTAATTTATAAGTTTATATATATTAACAGTTTGTTTTTTTTTCTAATATTCGGTTCTAACCTCAATTTGGTCCTACACATCGGTTTACATTACGTTAGTCCTTAGGTTTAGTCATGTCCCATTTCCTAGTTTTCATAACTTCAGTCGACATTCTTTTTGGTTTACGACTATCTGGTTCTACTCTACCTTCACCTTATCCACACCTAGCCACGTCCCATACTACGACTGTCTCTCTAATTTCTGCCATTATTTTTTTTAATATACGATATTTTTTAGACGCTGCATATACATAATCTTCTCAATTTCCAGGTGAAGAGCCAATTGTAAAATTTTGGAGATACTGTGAAATATATCATTATTATTATTTTTATTATAAGAGAATGTAAGCTCTCGTTAAGTTGGTTATAGTATGCAGAATAATGGTGAAAGAGACGTCTTTTAAACTTTACACCACCCAAAACACACAAACACGTAAATTGGGTAAATTTGGGGATTGATTTCACAGTCCTTTTTCTTATAAGGTTCGTCGTGTAAAGAACCACTTGGTATCCAGACTGGCTTCCTCGAAACACGTGACATCAAAACAAGTACGTCACAGTCAAACTTTACGGCGACCGATCCATGGTGTCCGACAGTGTTGGACGATAAGCAATACTTTGCTGTTGACCTCGGAGAAGACTTTAGTCTGTCTAAAATAGCCACGCAGGGGAAAGTGGATAATAAAAATCGATTTGTGAATTTATATACTTTGGAATACAGTAGTGATGCAAAGAAATGGATGGAATACAAAGACATTTTTGGGAAAAGTGTGAGTCACGTCATCTACCTGACACATTTTAAGCCAATCAGATTGTGATTTTTGTGATTTTCATTCATCAGCTTTGAGTTATCGCTCGTAGTTTTGGGGATTTAAACCTGAGCATGCGCAGACCTAATTCGTTTTAATCCGATGAAGATCAAGCGCTCGATTTCTAGCCAATCAAATGACGTTCTTTTTGCTATAACGTCATCCGATCTTAAATAAGATGGAAAGTTTATGGATATCTCACCAAAGTTCTACGTCTTTCATTTTGAACAGAAATTCTCGAAAATCTCTCGTAAAACTGGAAGCAATTATTCAAAATTGATGAATAAAAAATGTTGTAGCGTTCACTTCTTAAATTTTATCTTGTGTAGTAAACCAACGTGTCTTCTTTTCGATACTTTTCTTGAAATGCCAAACAACATTCAGTTTCTTGTTTGTTTACAACTTTTAACTACAGGTTTGTGTAACAAGATGTGATCGATACTAGTTTGTGGTCGAAAACGTTGTTATTTATGTCTGGTTTAATCGAGCAAACTGTTAGATAATTCCACTTCTTTCTAACAAAACTTAGAGACATCCAACAATCAAGATTACATAGAATAATAATCGCTTCTTGTTAGATAACCAAAGTTATTGAGTTACACCCTAACTCTATGCGTTCCTATTGCAAGTTTGCATTGTACCAATTGTTTCAGTCTGCACAAACAGTAATTTTTTCTAAGACGTTCGTATCTCTTATTTCTCTAAACAGAAGAAATACATTTATTGTCGTCTGATATTTTGACAAGTTGAAATTCGATTCTGTGCACAGAAATTCTTCCAGTTAACTAGTTTGTCTTTCGTGTTTAAGGATTTGGAAGGGAACAAAAATACTTTTGATGTGGTCTCACATGATTTGGCACCTGCCATTATTGCCAGATATGTAAAGCTAAAGCCGAAAAGATGGACTAACGGAATATGTCTGACCACGGATTTATTTGGATGCTCAAGTAAGTTTCATGTCTTTTCATTTTTTTACACAAAATTTCATATGACATTACCAAGCCAACAAAAACAAACATTTTGTGTGTCATTACACTGATTTGCACATGCGCTACTGTTTTTTTTTAACCGCTGACTGCTGTTAAGATTAGGTGAATATTGTGCAGTTATAGCTAATGTAGCGGTTTGTGCTCGTTATTGCAGCATCTTGCAACTCCACTTTCATCACGAAATACCAGCAGTCTATCAGTCTATCAGGAGCCACCGAATGACTGCACACTGATCTTTGGAAAAATGAATGATGCTATACTAGCTAAGGCAACTACCTAGTTTGCAAGTCGGAGGGTGGAAGAAGCTCTTTTAACATATGGGCGTTCAACTGCTAAAATCGCCTGGTAAATTACAATGATTACGATATAGGGGCGTTTCCACCTTTCATCAAACCGCCCCCAATTTAATTTAACTCTTTCTTCATTTAAATTCTAGTTGAAGATTTGAAGAACAGCAAAAAGTCATAAAATGATATCATTGCAACGACATTACATGGCGATGTTACATGGCGTTATTACCGTTATAGCTTGAACATTCGTTGCTCTTGACAACTGAATGAAAATATGGTTGCTATAGTAACCTTCATCGTCCACACCTTTTACACTTTCCATGTATAATTGGCTAATTTTTTTTATAATCATAAACTAATTATTTTTGCTCGCATACTTCTTTATATTATGCTGTATATATTTCATGGGGGCATGGACACTAATTTGTATATAATATGCTCGTGTTATAAAACTCACGAAACTTTCTTTCATGTACAAAATCCCACAATGCAATGCAGAAATAGTAGGAATATGGCAATGAAATATTTAAATATAGTTGAGTGTATGACATTTAGAAATTTTTGCATTAACCAGAGGTGAAATAATTTATTCGTAGCAATCGTGTCAGTGAGGTTTACGGTTAGGTGCTTCAGTTCAGGTACCTCAGTTAGGTGCCTCAGTTAGGTGCCTCAGTTAGGTGCCTCAGTTAGGTGCCTCAGTTCAGGTTCCTCAGTTCAGGCACCTCAGTTAGGTGCCTCAGTTAGGTGCCTCAGTTAGGGCACTTTAGGAAGACCAAGAAGGACCAAAATGCAACTTGTTTGATATTTTGTTCAGCAACAAAAATTTATCCCACTCACCAGATTTGAATGTTATTAGCACAGGTCTAATCTTCAGTTTAATTTTTGTATCATACTCTGACACAACTTTGACACAACTTTGCCTCACAAAAGTTTTCAAACACAGAAAAATCTCAACAAAACACCAAGCAACTACTGGCCGGAAAGAGAAAAAAAAATGTGGTTGAAAATTGAAAGATTTAAGTGTGCAAACCCCCGTCCCGATGTTTCAATGAACCGTTCAGTTAATCTCACCGTCACGTACTAGGTCATATGCTAATAAGGTTTTTCTGGATAAACAACCATGGCTGAATCAAAACTCAGAGATTCTAGCAATAAAAGAGAGATTTAATGATCTATTTATGTTCATAATGAATGTGTGGTCATACCATACCAGGCTAATATCACACGTTTAGAAAGCGTACAAAGTTTATTGGAAAATTTGTCTCGTCTTCATACACTTCACGCTTATTATGACGTAATCAGATATTTCACTGGAATTGCTTTCATCAAAACAGAACAGAGTGTGACCATGTCTCGAAATATAAACTGAACTTTGAGGTGTACTGGTAGTGTATTGTATTCTATTTTTAAAAAGGACCACATTTTTCCCTTCTTTTCAGTTGAATAATCGTTGTACAAAGGAGTGGAGCGATTCCTATTTCTCGCGAGATTCAATTGTCTCCTTGTCATATCCAGTCTCATCGGACTTTTTTACAAAAAATGAGGATGTTCTTTGGTTGGTTGCTCCTTCCAGAAGGTGAAGCTTTTAGAGAGTTTTAGAAACACGCATAAATGCAAGATGAGATTTAACGAAAACAAACCAGTAAAAAACGAGGTTTCACACCGTCATCATATTACGTAATGGGAGTAAGGTCAATCAGATGTCAGCTGATTTGTAGTCTGGGAATTAAGGCGTACACCAACAAGTCATTTGAATGAAACAAAATGCGCATCATACGATCTTGTAGAATGCCGATCTTGAATAATGAAAATATTAAAAGAAATTAAGGAAGATTGATCTGTTGCGAAAATATTCCTGTTTCAATTTCTAAACACAGATAGATTTATGACAACGATCATCTATGATGGAACCTTCCACGGAACACAAGAGGAAGCCAGAAGGGTCTGTTACAAAAGTACTTGTTTTATGTCGGACGGACAAATCGATGCTTAGGGCTATATAAGAAATAGCACGTTTATGATACAATATCAAGCAAACGTTTTTCGAAAGTATACTAGAATAGAATTACAAATTCCAAAACATGATTTCTACAAGGATGATAAAAAAGTATTTAAACAAACAGTTATCGTGTCGGATGGACAAAATGCTAATACCTTTGTAACAGACCCTGAAATATCTTATTCACTAATTGTTACAGAGGTCTCATTTGTTGACGTAATGAAATCTTAAACGATCAACAAAAAAAGGCTTTTCGACAACAATGGACTTAATTGTAATCTAGGTTTTCGTGAAAAAGTTTGTCTCAAAAAACTTGACAGAATTTTATGCGACAATGAAAATTTTATGCGATGATGAAAATTAGAACTTTTATTTTTATATTTCTATATACTTTATCAATTTCATGATTGATTACATGGAAATTTTTTTAGCGATACCATCAGGTGCTCTCTGAGGTGTATCACCTGGTCGAGTCATGTCAACTTTTACAGTGTGATCGATGAACTTAGCGCATAACGACTTGGAGAAGGGGCTTGATGATAAGGTGGATTGTCTACCACTTCATCAGCGGAAGCTAAAATTTAAGTTGTTACAAGGTCCATCAGAATTGGTCACACGTTCCTGAATAAATATTGAATAATAATATTAGTGAAACCTTTCACAATAACGAAAAAGAATATATAACGCAAGATTTTCTGATAAGGAAATTGTTTAGCTTGGTAAGAGGAATGGGGCCGAAACAAATATTCTCTAGATGGCAAATTAATTTAAAGTACGTTTATCTGTCAACTCGATCCCACCGAGACTTTTGCCGAAGAGTATTATAAAAATGTTTGAAAAAACGAGGCATTGCCCGAACCCTCTGCTTAACAAGATTTACACTGAAACATTATGCAAGTTAACGTAAGGTTTCGAAAAAATTGAAAAATGTTGTGGTGATCTATATTACAATTTTTCGTGAGAGAGAGAGAGAGAAGCCGCAAAGACTTTCTAACTGTGATTCGAGATCGAGATTGTGTGAAGATATTTAATATTTGAAATAACAAACTTTCTGTTACGAAATAATCATTTGTTTTCAAGCAATATTGCGTCTTTTAATAACCGGTTATTACCAGCACCCGTCACTCCCTTCAAAAATGAACAATCCATTTTTTTTCTATCTGAACAGTTGTTTAATAAACTGCTAGATTTTTTTTTTAACTCCTCTTTGTTGGCCTTTTTGTTTACGTGTTATTTTAGTTTGTGTGTTGCAAGAAACTCATGTTGCATTTAATCTGTGGTTGTGACCCCAATATATAAACAAAAAAAACAGGAGCCATTTTGAACATAATGGCCACTTTGTTTTGATGGAGCTATTCTCATGTATTTAATGATTCGATTCCGTTACAAACGTCAGTTCGCTATAAATATCGTTCACAGAGCTTTTTTGCACCTTCTCTCTCGTTTTCAACATTATGACAATGGTGATTTCTTGTAACGCATGACACGAAACTCATTTTGTATTCTGCGAATATTTTTATTAAAACAATTCTGACAAAGATGAAGTGTTCTCAACTTTTACTCGTACTGTTCCTGTTAAACATTCACGTGGATGATTGTGAGTGTGCGGTTGGCAGATGTGGTGTGCGCTGGCGGCGATGTATTAAAACCTTACAGACCAAAGAAAAGGCGAGTTAGCTTTTCTTGGCTTTCGTTCATAATATTATGTTTCCCTTGCTGTTCGTTAGTTGAAAGTTTTCTACATTTTCAAGTTAGTCTAACAGACTGAAATATCATTTTGAAAAGAAGTGTACATAAGACAGCGTATTCAATATCTAACCTGACTCCATATCCTCATGTTTAGACGGAAAAGATTGTTTTACCCAAAGCTAAACGAATCAACAAGCAACTGACGAAGAAGTCATTGATGAATGTAACTTGATGTTAAAGTTTCGATCGGCGAAAATGATGGAGGGAAAGCACGTGGAAAAGCGACTAAAATCTTTTGAAAAAGAAAACATTATAATCGCTCAGCTGACGGGAACCACTATGAGCTATTTAACAATAAAAACGACATGGAATATATCTTTAGAATATTTTCATCTACATTTTCATGCAGTTTACATGAAACCATTGTTTGAGGGAACAAGTCCAACCCTATACGACGACTGCATTTCACTTATGTTATCTTGAAATCCGACTCGTTTATTCAGTTGTAAGACCAAGAAATTCACACACGAAAAATAAATATAGCGAGACACGTCTGGGTTCGATTATGAAATTATCTTACTGACGAAAGAGAAATAGTTACTTATCAGATAGTATTGACGTCTCGATCGATATTTTGTAGTGATAAAATAAAAACGGTCAGTAAATAAGTTTCTTCGCACTTAATCAACAAGGGTTGACGTGACGTCGGGATGGCGCACGACAACCTAGCTGTTTTCTCTCTTCCCTGTTTGGTAGTAAAAAAGGACTTAAATTCCGTTTGAATAAACCACTGCACAGATTGTGTGCTATACTGTCTGCAGCCATTTTGGAAGATGAAAACAAAAACTTTTTGGACGGTGGCAAATTTTTAGTGATCAATTTTTTCCAATTGGTGTTTTTAAGATTGTAATAATAATAATAATAATAATAATAATAATGATATATTTCACAGTATCTCCAAAATTTTACAATTGGCTCTTCACCTGGAAATTGAGAAGATTATGTATATGCAGCGTCTAAAAAATATCGTATATTAAAAAAAATAATGGCAGAAATTAGAGAGACAGTCGTAGTATGGGACGTGGCTAGGTGTGGATAAGGTGAAGGTAGAGTAGAACCAGATAGTCGTAAACCAAAAAGAATGTCGACTGAAGTTATGAAAACTAGGGAATGGGACATGACTAAACCTAAGGACTAACGTAATGTAAACCGATGTGTAGGACCAAATTGAGGTTAGAACCGAATATTAGAAAAACTGTTAATATATATAAACTTGATAATTAATTCCTCCATGGCAGTAAAGATAGAACTTGGACTCAAAAAGCAATCTAAAACCTAAAATAGGACTAGATGAAGGTAAGGAGATATGATAAAGGAATATTGATAGATTGTTGAAACTTTTCCAGTCTGTTAAACATTTATTTATAGGAAGAAGGTCTAGAAACAGATATTTTTTGCTGTCGTCTCTTTAAAAGAGTAAAAAAAATTTTTGCCTGCGTGAAAATTCATTTTCGGGTTACTTTTTCATTTTCGGGTTACTTTGATTGCTCATTAGTTTTCTCCTACTTGGGTCAACTGACGTCACGGCTGAACTCTATAATGGGTTGTTTAAGTGATTCGTGAACGAAGAGAAACGTGACACGTGATTTCTCACTCGAATTAAATCCTATTTATGTATCTTGAAATAATATATCGTATTAAACCTTACGTTCTGAATATGATGTTATCACAAAGCTTCTGAACTTTTGTTTTTTCGGACAAACTTCTTCAGATTAAAATCTTTGAGATATAACTTTAAAACTAACCTCTTGCATACTATGAAACCAATCTTTTCTTTTTTTCTTTTTTTTTTTTAGATGTTTCGAACATATTTACAGGAAATTATGTTAAGAAAAACCCGGAGTAGGGCCAAAAAACATATGAGTAAGTGGAAATACCACAAAAGAGAGAGAACAAGTGTTAACTTTGAAAATATAGTTTTAATGACTTCAACAAATATTCTGATACGCTGTTCTAAATACACTCAGTTAGTTTTGTAAATATACCCAATTAGATTTTGTTTTTTATTTTCAACTATTATTCTTTCAAGGTTTACTTTCACTTTCACTTTCACTTCAGAATTGTTTATTTATTTATTTATTTATGTTTTTTCTTCTAATCATCAAATTGGGATCCATACAATAATATATGGTTCTTCTCGCTATCTATCATCAAAAGTTATAAACACTTAAAATTAAGAGTGAAGAGATAAGAACATAAAGCACATTAAAAAGCAATCTTGTTTGATGAACGTATCGATTACTGAAGCGCTATTTCCACGACCACATTTGATCGAAATTTTTCGAGCGAAAATTTTAGAGGAGAACAATTTCTGCTAGAAATATTTCTATAATTACGATGGCCCTGAGGGGTCATAAACTCCCCCCAAAAATGAACAAAGCTTCTCAAAAAATGAAAAAAGCTTCTCAAAAAATGAACAAAGCTTCTCAAAAAAAGTGAACAGAGCTTCTCAAAAAATGAACAGAGCTTCTCAAAAGAAAAATGTAAAGAGCTTCTCAAAAACTGACCTTAAGCTTCTAAAGTGTAAACCTTAGGAGTTTATCATAGATGCAAGAGTTGGCTAAGTCCTCGGAGGAGGCATGTCTCTTGATGATTGTATATCAAGATATTTTGAAAATGGATATACATACTACGAGATATCAGAATTTTTAAGGAAAAGTGATGATTATACAATAAGCTTGTCCACACTAAAGAGAAGATTAAAGAAAATGGGCATGGTGAGAAGACCAATTGAAAATGTACGGTGCAATATGAGAGAGCTTTCAGAAGCTGTGCGACTTGAACTTAATGGTAGTGGAAGTACGGTTGGATACCGTAGAATACATCGATCATTATTGAAAAAAGGTATAATTTGCCGTAGAGAACACGTAAGGAAGCTTATTAAAGAAATAGACCCCGAAGGTGTTGACTCAAGAAGGAAAAGAAGATTGGTGAGAAGAAGATATGTTACAGAAGGACCCAACTATGTATGGCACATCGACGGCCATGACAAACTGAAACCTTTTGGTTTCAGTATTCATGGCTGCATAGATGGGTTTTCTAGGAAAATTATGTGGCTACAAGTATGTACATCAAACAAGGACCCAGAGGTTGTAGCAAAATTTTACTTAGACACTGTAAAAAAGTATGGCTTGCCTCTTCAAATCAAAGCTGATGATGGCACTGAACATTGTCTAGTTCAACCGATTCATATTTATTTGTGAACGCTAGATGGCTCCTATCCAAATTTAGATTCATTTAGTATTATATCCTCGCCAATGAATCAACGTATTGAAGCGTTTTGGTCAATTTTACAACGCGATCGGATTGGTTGGTGGCGACAACTATTTCAAGATATGGTCGACTTAGAATTATTTACCATTGATGACCCAGTAATGGTGGATTGCATCCGTTTCTGTTACATGAATCTTTTGAGAACTGAGCTTCAAAGTGTCGCCGAAGATTGGAATTCGCATATCATATCCCCAAGTCGCTATAATGGTCCTCGAGGACGACCAAACACACTGTATTTTCTGCCCCATTTGTACGATAAAGATGATTTTAAGACAATGGTTAATGAAGAAGAAATACATGACTTTTACCCAGCTGTAACTACCCAATTGACGGATGTTTCGGAAGAATTCAATGAGTTTGCTAGAAGTGTTATTGAATCAGATGACACTTTGGTTTATCCTCCAAACAATGTACAGGAGGCAACAGAATTGTATATTTGCTTAAGACAAAGAGTTAAAGATTTTTCATAACCTTAAACGATAACATTATGTAAGAGGCAAAAAATTGGAAAAACTTGCTTTGTAGTGAAAAGAAATTCATGACGATTTTTTCAATTTTCTCATCAAAATCACCTGAGGCTTCAAATAAGTGTACGGTACGCTATAGAGATGTGTCCGAAATCCGTTTATTTTGTCTTTTCGACCTTAACTTTTATTAGCTTTTGTGGGAAGAAGACACGTTATCTAAACTTGATGAAGGCAAAAATAACCAAAGTTGAATACAAATTAAGAGAATGTCTTTTCATAACCGTTAAAATGTACAAAATGTATGCAAAAACATGCCAAAACAAAACAAAATTCCAGCAGCATCAGAAATTAGTCAAAATGTTATTTATTTCAAGTGCCCAACCATATTCATAAGGCGAAATAGACAAATTCTTGAAAGTAAACCACTTAAGCGGTTCTCGGTTTTTCTTTCCTTTGCTGGTTGATTTTCTTTATCTTCATTATTGGTTGAATTATCACACTGGCTTGAAGTGGATTGTTGGTTAGAGAAATATTTATCTAATGCATTTTTTAATATATTATCCATTTTTTTGCTAGAAACAAATAAATGCGAATATTCAATGCAAATACAACTGCAGTGTTATGTTGTATCATCAAACAATGCAGAAACTACACCCCATAAAACAAACTCCCACTATTACAAACATTATTGAATAAAAGATATGTAATGTTTTGAAGCATGAGATTTTTGGGGTTACATCTTGTACTGGGGGTGTACTTGCAACTTGTTTGATGGCGAAGAGAGAGAGTGTCAACCATACAACCCCAACTGTTTAGCCAGTTAAAACTTCAAATACTAATACTCAATTCAATTATAATTGTTAAAATAATTTAAAAAACAAAAACAGCTAATAGCTATTATGTCAAAGCAACTTACCAGACAAGATTTATCATCCCTTACACTGTTACAGTGTACAGTGTTGCAAGTTACTTAGCCTTTCCTATATCATACGAGACTTACAAAATCAACTGATCAAACAAAGAAATCAGTGGTGGTATAAAGAGATTTAAAACTACTCAGCAGCCATCTTGTCAAATCAAGACTCCTTAGAAAGCCAGATAAAGCATAATACCAATATAAGTTCTAGTTGCTTGCTCTGCCTTGGATAAAAACTTATACGCTATAACAATGTGCTGCCAGGTTCTGATCAGCTTGATAGCTTACTGTTCCATGCTTTTTTACGCTCATTTTGAACAAGCTCCGCTCATTTTTTTACTGCTCCGCTAATTTATTTTCGAGAAGCTCCGTTCTGTTTTTCCGAGAACCTCCGTTCCTGTTTTTGAGAAGCTCTGTTCATATTTTTATTAAGAAGCTTCGTTCACTTTTTGAGAAGCTTTGTTCACTTTTTGAGAAACTTTGTTTAATTTTTGAGAAGCTCTGTTCAATTTTTGAGAAGCTCCGTTTGATTTATGGGAGGGGGCTTATGACCCCTCAGGGCCATCGTACTATAATAGAATTCTACATAAAAAATTGAACTTTATTAGCTGGTTTTCATATTCAATAGGAGATTAAAGATACAGAAGTTACTTCGAAAGCAATCACAAGTAGGAACCGTCTGCTATAATTCTTTTTTCTGAATTGTTCGACAGGATTGCTATTCAATAGTTCAATTTAATACACAAATTGTCAACACATTTTTCACGATTTTGATTGGACGAATATTTTTTCGCAAAGCGATTTCGATAGAGAGTTGAAATTATTTCAACTCACATTTGCACAGTAGAGAAAAGAAATTTTTCGCTCGAAAAGCAGAAAATATTTAATGCGCATGCTCAATTTTTTTCTCCGTCGAAATATTTCGATCAAAAGTGGTCGTGGAAATAGCGCTTGAGGACAGCTTTATACAGCCGCATTATCGTCGCGTCGGATTAAACTCTTTCTTAAATGCGACGAAAATTCGACTGTATAAAGTGAAAAATTAATTAAGCGCGACATAATGAATTAAGTTCAGCAGAGTTTGTCGAATAAAACGGCAATCTTCGACATAAATTCGGCATCACTTTATACGACCGCATAATAGTCGAACTTAATAACAACTTAATTGAACTTCGTTGAAAAAAGTGCACAAAAGTAGTGACAGCGTGTAATAAATACACGATGATAAATTTATTCGACATTTATACGGCTATCTAAAGCCATGTCGAATTTGATATGCAGCAACAAAACCTGTATAAAGTGTCTATCGTATTTTTGACGAATTTTACCCGAATAAAAGTAATTTAATTCGACACGGTGATTATTCGGCTGTATAAAACTGTCCTGACTGCACATTGACAATGGCGTATAATTAAGATTTATTTTTTGGCAAAGTTACACGCTTTTTTTTATAAGAACCAGTAAAATCTGACCCGAGGCTGGCTGTTCTTATTTTTTGAGCCTTTTTCAGCCTGAATTGTTCTTATTTTGGTCTTAGCTTTAAGAACAAAGTTTCAGATTTCAGCCTCATTTTGTTCTTATTTATGGAACTTCCAGTAAAAATGAAAATAAAGCTTTTTAAAAGCAACTGTTTAAAAGCATTGTTGCTGTTCGGTAATGACCCGATATGAGTATGGAAGGTGAAAAAAACAACAACTTCTAACTTCATTTGACAGTGAGAGAATTCACGTCATGAGTTGTTCCTATCATGAATTGTTCTTATTTTACAACAAAATTCAGGCTTAGGCTGTTCTTAATTTTTAAAACATTAATTTGAGCCTCAGGTTGTTCTTATTTTGTTCTTATTTTTTGGCCAAATCTGAGGCTCGTGTTCTTATAAAATTGTTCTTATAAAAAAAAGCGTGTATTTTTCGAAATATAATAAATCTTATGGTAGGAGAAAGCTCAGAAAAAGATCTTAATGCTGTATTTTTCGCTCATGGAGGGGGAAAAGGATAATGAAATAATTAGCCGTTTTATTTGCGGTTTGCGGTGAAAAAATATTGCTTACATAACTTTAGAATTCTCACAGCAGAGATAAAGTTGTAACCTTTAATTTCAATGAATTCAAACAAAGAGTGATAAGTCATTAAATCTTGTGATGATTGACTTTAAAATTTAACGGTCGGTTTCGTACAGGGTGTCTCAGAAAGACTTACCCACAAACTTTCAGTGTCTATATACTCAACAATTATTAGTCAAAGAATTGCGAAATTTACATCACAAGAAAGCCCTTTTTCATGGCTTTCTATTGATATAAAATTTTGAAGAAAATGATTATTCTTCGGAAAGTTATTGAAGAAAAACACACCGTTTTGAATCATTAATTTCTTAAAGATCAATAAAAGGTCTTTAAGATTTGTTGTGTTTTAAAAGATCCTTTTTCATGGTTCCAAATCATGTTGAAACACCCTCCTGCATGTTCTATAAATTTCCAAAATCAACTCCGTAACTCATAGGGAAGAAGACAGTTATTAGTGAAAACTATTTCCTTCTACCATTATTTCCCCAAAAGAAATTAAAAAAAATTAATGATCATTCTCGCTTTCAATATTTTCTTGTTCTAACAGCCAACCAAAAGTTCTCACAAGCTCTCATCATCGTTTCATTTGTTAGGGTTGACTGGCCCTTGGTGGTATCCACAATAGCGCGGATTTAACAGTTGTTATTTTGTTTTATCACCATCATGGTCGAAATTAGCTTGCAACATGATCCTTGTAGTTGCTCTCACTTCGTGTCATCTTTCCATTATCATGTTACAAATTTGAAAGGAAGTAAATCGGACAGCTAATTGAGCTGTCCGATTCTCGTCTTTTCAAATTCCAGGCATCATTTCCATTTTTGGTTTTAATCAAATTTAGAGCGACCTTCATATGGGTAAGCTTTATCTTAAGTCATCTTGATGACGTCATCAGTTGAACTAATAATTGCATTTTCCTTGATACAAGGTGTTGTAAAACATTTAACATTTAAAATTCAACTGATATACACGCACACAGTTAAAATTTAACTAGTATACACGGCCAGAAAAACAACGCAATACCCATAATGCGTCTCTTTGTCACGTGCCAAAATAAATCGAAAAAAAAAGCTCTGATACAAAAATAATAATTTTACAGACTCGATATAATTTATATATTGGGGGGCAGGTGACTTTAGGAGGAGCAAGTGTGACGTAGTTAATATAAATATTGTACATGGACTACGGAAAAAAACGAAAAATACATACAAAATCTACTGCCAAAACAAATACCATGGTCACCCACCACCAATTTAAAAATACTTGCATACTTATGTTATAAACCACATATATGCAACGAAGGATGTGCTAAGAAGGAGTGCAAAGCATTCCAGAGATCTATCATCAGAACTTTTAAAAACGAGCCTCGTTCTGTTTGTAGTAACCATAAATTCACATTCTCTAAAAACGCAGTGCTTTTATTCCAGCTCATCCCTTACTTCGTAGGAAAACAACTTGTGCGGCAAATTCAATATCTTAAAAATCAATAATTTAAACAGAAAACTAAATTGTGAACAAGAAATTAGAATCGGATATCATTGGCTTATTTTTGTGAAGCCTTTTTGATGTTAGTAAAATGCTTATCATTCTTTGGGTCTTCTTCTAAACATTTCCTCGAATCTGCTTTTCTAAAACTAAACAGGAAATTTGCGGGAAAGAAACAATTTTGAAACTCACACTAAAGTGCGGTCCTTCCAGCAAAACAAGAACAGCCATGCAGAAGAGGCTATGCAGCAGTGATCTTAGTGTTTGCTTACTTTTATCGTTAGGCGTATTTCAAAATGCTCTTGTTCATCCCAGATAAAAGTAACAAAGTATAGACTGTGATAAAGATCGCTTCTTTTTTAACAGACTTCAGATTGGTGTTGCAAGGTCACGTGATATAGAATCGTGGGAAGGGTCCCTTCTGAACTTCATTTTAAAGACGAGTGGTGATTCTCCTTTATATACAATGAACAGAACAAAAAACAAAATCTCTGAAAATAATTCAAATAAAAATCTTAATCCTGCTAAATCGTGTACGGTCTCATCATCATTTCACATGGCGACGTGTCGTCGTTTTTCCATCTTTTCAAATGACGACTTTTTTTCATATGAACATTCACAGTAAATAAATTGCAACCTTGTTTTCCATCACACATCGACCGACGTCGTTATACAAGTATTATAGCGACAAAAAAATGCCGGCAAAATTGCGTCACCAAATGAATGTCGTTAGTAATCTTCGTCACTAGCATAGCCTTTATCGATTTTACTTTGGTACCGACCAACCTCATCCATGGGACGGTTAAGTTTCTTTTCGTTTTCACTATCGAAGGCTTGCACTGCTTCTTCTAATTGAAGTTTCTTGTAAGCTAGTTTGTAGTTTTCGTTCTCAAGATCCGTGCTTGTCATCCCTTCTTGTTCAAATAAATTCCGACAAGGCTGAAAGAGAAAGACGACGTATCACTATAGGCATGATGACGCTCCTTATCCAATAACAATAAAAACCCGTAGTTTGTGAGCTTTGTAAAGCCTCATTTTCATTCAACAAAAATTCCGCTCGGAAGTAGAGAACCTAGGTCGAGTGGCATCACAGGCATGCGCATTGGGTATCATCTCGGAGGAAAAAAGGCGTTGATCGGACAAAGAAAAACTTGAAAATTTTCAACTACGTCGAGCAAACTATGCTTATCATTAAAAATTTCCATTCACGTCGATTTTTCCACGCGTAAAAAAAAAGAAGCTGACCACGCGGACATCAACGTTGAATCGTGCTTCAATGATTACAGAGAAAGCTACTTACTTCTAGTATATTGTACAATGTATTTAACTGATACACGTGTAATGGAATATCATTGCGTGGATCCAACCAATCATGAAGCAGTTGACATATCTTCTCCCAAACCGCCTGAAAAGACATCATTACAAGGACTGACATCTTAAAATTATGACTTACTACGCCCTATTTTGCGCCCTGGACGTATCTACCACTTCAACGAAAAAAAGCACAAAAATTATGAGAGAATATTGTAATCTATATATCATGTAAACAGGTTTATGAGAATTTTCAATGCCAAAACATACGAAACGATACAAACATATATACATATCATCTAGGTGGCATTTTCCATAACGCTACTTGGTGAATAAAGACTACCTTTTCTAGACTGAATACATATGTATCAGTGGACATAGCCTGGCGAAATTCTCGGATGTTCATGATTATAAAGTGGAAAAAGTCTTCAGCAACCTCTTCACGAGGCTTCTAAAATGAAGAAACTAGGTACTAAGAGGTCTAACGATAAAATTGGGTTAATATTAATACATACATACACACAGAGATCGTGGCCCCACTCACTTAGCTAGACATTGGAGTAAATAATTCATTTTTCAACATCCGTAAAACGAAAGAGGCTCAACGTTGGTAAAAATGAAGGCTTCGAAAGTTCAATGGTCATACTGGAAGAAACTTTGCTACTACTTAAGACACACTATGAACAACTTGAAACTCACCAGCAACGTGAATATCTTGGATGTTATGGTTCCGTGGTCATACCGTGCAAGTTTTTTCAGTAGATCCTCAAGAACCGCGCATAGCTACAATCAGAAACATTTCTCGATTAAATTTTGAGAAAGAATCCATCAAGAGTTTCAACAAAGATGATTTTGCAGACGTCAGCATTTATCAAATCTCGTCCTATGGATCCCACGACGTCAAGAAAGACTCAATCCGTGGTCACTCATACCTTGTTGACAATTAGATTTATACTTTCGATCTGAGAATTTCGTATGAATTGATTGATGTTGGCATGGTAACGATACTAAATACAAGAAGCAAATCTGTCACAGTATGCAACACCGTTGCAATCACTACAAACAGGTTGGTTCCTGGCCTACCTCTTCTGCTCCTGTATTTTCACTAGTGCAAAGTAACGCCGACTAAAGAAAGATTGAGAAGTGAGGCTATCACGAAATGTACATAAAACATTAAAAAGCACAACGTCAAAACTCCTTCGACTACCTGTTCGTCGGCTTGACATATGATGTTAACCATGACACATACATGCTGCGGTATGACGTAATCGATATAGCCGCTGCCGGACATCGCCCGTCGTAAATCACCTAACACTCTAAAGACAGAAAGAAGTCAACGATTCAATGATGTGAAATTTTAAAAAATATTTTAGCTCATTCAGAAAGTCTGGCCAGGGGATCATTACCTGGTCACACACGCCTCAGCCATATCGGCAGCCATAAGCTTCATCCTTTTCATCATGTGTTCGGCAAACACGTCATCCGGCCAGTGAAGGTCTTGGATAAACGCCTGGATGGAACGCAACTTCCAGAAGATTTCTTCAGATGTCGCGCAGCCCTCACTATTAGAAAAGCACATAAAGAGAAGTACAAAGAAAGAGTTGTGTGAAGGGCAGGTGGAAAAAAATTATCAAATCGTGACAAATGTCGTCATCGTCACGCCGTCACCGTCTCGTGTCAAGCAATGCTGCTTCCCCGAACTTGATCAGGGTTTTGTCCTAGTCAATAGGTGGAACCTGATTTTCCATGAGTTTTTTCATTGAAAACGAGGCTGGATATACTGTCCAAACATTATTGAAATTCGGGAAAGTTGCGTTGTGGTAAGGGAGCACGAAACTATCCTTAAAGACATTTTATCTTTTAGCAACAAAACACATACCCGACCGGATGATACGTCTCCCGTTGGAATCCTTTGTCGACAGACCGGCCGATAGACGATTCCATCAAATCGATGTAACGTACGACAAGCGGCGAAAATTGAGCCGTCAAATGCTGATGAAATTTACCACCTCGAAGTGGGGCTGAAAAACAGGTTTACAGAAGTGTTTCAGATGAACGTCATCACCTAACAACAACGTACAGGTTCATACGAAGGGTAAGCATTACATTCCATCCGCAGGTAGTTGTTCAACATCTGAAACAATGCAAAACTGTCCCAGGTGTCTGGTGGTTGACTACGCAGCGCATCGTCCATGTCTACTGCAAACAATGACCAAAAGATTTCCGTGTGCTCCATCATGAGTTCGTTATACCATGCTAAAGCCTAAAAAGTAAAATATTTTATCCCAGTCTACATTAGAGTGGTTCTGAGTTTTGATTGGTCGAAGAAAAGTTTCGTTCTTCCTAACTTATAAATTACAATGTCATTGTTGACCTGCTCTAATAAGTCGAGGACAACAAAAATACATACGAAATGATAGAGATAATACAAACATGAGCTGATACTGATGGAGATACTGACCTCGGCATGGTGTTCTTCATTTTGTTGAATAAGTTCGATGCACAACTCAGCTAGTTGGATGGTGATCTCCAACTGTTCTTTGGGAGGTGCGTGCTCTTGTATCGAATCTAACGTGGAACCACAAAAATTAATTACCCCGCAAGAAGAACCTGCTTAACTGTACAGTAATGGTTCCAAGGGTCAAAAATAATGACTGGAGTGTGACGTTTCACATTGTGTAGTAAATTATTTGAAAGGCACATTCTGGCGGATATTATACCGCCTCGAATAAGCGCCCGTTTATTTGAAAGTAATAAAAAGAAAATAATGTGTTTTTAAAAACTACAAGAAACGAAAGAAGTCATTGACATTTAAATGTTATTATGATGAAAATGAAAAAATGAGAATGAAACAAACTGTGTTGTTCGTTCAATCTTTCTTGCTGAATTATCTTCCAATTATGTTTTCATCGAAAATTTGAATAACCGCCTGTTTCTGAAGGTTGAATTATGGGGGCTTATTCGAGGTGGGGCGTGCTTATTCAATTATTTCACCTTTAGGGTGGGCACTCATTCGAGCTTGTTCTTATCAAAACGAAAGAGAACATTATGAGGCTTCTTTTAGACCTTGAGTATTACTAGTTTTTAAGTAGAGTCAACATTTCTACCTACCCAAATCGATATGCCAACCCTGGATTGAGTGGACACCTCCCCCTCCTACATAGGGTTGATTTAAGATGACACTCCTCCTTTGCTCGAACTTACCATGCACTCTGGCGTATGATGATAATCTTGTGTAATTCACCAATGCTGCTTTCTTCAGACAAGAACGGATGGCTTCTTTGACGTCATCGCTATCTTCAGGATCGGCTGACGGCATCATAGTGTCTTTTGAGAGAACCTGAAATGTCAATGGTCACATACTCTATAAAAGAATGTTAAACTTTGTTTTGACATCAACATCACCTTGATCAACCAACTAAATTTAAAAATTTTAACAACAACATCGAAAAAAAAAGTTTAAAGATTGGTTGAAGTATGGCTGAACATATTGCATTGAAGTGATGAAGATGACTAAAGAAGGTTACTCCGTTGAGTAATGGCGAAACAATTGTATTTATAAGAATCGAAAAACAGAAATATCATAGAAACAACTGAAATGTTCATTTTCCTTTTAAAGAATGAGTAAGCAGAAGAAACTGAAGAAGTTATACTTCAGACAACTTTGCTTCCATTCCTTCAAATATACAATGAAACTCAGATACAACTGATTTGCAAAGTTTACTGACTCTCACAACACACAATGGTATTTCAATTGATAAATACATGTATAAACACAAACACACGAAAATTGTTACTTACTCGCTCAAAAAGAGTCAGTGTACTTTTCAAAGCTCCTTCAGGTCGTCCAAATGGGAAACAGTACCTACGTAAAGCACACACACAAGAAAAATTAGAAGCAGCAAATTGACAGCAAACGGATAGAGGATGCACTATACATGCCTGAAATGTGTAATTTGATTGGCTAGATAAGCTTTCAGACGATTCTTGATCTCTTCAAACCTTTTCTTTTCATCAACGGTAACCGTGTTCACACCGTCCGGCCTAAAGTGAGGTTTGAATACATAATCAATGAATTCAATGGTGTGTCCAAAAAACAGAATTACGTAAAAAGAAGATTTTTTAAACCTGTTACCAACCACATGAGAAGCGCAAAAAGCATAACTGTAGTGGAGCAGTGTTGGGTCAATCATGATGCCATTTTCAGCTCTTTCTAGCAGGTCCGTCAAGTAGCACAAGTGACGATGACATCCGCGCACACCATATCGAGCAGTAAACTCATCCAATACGAAAACTTGCCCTGGCGAAAACCAGCCCTAAAACATAAAGCACCAAAAGTGCACTTTTTTTACGCATGACAAGCAAAGTAGGTTGATATCTTATTGGTGTAGAATTTAGTGCGTATAAATTTTAGCGCTTTTTCGTGCAAAATTCTAAAAATGTGCCAAATTTTATACCATTATTACGTGCAAATGGTATGTGCGCCAAAATAAGTACGCATGAAATTGCGACATTTTTTTGTGTAAAAGCATATATCTTTCTTTCTCAGAGTTAAAAAAAATATTTTCAAAAGTGATGATAAACGAAGATGATAGAAACATTTTTGACCTTTTTGAATAAGTAGTATAATATTGAGTTGTTCATTTTGACTTAGGTAATATCAAGAAGAGTTGGTATAATGCTAACAAAAATTCTAACTTTCTTGCCATGCGCCAAAATTTATACCATTATTACGCGCAAATGGTATGTGCGTCAAAATAAGTACGCGCAAAATCGCGATGAAAGAAGGGTGCGCCAAAATTAGTACGCGCCAAATTTTATACCAATAAGGTACTCCAACTGCTTTAACTCACCAGACAAGTGTAGGAATCGTTCAGCCTATGTAATAAAGTCAACCTTTGCAAGGTGGCAAACATTTCGGCTTGGTTAAAATCAAATGGATCCGCTTGAACAATACCATCAAGGCCATGTTTAAAAGCACGGTCCATGTCTACAAACAATAATTATTCTAGTGAGAACCAATCAGAATTCAGAACAATGGTATAAACAAGAACGAACCAGTTTTGATAATTCTCAACAGAATGACAAGGGAAAGGCATTTACCTACTTTGACCTTTTGAAATGTTTGATCAGTACCAATAGCTGACCCACCCATCTTTGAAGGCAATGCTGGTTTAAAAGATTGCCCGGTCGCTGTGTATAACCTGTACACCCAATTCAAGCGCTCAGCATCTTCTTCAGCTGCGAACATCACCTTATCTCCGGCTTTCACAATGTTAAAGAAAAATCGACCTCCTTCAAACTCTTCTACAAAAACGCAGAATCACACAAATATTTTAATTTCCAATTCAATAAATTACCAAAAAGAGGAGTATTTTCAACAGTGTAGGCTAGACCAACACCTAATTTTTGAGTGTAGATCACTAGACTAGGATTTAAGTCAAAAGTAGAAATTCCCCCCAAAGGACGTGTTTAGTTTCTAAAGGACCTTTTGCAAAATGACATTGTTTACAAAAAGAAACTGCAAAATTACTTACAAATTATCAGTAAGCTTAACAGGTGATTTTATGAATTCAAATTAACTGTTGCGATTCAAAACAAGCTGATACCAACTTGTGGTGTATTTCTCACCTGATTTATCTGCAAAATCAGCTGTGTAGCCCTCGACAACCATTACTTCTCTTGGTGACTGCTTTTTGACACGGTACGAACACAACACAAACTTGTACTGACTGACCTGCAGATAAGATTAAGGTATTTAAACTTACAGCCAGCTAACCTGAATGCCATGATTCAATCCTGTAATTATAAGTGTTGTTACTTGAAACATTCCGACTAAAGTTCGAACTGATGTAGCTATTATGTGTGCATTGATTAATGACATACTTGAATCAACATGAAATATCTCCTCTTCCACACTTTCCAAAGGGTTTGACCTTTTGCATGCAGAAACCTAGAAAAATAAAGACATATTTTTCAATTTACTGAAAACAAAAACTGAAACATTAGTGTATTCTCGATCCTTCTTTGTCCCTTTATAAAAACAATGTAGTATACTGATCACCTCAAATCAAGCTTCACTCTGGAAACTTCGAACTACTGCACTGTACATCCAAAACAAAAACTTTTTTGAGGGAGGAAATATATTCCCAACTTACCCGCTCTGTTTAACGTTGGTTGGTTTTTCCATTCTGATGGACAGCTTGAGTTTGATCTCGTCTCCATTCCAACCTTTATGTGGTGTCATTTGGTACCACTGGTTGCCTTCTGACATTCCACAATGAGGTGTTAGGGTAAGCTACAATATGAACGACAAAGAAAAAAGTACAATAGGTAATACCTTTGAGTAGAGTTGAATTTGGAGCAAACCTTTCAACATGAAGTCAATGCATAATTACCAAGCCACTTTCTTAGATACAAATTGACAGTTATGCATTACGTAAAAAGAGACAGAGTAACTCCCATTCTAAATTGGTTTGTTTCTATACAGAAAATGAAATTTTCAACAAAATTAATTTTCTTCCTTTTTAAGTACAATGATTAAGCTTGTAAACTTCCAATATGTCTCCTTCGTTTTACAGTCCAGCGTTTTTTTCAGGGGTTTTTTGCTACCGGAAAACGGTAGCAAAAACTCAATCTTGAATTGAGTTTTGAAACTCAATCTTGAATAAGAGCAAAACAAAAAAACTGAAAAAATAAAAAAAACTGTCAAATAGGGATTCATTGACTCATTACAATCAGTAGTTGAGTGTTCTTTTTGTTCAAAAACTCTCTGTCTTTATGCATCGCCCTTTACATGTGCTGGTGTAGAGAGACGGACTCCTTGTTTACCACCTAGCTCCTCTTCCATTTTTATTTCGTTTTCGATTGCGATTGTTAAATTGCAGAACGATAATTGAATAGTGTGAAATGTATTTCTATGAATGCGCGCAGACAGTCTGTTGTGTATTTTTCAGCCGTATTTTTATTTCTATTGTGTATTTTTAAATAGAGCTCGTCTCGAGAGACTTCTTTTGTTACACATACGTGATAGGTAGCCATAAATTTGAATGTATTAATTCATTATTTTCGGCGCTTTTTCTTACCTCAAAATACGCTACTCGTTGCACTATACCACCTGTAATTTCTAACATTTTGATCTTTCACATTCCTTTCTCATTCCATAATAACGTAATAAGTTTTTCTTTTTCAATGGTTTTTCCTTCGTTTTTTATGCTACATTTTATCATTGCGTAACCAGCTGCACGTGTGATCACGCAATCGAAAACGAAATAATAAGTTATTTAATTTTCATCTGAAATAATGTTGCCAACAACATTATTCTTGTTAAATCCACGTACGTAAGAATTCTCCTGGGAAGTGAATTCTTCGGCGATCTGGCTGTTCCTTATTTCAAAAATTTTTCAACCCCTCAGGCCCAACCATGGTGGGCCTATCCGGTGTCACTGTCCAAGCAAACAGGTAAACAACAGTTATGAAACTCAATCTTAAAAGTAAAAACGGTAGCAGCTAAAAATCCTCAAATAAAGCCTGCAGTCCCATTACACACTCGTCAACAGCTCTTCTTATAATGCGTTATACTTAAGAGACAAACAAGATGTCTTGCAAACACTTAACATTAAAAGTTTGAGAATTATAAGGTAAGTAACCACCGTCAAGAAATACCTGAGCTAATTCTTTTTCATCGCTTAAATGGAGTTTTGATGAATGTTCAGCCATTAATCGTAACTTGAGCAGAGGAAGGGGTTGATTGGTAGTCCATTCTCCTTGTGTTTCCCACCTATAAATAACATCAGCAATTGCACATACCATGAAACAATAAATGAAAATAAATGAAAAGATGAAACAAACAATAACAACAACAAGCAACGTAAACACTAAAAGGGGCTATTTAAAGGGAGTTCTTCAAGAAAATGTTTCATGTCATACGAACATGTGCACATGAGTGAAAATCATCCTTGGGAAACAGTTGTAATATTGTCATTTTATTCTATAATAGAAACTAGGATAGGGAATTTTACTTTTTTTAATTTCTTGAATGATTGAGTGAACAGAAAGTTTATAGAGCACAAAAAATACTGATGAAAAAATTATAGGACCCTAAAATCTACCAAAACACATCATTAATCATAGACTTAAGTGTTATCACGCCTGGCCCTGGAAATATTGTCAGAGCAAAATTTTTTTTCCCACTCTATTGGCAAAATTGCAGATCCCCAGAAATCTTGAGTTAATCCTGTTGGTTTTTCAGATATTCGCCCCAAAATTATGCGACAAAACTGAAAAGCCCGATCCCTATCATTTAAAAGTGAAGAAGAACGTACAGTGGACGACTGGCTTCTGCTTGGTCAGTTTGCAGCTTTTCATCACCTTCAACCTACAATCAGTAGATGGATATGCAATACTCAAAACAATACTAAGTACTGGTATTGCTTCTCTTTTCATGTGTCGAATGAGTGAAATTCACCAGAAATGCAGTAAATCTAATTTAGTAATTTGAACACAAGTTCATTATACAAAGAGCAGTTTGCTGTACAGGCACACACCAAAGATCTAACAAAAATGTATTTCAGTACTGTATAAAGGGCTTTTTTTGGGAGAGACTGAAGTCCCTAGAAAGTGCTGTAAGCTATTGATTTTAATTTCCTTGCAAAACAGTTGAAAGAACAAAAAGCTAAAAACCAGAAATATAAACTTTTTCGTATAAAACTTTCTCCTAGTTAACACTTGAAACTTTAGTGAGTTTAGATTTCAGGCTGTTGTACCTGAAGCCAACAGTACAACAGCTTGAAAAACATCTCGGCATGGTACTGATTTTTAGGAGTTCCAGAAAGCAACATGTATAATCAGATTAAAACTTTCTTTACCTCCATCACCACGAAAACAATTCTATTAAATGGTAGTGAATTCAAGCCAGATGCTTCCATCACGGTAACCTGGAAACAACATTAGTCAACAAAAACAAGAATTTTGAAGGCAATGGAAAGCAAAATAATGAATCCTGGAAATGGTGACATGTACAATACAACATGAAAAGAAAACTGTAACGAAGCTATTTTATGTCTTAACAAATCACTTTGAGCAAAAAATGAAAAATGCATACATGCGTAAGATAAAGCTATAAGTACGGCAATTTCATTATGATCAAAATTTTTGAATGAAATTCTTTTTCAAAAATTGACATTTGACAGTGAAGATAAGGGAAATACAAACTTGTAGATTGAAAGTCAGGCCAGAAACAGCTTTACTCAAAACTGCATCATTATCATCGTTGACATCCATCATTGATATGATGTTTTGGTTCCCCCTAAAGTTGAGGAATAATAACGTCACATTAGAATCACGCAGAAATGATCAGAATGTGGACCCTATTTTATCTATAGTCTTTTTATGTATGATATATATAATCCTTTTCATTTAGTTTTTACCATGAATGGTTCCACTGAAATGAGGGTGAAGGTGTTTTCCTGTCAATTTCAACTAAATGTTAAAGGTTGTAGCCTTAACGAAGTAAAATTTTGTAATCAGTTTTGTTTCTATTTCAATTCTCTCATTTTAACTAGACATCCAAAGTGCTCTTACAAGTCTTTTATCATAAATCATACATATTTGAAACTTTAGCAAATGATGCCCAACCTTCGTTTATGTTTTCCTTCAGAGCTGTTCTTGGTCACAGGAAAATTATCCAAGTGAACAGACATTAGTTGCTTGATCATAGCTTTTTGTTCCTCAACATAAATTTCTTCCATGTTCTTGTGAATAAACTTTGGCATGTTCTGAAATACAAAAAGCCAACATCATAAACAGAAAAGTGCAAAAACAGAGAATATAATAAAGTTGAGCATCTCTTATATGCAATACTCTTTTGAAATCAATTTTTATTTTTCACATCTAACTGAAGATATTTCCAGTTTCTGCAAGGACAAGGGATTTATAATTAAAATTTTATTTACTTCTTTGGATAAGGTGGTCAGCATTTTTTGTCTGGAATGCAACTCTCGTCTGATATTGGCAGCTTGTTCATCCGCATTATCAAGCTAGAAAAGTATAACGTATAACGTATAACGTATAATATACATATTATTAAAATTAAGTTAAGAAAATATTTCAATGGGCTTTTCAAATCAACTACACCCAAGAACAACAATTCACCTGACATGCATTGAATAAGATTTGATGCTCGTACTTCCGCACTCCTAATATAGTTTGAAACATTTCATACAACTGTTCCTTGGACAAGATTAACTCTGATGCGGCAGTAGCGGCTAACCTCGCAGGTGTTCTCTTTTGATCTTCATCACCTCTGTAAATAGCATCAAATTTGGCCATCCAAGAACTCAAAACCGTTTCTTTGCTTAACCCCTCTATATCTGGCAAACTTCTCACACGCTTTTCAATGTTTGCTTTGAATATTTCACGGAAGTCGTTACTGGAATACCCACCGGAAGTCACCATTTTGTGAACGCGGTCACAACACAGGAAAGTATCATAGTAAGACTGAACAGCATTGCGAAATGCTTCATCGGCAATAATGTTGGTCTTTCCTTCGAGGAATGATAAAAAGCGATCCTTGATAGCAGTGAGGTTCTGTTTAGTTACTTTTGATTGTCTTCGAGCCATGTCTGTTGGCTGTTTCGCATTAAACGGATAAGCAATGCATCGAGAGATGAACACGTAAAGCTGTAATCTTTGTTTGTGTTCAGAATCTTCGGGGTGTTCCTCTCCATTTTCATCATTCTTAATAGAAGAATAGGGATGACTTATTTCATTTACATTCGTCTTCATTCGTCTTGTCTGTGGGATTTTTGGAGAGCCAGGAGAAGAACCAATGCTAACTCTATCCAATGAAGGGTTTCGTTTATGAGCCCCTTGCATACTACCATTTCGTTCAACTTTGCTGCTGGTAGTGGAGTATGAAACAGATGCATTTGATACCCTATCTTGTTCTACATGTTCAATATATTTCCCGTCCTCTTCATCCGAGGATGAATCTGTGTCCATCATTTTGACTCCAATGACCTAAAATTCAATTCTTTCTCTTAAAACACCTGAACACTTATATACTATCTGTATGATCCATTGCTATAATATCCACAGCTAGTGTATCAAATAATTAACTTCTATTTCCTCTCTCATGCCCTTCGATAAAAAGGTAAATCATAGGTCATGAATTGTCTCAATAATTTGAAACTTCCAGTAACAATTCCAAGTATATATATAATGTAATCCCAGCTCAAGTTATTAACTCATTATTCTTCCTATTTTTATTTTTGAATTGATCCCAGACTTTACAAAAAAATATTTCTAAAACCCTCCATCAAGTTCACCATAATTAAATTTAGACTCATTTTTCACAAAATCATAAGAGCCAAATTGCATAAAAGCAAAATACCAGCTATATAAATCAAGAGCATCCGTAAAAAAGGAAGTATATATATAAAAGTATCATTTGATGCTGTCAGCCTAAATCTATTCAGTCATAAACACTTTAAATGACAACCTGGAAAGATCCTTTTTGTTCTACTTTTCTAATTTTTGGGATTATTAATCAATTTACACAAATTTTCCAATTCTTAGACTACATAAAAATCCTATTCAAATTATTCTTGGTCATCACTCTGGTTACCTTTTGGTATTTGATGGTTTGAGTATTTATCAAAATTTTCACAAGATATATTCATTGCATTTTATCAGTTTATATTATTGACGAGCTAAAAATACTTTCATTTTTACAACAAATCCTTATAATACTTGAATTTTTTTAGGGTTTCTACTCAGTAAAATAATTCACAATGAATTAAAGCATGGAAAATTCTTCGAAAAAGTATAGTGAATCACCGACAAATTAAGCGTTTATTAATAAAGTCTCTTGATAACCATCAAAATCGGCAACGACTTGGTGTATCACTACCATGAAAAAGACCCGACATATGCCCTCGAAATATCCCGTCATCCATGGAAAAGACCCGTCATATGGCTTTTTAAATATCATTCCGACAGTAAAAAAAGAACACGTCAATGTCATACGACATAATACAAGATGTCCATTGAGCACAAATTGCCTGTTAGAATCTATGTAATTAACCTGTAATACGGTGTAATGACCTATATAAGAACCTGTAATATCATACATTGTAATAGCCTGTAGTACACTGTAATACGCTGTAATACACCGTTATAGCCTGTAATACATTGTAATAGCCTGTAGTACACTGTAATACACTGTAATAGCCTATAGTACACTGTAATAGCCTGTAATACACTGTAATAGCCTGTGGTACACTGTAATGCCTTGTAGTACACTGTAATACACTGTAATAGCCTATAGTACACTGTAATAGCCTGTAATACACTGTAATACACTGTAACAGCCTGTTATACACTGTAATAGCCTGTAGTAAACTGTAATAGCCTGTAGTACATTGTAATAGCCTGTAGTACACTGTAATACGCTGTAATAGGCTGTAGTACACTGTAATACGCTGTAATACACTGTAATAGCCTATAGTACACTGTAATAGCCTGTAATACACTGTAATAGCCTATAGTACACTGTAATAGCCTGTAATACACTGTAATAGCCTGTAGTACACTGTAATAGCCTGTAATACACTGTAATACACTGTAATAGCCTGTTATACACTGTAATAGCCTGTAGTAAACTGTAATAGCCTGTAGTACATTGTAATAGCCTGTAGTAAACTGTAATACGCTGTAGTACACTGTAATATCCTGTAATACACTGTAATAGCCTGTAATACACTGTAATAGCCTGTAATACATTGTAATAGCCTGTAGTACACTGTAATAGCCTGTAGTACATTGTAATAGCCTGTAGTACACTGTAATATCCTGTAGTACACTGTGTAATGCTTTGTAGTACACTGTTATACACTTTAATAGCTTGTAATACATTGTAGTAGTGTGTAGTATGGTGTATGGCCATGTGATAGACAGTTATACCTTGTACCATGATATCCAAACCTTCTTTTTACTGCATTTTCAACAATCTCTCTCTAATCCCATCACAAGTTGCAGTGCGAGTTTAGAATTGAATATCCTTAATTCATTTCAAGGTTGCCGAACATTTTTGCGTCTTCTTTTGTCGTTAGCATCTTCACCAACTGATCTTTTTCTTGCTGCAATTGACATCGTCATGACTGCTGTCGAATTGGTGTTCTTTAATGTAAAACCCTTTGGTTTACTTATTTTCCTTTGAAGCATTTTCGAAATCCAATAGATCAAATGTTTGTAGATTCATTTCCAATAGTTTCCAATAGTGATAGGCTGGGGTTTAGCTCAATTATCTACAAATGCAAAAAGTCAATTTTGGAGAATAAATTTTTGTATGCTTTTATAAATTTAGATACATCATTTTACGGAAAAATACTCTATCGTTTTAGATTTTCAGCAATATTTCGAAGGGCTGTTGATAACTTCGTCGTCAGGCTATGCTCTTGTATTACCCTTCTTGAAATATCAACCACTGTATAAAGTAATCAGACTTTCCTCAAATATCTTAAATTTTAATGTTTATAGGTACAGTATACTTATTAAAGGACAGCGCCAATAAGATGGCGATGCTTAAACTTTTCATAATCGTGAGAAATGGTATCAAGGGAAATCAATTTGGTTTTTTGGTTTTTGCAAATTTCTTACGTACAACTTGATGTGGATGATTTTCCCTAATAAAAATATTAATTATGCATAAAAATTCCTATTTTTTATTATTGTCGAAATAACTCCTATAAGCGCAATTTGTGCAATTTTCTAAAGCACCTGTTCGCGGAATAAAAAAGAGCTTTTTCTTTCTTTCTGTCTTTCCTTTTTTGTGTTCGTTTTCTTTGGGTTGCGTACATACGTACGTTTTGGGAAGATGCTTTCCCGTTTATTGCAAATATAGCCTTATCAGCAATGACTACGCGTCTAAAAAAGCATGGATTTATGGCTTCTTCCTCAAACCAAAGAGAAAAAGTAAAAGTTGAATGCCTTTTGAATATGTTGTAAGGATGCTACAAATCCTGAGAAATGATTCTCCGAATGGTACAAACAGAAAGATTGAGGTTATTGCTTCTTAGACATAAATTACCATTTCCGTTTTGTTTCCAAGTACCTTGTTACAAAAAAACACGCTGCTCTTCGTAAGCTGTACCATTTTTACTTTTGAGTTTTCTGCACTCACCTTAAGTGCAGAAAGAGAGAGTTTAGTCACAACTTTAAATGTAATTGTCATTTTATCGCAGTGTAAATTAATTAACTGGCATGGGCTAAGACAAAATAAGAACACGTATTTGGCCGAACTGGGGAATATCTAGATGGTGCATTCGTAAAAAAACAAGGAATGATTGTCAACAAGGACAGACGTCCTATACGATATGTCAACAAAGACTATACACCATGTAACTGTCAACTAGGACAGGATATGTAAATTATACTGCTGTCAACAAGGACAGTCTTACTTTTGACTTAAATAATACTGCTGGACAACAAGGACAAACTAAGTTTGACCTGACTTATACTGCTGTCAATAGACAGACAAGCTTAAGACTAAAACTGTCAACAAGGTCAGGACATCACTCACATGAACTGGCAGCTGTCAACAAGGACAGGCTATAAACCCACAAATATCTTACAATCATCAACCAGGACGACCGGCCGTTGTCAAGAAGGACAACCCAGCTGACCAAACCTAACAATATTGAGAGGCACTGACGCTATGACACTGCAGAAACAGTAATATGGTTCAAAACATATGATAAAGGACTAGGTGATGAAATAAGGCGTGAGTAATTGAGTCATCATCAATATCTCTCAATACGGAGATACCTCCGATATGCATCGCTAGACCAACGACCCAAGATCTGAATTACAGTGTCAGCAATCACAGCCCCAGCAAAGCCACCCAGAAACAAAGTCTAAAGAAGAAGACAATGCAACGAAGCTGTCAACTCAAGCCAATCAAAGACGATTGGACGCTGAACAACCATCAGATGAGAGTAAGAGAAAAGGGATCGATAACACCTTGACACTACCCCCTTCCTCTACTGAAGGAAGATCCAACAATGTCTGGATTGCAACCGAAGCATCACCAGATCAAGATACAAGGGATACTCAGAAGGTGTTGGGCATCTGATGGAACCAACAAAACGATAGGTTTTGTTTTAACGTGAAGGTCAACTTTTCACCATGAAACGAAAACGAAACGAAAGCTCCGCACTGGTCCAGATCTAAAGAGACGTAGCAATCACTCTACAGCACATTCTGACAAAGCGGATGATTTTATCTTCGACCCGCTCGGCCTCGCAACTCCATTTACAATGAGAGCAAAAGTTATTCTTCGACGCATCTGGGAAGGTCCTGAGAAGACACTAGGATGTTCCCCATTGCAGCAAGGAAAAGATCAGTTGGTGAAGATGCTAACGACAAAAGAAGACGGCCACATTGAAATGAATTAAGGATATTCAATTCTGAAGTCGCACCACAATTTGTGATGGGATTAGAGAAAGATTGTTGAAAAATACAGTAACAAGAATCTCTATGTAAAAACGTGTTAAGAAAATGCGCAAAAAGTTTCAAGAATTTGTCTGAGTGGCCATGTACGTGTTATCTGCACCCCAAACTCGTGCTTGTTTATCCTTCTTCAGTATGTTATTGGTAACCTGATATATTTTGTCGCCTGTCTTGATTTGTTGTATTCTGATTTTTCCTGATGCACACCATTAAATATCGTCTCAATATGAAGTGAGTGTATTCATTTCCATTCATATGCTTATATGAATGGAAATGAATACACTCGGATCGGACTTCATTTGTTTCCAATAACAAAAATAAGACATCTTCTATGAAGCGCTTTGAAAAGCTTGATGAAGCTAGTTGGACGATTTCCAGTGTCATTCTGATGCCGATCATTGTCTCCATTGTTGAGATTGCAGTAAATCATGAAGAATCTGTAAACATATACTCTGATGACACTCTGCCTGTAGTAGGCACCACTTTACCGTTCATTTAAGTAGAGATGTGCAACATGACCAAAAATAAAAGCCAGATAGTGCGTAAGCATCTAGAAAGTGATTGACAAAATGGAAGTAAATACTTTACGTTACCTGTTGTTTGGAATTCCTTCACAGGATTCGGTACAACGTCAGCAATCCATTGTTTTAGAAACCTATCGCTATTCAAAACTTCAAAATCTTAACCCTGCACAAATTGAAAGAGTGTTTTATGAAAATGAGTAGTTACCCGATAACATAATAGATACAACTATTCATTTCTTCGAACTAGTCAATTTATAACGATCTTTCCCAAATCAGGAAGAGAAAGTATGAAAAATTCATCTTCTATAGCTTCTCACTTTCACGGTTTGAGAGTCTACCAACTCTAAGTATGAAACGCTTAGCATAACATGGAGTCTTGAAAATAGCTCATCATGACTGATAGCAAACAATGTCCACCAAAGCATCGAAAGATTGCAGCTGCAACTAAACTACAGAACTTGTGTGGTAAAAAATATTTTTGGAAGAAAGCTAGTTTAAAGTGCTCGGCTTCATGTAAATTTTGTCTCGAAAGATGTTGTTTCGATGCTGAATGAGAATGAGTTCAAAGTCCTAAACTAAACTATTGAAGGAATAGAATTAACTATGCCAGGTTAAAAATGAACACAACTCCTTTCATTTTACGCCAAGCAATACTTCCCTAACCCACCTTGGTAGTTCGAGTTTCCATAAAAACTCGCGAATTTGCTACTGCAGTGTATTACAGGCTATTACTGTGTACTACAGGCTATAACAGTGTACTACAGGCTATTACTACAGTGTATTACAAGGCATTACAGTGCATAACAGTGTACTACAGTATATCACAGGCTATTACACTGTACTACAGGCTATTACAGGTATTGCAGTGTACTACAGGCTATTACAGTGTACTACAGTGTATTACAAGGCATTACAGTGTATAACAGTGTACTACAGTGTATTACAGGCTATTACAGTGTACTACAGTGTACTACAAGGCTATTACAGTGTATTACAGTGTATTACAGGTTATTACAGTGTACTACAGGCTATTACAGTGTACTACAGGCTATTACAGTGTATTACAGGCTATTACAGTTTACTACAGGCTATTACAGTGTATAACAGGCTATTACAGTGTATTACAGGCTATTACAGTGTATTACAGGTTATTACAGTGTACTACAGGCTATTACAGTGTACTAAAGTGTACTACAAGGCATTACAGTGTATTACAGGCTATTACAGTGTACTACAGGCTATTACAGTGTATTACAGGCTATTACAGTGTATTACAGGCTATTACAGTTTACTACAGGCTATTACAGTGTATAACAGGCTATTACAGTGTATTACAGTGTATTACAGGCTATTACAGTGTATTACAGGTTATTACAGTGTACTACAGGCTACTACGGTGTACTAAAGTGTACTACAAGGCATTACAGTGTATTACAGTGTACTACAGGCTATTACAGTGTATTACAGTGTACTACAAGGCATTACAGTGTATTACAGGCTATTACAGTGTATTACAGGCTATTACAGTGTACTACAAGGCATTACAGTGTATTACAGTGTACCACAAGGCACTATTGCAGTGTATTACAGTGTACTACAAGGCATCATTACAGTCTACTGCAGGCTATTACAGTGTACTACAGGCCGTTATACTGATTATCACAATGTGTGCTGGATTATTACGCGATATTACAGGTTCTTATATAGGTCATTACACCGTATTACAGGTTAATTACATAGATTCTAACAGGCAATTTGTGCTCAATGGACATCTTATATTATGTCGTATGACATTGACGTGTTCTTTTTTTACTGACGGAATGATATTTAAAAAGCTATATGACGGGTCTTTTCCATGGATGACGGGATATTTCGAGGGCATATGTCGGGTCTTTTTCATGGTAGTGATACACCAAGTCGTTGCCTCAAAATCAACAAAGATCTGTGGTAGAAAATAATGACCCCTCAGATAGATCAAAATAAGTGCGCGGAGCAAATTGTAAAGGCAGTTTGCCCTTTTTACTTCACGCAATATTGCCTCTAGAGAGTATTAGGGGGGGGGGGGGGGGGGGGGGGGGGGGGGGGGGGGGGTGTTTATTATATATGATGGAGGTGAGCTGGCCCGGTTAGCCGGGCTGGCTCACTTAGCCGAGACAATTTCATCTCGCCTTTATATGGAAGCGGGCCATAGGCGGATCTAGAGCTTAGGCAAAATTTGAGGAGGAGCGTTGTGTCATCTAGGAGAAGAATAGAAAAACGTGCCTTTTAACTAATTACAGTTAAACACTGAAAAGAAATTAATAGCATTGTACTCCTCCACTTTTTTTGCCTAACCCTGGATCCGCCTATGCGGGCTGGCTCACCTTTGCATTTTTTTGTTTATCAAATAGTATGCGCATGCTATGAAATTATCCCGCTCAGCCGTAATCTTCAGGTCTGAACCAGCTTTATAATGCGTCCAAGTATTGTGTAGCACTGAACTCGATAGTATTGAAAGCATCACGATAGAAGCAAGAAAGAGACGTTCATTTGTTCAACTGAAGAAATCTCCTTTCATGAATAGAATAGAATAGAATAGAATAATATTTATTCGTCATAAAAAATAAATAAGTTAGCTACAAAGTAGTTAAATGAAATAAAGACTGGAGACCACCCCAGTAGATATATCTAAACAAAGGAGGTGGCCACCAAATAGAGAATAAATAAAAAATACGAATAAATAAGTACAGTAGAAAATAGAGAATAAATAAAAAGTGTTGTGTGATTACGGAGATACTTATTTCAAGAGAGAGAGAGAGAGAGAGAGAGAACTAATTGCATGTTGGGTAGTTTCTTAGAAAATAATCAGTGACAAGCTGTTTAAGATGGTTATATGAAAGGGAAGCTAGGTCGATGTGTTTATAGGTAGACTGGAGATGATTCCACCAAGATATTGATTGATATGTAAAAGAATTCATACCATATAAGCTGGTGTTTATATTAGGTTTACAGAGAAATCCTGCTGACTTACTTACCTCTGGTGTTGATGGAATGGGGTAATTTGGAAAAAGTGAAAGCACTATGAATGTGTTCAGGAATTATGTGATTGAGAATTTGATGAATGAAAAGGATATTTAGGGTTCTTGTCAAATCAAAAATCGAAAGTAAACCAAGTTTAGAATAGAAAAGAGTGGAGAAGAATGAGATCTAAAAGAAGAAAAAGTAATGAGACGAATTGCAGTTTTTTGGAGAAGAAGAATGCGTTTATTATTAGTAGATTCATGCAAGGCCCAGGTCTGCCATAGTCAGCCATAGCGCATGTGAGAGGAAAAGATTGCATGGTAAACAGAAAGAGAGACAGATTCAGGCAGGAAGTGACGGATTTTACTCAGCGCACTGTTGGCTCGTCGAAGTTTGATTGAAAGTTCATGAATGTGTTTTTTCCAGGTGAGATCCTCATCAAGATATACACCAAGATATTTAATGAACTGACTAGGTTGTAGTTTCCTCCCACCAATTTTGATCTTGAGGTTAAAATTCAGTAATTTGGATTTATGTCTAAACAGGATAAACTCAGTTTTACTGGCATTAAGGGAGATTTTATTTGCATTAAGCCAACTAGAAAGAAGTTTTAAGTCAATGTTAATTCTTTTGTTCAGTGACTTCAGGGACCTGTTAAATTGAAGTAGGTTAGTATCATCAGCAAAATGGTAGATGTCGTAGTAGGCAAGAGCATAATGTAAATCATTGATGTAAATTAAAAAGAGTAAAGGTCCAAGTACAGACCCTTGCGGAACGCCATGATTTATGATTTTTAGATCAGACTTAAAATTCAGTAGTTTGACAAATTGTGATCGTTGGGAAAGATAAGACCTAAACCACCTGTTGGTGACACCTCGGATTCCGTAGTATGAAAGTTTTTTGCATAAAATTTCGTGATCTACAGTGTCAAAGGCTTTTTGGAGATCAACAAGGGGATTTCGATAAAGGTTGATTCCAGAAGCTTGGGTTTATATAATAGGTTTGATAAATCATAGCGAGGTTTATAGGAAAACCGGTTGGAAATATATAAGAGGGTACCACCAGCTAATGACTCAGCAGGAGTGTGTTCTAAAGAGTAACAAAATTGAGAGGGGGAGTTTTGGATTTAATTCTGGTTTCGGTGATGGCAATTACACCAAACTGGAGATTTAATTGAGCCAAAAGTGCACAGAGATCGTGCATGAGTCTTTCAGTATCGAACCATTTCTAAGAAAATCTCTTCATCCGCCATCTTAGCCTGTTTGAGCAAACAATGAAATTCACCAATATTTTTCTTAAAAGTAGTATAATAACAAGCTTTCTTCTCTTTTAATTCGACTGCCATATTTACTGTTTATATTCTCCAGGGCAATAATTAGAGGATTTATTTTATAAAAATGAAAAAACAAGAAACAAGAAAAGAATTATTTTCAGTCAGATATTTTTTGTTTATTTTCAGGTGAAGATGAGGATCCTTCATTTATGGTAGTAGACGAGGATGAAGAAGGAGATATAGACGTAAAACTTTAGCTGGAGTTTTTTATTTTTATATTTTGTTTTGTTTGGAAGTATGCTTTTTCTTTTGCAATTATCACGTGTGACACATGCATGTGACGCAATTATCACATGTGTGACACATGCATGTGACGCAATTGGTTGATTGCTCAAGTAAAGCAAAGGAATACATTCAAGTGAAACATAACATTCTAATTCCATCGAAGAAAAAGATATAATAACACACGAAGACATCATTCTTGTATCAAACATAACATCATTATATCTTTTCAAATATGGCGGAAGTGATTTCAAGTCTTTTCGTAAACAACTTCACCACGCTTGATAACAAAATCGATTATTTCTGTGTGCGCACCAAACTGATAGATCAAGTGTTCCCATCTAAAACAGCAATATCATATAACATCAACAAAAATAATTCTGAAGAGATGACGCCACGTGACGTAAAGTAGCCTAACCGAACCAACCTACTACACAGTCCACACACAAAGCACAAAGTCCACATGCATTTCCCTTTTATTTCAGTTAAGATGAAGTCAAACTATTCATTCCCTGGCCTCGTTTCGATACGCGATAGTTTTATTCAAATAACAGTCGACTTTCGTTATCTCGAACTTTCTATCCGGTCACTTGAGAGTTGGAGATATCAGGGGGATTTGACTGCATCACATCCTGTCCCATGGCAGGATAGTTTGACAAAAAGAAAAAAAAAACAATTGAGAAAAAAGGACTAATGACCGTTACATTTTATTAGCAAACAGTTACCAGAAAAATATCATGTAATTTTGGTTTCAACATCGTCTATACGTTCAAGTTACTTTAGGGGAAGAAACTTTCGTGGGAAGAAACTTTCGCGAATGGGCAAATTCGCGAAATTTTTGCATTTCGCGAGAATTAACTTTCGCGAATGGAGCTCTCTAAAATATTTCGCGGGAATAAACTTTCGCGAATTAGGCTACCTGCTATAATTTGTTCTCTTTGATCTAACCTTTGTTTTCAGATCACGAAAAAAATTTTTGGCGAGTTTCAAAAATTTAGTTCTCTTTTGTATATTTACAACCACACCGTGGGAAAATAATTTTTGCATTCCTTAGATAACAATCAATATATATAGTAATGACGTCATAACTAAACAAGTTTATAACAATATTATGCTTATCAGTGTACAAGTAAAACAAAACATTGTCTATATCATTGTCTATACCTTGATGATACCCACCAGTTTTAACCCAAAACTTCGTAAAATTTCGCGAATTGCTGTTTTTCATATTTTTTTTCGCGAGAAAAAACTTTCGCGAATCAGCCTTTACAGAATTTTTCGCGGAAATAACTTTCGCGAATTTGCCCAAAATTCGCGAAAATCGCGAAAGTTTCTTTTCGCGAAAGTTTCTTCCCCTAAAGTAAGTTCAGGCTGCGATAAAACAGACTTTGGATAAAAAAAACCTTACTTCGGTGCATCGATGATTATTAAGTCCCCTTGCTTTCCAACTTCTAAAGAACCATGTGTTTCGGATAAACCAATAGAAGCAGCTGCATTTATAGTTGCACCAATCAAAGCTTCTGTCATTGACATGCGCAGTATGCAACAAGCCATATGCATCACAATGGGCTAAATCAGAAGATCACACCAGCACAAAGTCCTTAATTAGTTAAGGCAACTAAAGATTCTTGAAAGATTTTTAAGCTGGTGTTCTAATAAAATTTTTCGCCTTCAATTTTTCTTGTATGGCTTCAATAATTTTTTTTTAGTTTTTATATTTGTTCTGCTTTTTGGCGTCACTAGATATGGCAGAGACAATAATATGGATGATATATATACAGCAAAATGAATAATGTACTGCGATAACACGTTGACTTCTGCCATCTTCCTACTACTGTTTCACACACATTTCTTTTTAAAAAACAAACTAACATTCCCACCTGTTGTAATTTGAATAGAAAAATTGGTGAAAAAATCAAATCGATTTTTTAAACCAACTTTTTACTCTCGGGTTCATGAGTAATTAATGAGTGGAGACGCTGAAACTTGACTTTTTGATGTACAATTTAAATTTAAAGCCTTAAAACACCTGCTTAAAAGAAAAATATTTCAAGAATCTTTATGTGTAAACCCCCTTAAAACAACAGAGAAAATTCATTTACCATAGAATAGCAGAAAGCATTCGGGTTGAAATCTGAACCAAGTGCAACAGGAACACCTAAAACGAAAGCTCTTCTCTTCACCAAAACATTTCATACAACAAAAGTGAAAGTCGCATCTGAATTTGAACTGGTTCTTTGAATAGAAGTTGCCCAAATGCAAATTTTCTGTTTGAACGTAATTTATGGAAAATGTCATTTTGTTACCTTTCTCAATCATTTTTCGAGCGGGTGGTGGTTTCAATTTTAAAATATAAGCAGTTGTAGGCAGCAGTACTGCTGCTACGGAATGCTCAGCCATGGCAGAAATGCCGTCATCACTGACTTCTTCTAAGTGACTAATTGCACGAGCATTTATTTGGGCTCCAAGCTGTTAAATAAGGGCAATATTGTCAATTTCATTTCACAAACATTTTCAAAGAAAATTAGTTTGATCATTCATATCGACTTACCTCACCTGAGTTCATTGGATGAAGTTCATCGCCATGAAAATTGACATTCAATCCAATGCCTTGGCCAGCTTGCAAGATTTTACGTGTTGCCTCGGTATCAAAAACACCATCCTCACAAAACACATCTATATTATCAACATTTAGGTCGCCTGAATCCATTAAACGTTTGATTTCGGGGATTTGCACATTTATCACATCATCTGTTGCTTCATCCATGGTCTTTCCTCTAGTTGATATCAGGTATCAAACGTTATAATATTAAGAAACCAAATAATGTAATGATATAAAAGGACAGAAACACTGACACTGGAATAGCATGTGCTCCACAATATGTACATGATATATCAACTTGTGGATAGTCCTTTTGAGCACGATTAAGAACCCGCAACATTTTGATTTCGTTAATTGTATCAAGGCCATATCCGCTTTTTGCCTCTACAGTGGTAGTGCCACACCGCACCATTGATTTCAAACGCTACAACAGTAGATAGCAAAATAAGATGTAAACATGTCACTTGCAGAGATCAAAATATATACAGTTTTTATAATTACCTGTATCAAACTCTGGTATAATTCCTCTTCACTAGCCTCTTTCACATGTCTAACAGTGAAATGAATGCCACCTCCTTCTTTGTGAATTTTCATGTAAGGTATTCCAGCAAGCTATATGTAGAATAAAAAAAATAAAACACCTATAAAAAGACTTTAATCTGTTGTCAGTAGTTATAACTGTCAGACCTTGGCAGCAAATTCATGGACTCTATCTCCAACCCATACTGGATGAGTGTGTCCATCAATCAGTCCTACAAAGATTACAGTTCTCAAAGAAAAAAAATTGTTAGTGGAAACAAAAACATTTTACTTAAGATATTAAAAAATCTTGAATTGTTCTTGAAATGTTTACTTTAATTTCACTTGACATATTGCATACCTGGTAACACAGACTTCCCTTTGGCATCAATTACTTTTTCAAATTCTGATGGTGCATATTTTTGGCTAATTTCATCATCTGTGCCAATAGCTGTGATTTTGCCGTTATTACCTACAACAAGAGATAAACCATTTCCTTTGTTTTCTAATATTGCCACAGCTTTCGTTTGTTCTCCACACAACACTTTTTCACCAGCTGCACAGACTTGAACTATTTGTTGTGCATTTCTTACCAACAAGCGCTGCATTCTGAAGAACAATTTTATCACATCCTCAAAAAAGATGAAATTATCAAACAATCAACTCTCTTTAGTGCTGACTGATGCCATAGAGAAATTCTAATCCTCAAGCAAGATTATTATTATACACATAATAATCATCAGTTTTATCTGTTTATTTTTTCATCTAAAAGCTTTCCTGCAGTGAAAAATCAAATTATCCTAAAATGGCTCATAAATCATTCAAGAAATAGAATTTAACAGTTTATTTCTTAATAGGTCTATTATTTATGATGATATACTTGGTTTATATTTTCGTGTATCTAGTGTTTATTATGGTTGATATAGTTGCATTTATGTGCTGAGACAGTTGTATATATATATATTTTTTTCTAGAAGAGAATGGATGTCTACAGGTGCATTTGCTAAGTCTTAAGTAGTTGTGTTAGGGCGTCTGTCCTTGTTGACAACGCCTGGTCATCCTGGTTGAGGATTGTAGGATATATATTTGTGTGTTTAAAGTCTGTCCTTGTTGATAGCAACCATTTTTATGAGTGATATCCTGTCCTTATTGACAGTTTTAGTCGTAAGTTTGTCTGCTCTTGTTGACAGCAGTATATTTAGGTCAAAGTTAGTCTGCCTTGTTGACAGCAATATCACTTAAGTCACGAGTTAGTCTGTCCTCTGGTGACAGCAGTACAATTTACATATCCTGTTCTAGTTGACAGTTCCTTGGTGTGATAGTTCTTGTTGACTTATCGCATATGTCCTGGTTGATGTCTGTCCTTGTTGACAATCAGTCCTTGTTGACTTTTACAATTTAAATTTTTAATGAAAAGTTGCGAAGAAAATTGTTTGTGGTTCTCTCTTAAAATATACAGCAAAAATATTAGTCAAATCACATGACAAACCAGGAGATTTATATAGAAGGGCTAATACAGACTGAAATTGGCGCACAAAAAAAGCATGTCAACATGAGACATCAATCACAACATTACGAGGAAATTTCTTACAAACAAATTATAGCTATGTACATAACATAACTCAGACAGACAGCTCGAATGATTAAAATGCTACATAACAAGCTGGAACCAAACCTAGATTAACTTGTAACTAACGATGGTTACAAGAATCAAGTAAAACGTGTAAGCACTTTGAACCTAATCAGCATAGTCACAAGAAAACTATGTAATCAGCTATAACTGATCAGCTGAGTGAAATTCATGCCGGTTCAGCACCATGTAACAGAACCATTAACTGCAAAAACGAAATTGATTTTGGTTTTGTTCTCAGAAATTGCAATTCTACAGAATAATGATCCAGCACATATGCTTGTTTTTACAGGAAGTAAAACGCATAGTTATTTTTCAAATTTGATTTAACAAAGAATTTTCCTTTCTTTGCTTACATTTTGTGATAAAAACCCGTTTTATCTCACCAAAATATTATACAATCTTAATTAGGCATGTCTTGGAAATAGTCTGTAATTTATATCGAAGGCTTTCTTCATCTCGTTTCTATAAACAATGGAGGAGATGGTAGTTGCTGCAGTTTAAAAGATCATTATGGTTCACTTTGGTTAGACCGTCTACCGAAATAATGAATACAAACAAATCCATTTATTGTTTCCTAAACATATATTAATTTTTTTCAGAATTTCTAACTGTGAGGAAATTTTGGGTATCGAATGTCAGCTAAATGAACTGCTCTGGGGAAAAAGGTAGTAATCGTGTTGCGTGTTTAGCTACTTTTTTGTTGTTTATTGGATTTAAACTTTAAATTATTAAAAATGATATATTTGTGGCCCTCAATGTTTGTTAGACCAATGAAAGATTAAAACAATAGTGGAATCTTAACACTTTATAAAATGGAGCCCCTATGCAAATGATGATGACTAGGATTAATAAAAAATAAAGAATTAAGTCGTGAAGGAAATGAGTGATTATTAGATAGTTATCAAATATACTGTCATGAATTGTTTTGAACACTGTGCTTTTCTCACATGCAATTTAATTTCATTATTCTTATCACTACTGGATTATCATACTGTTTTGAATTTATGAATTTTGTACTTCTGTATTCTAAACAGGTACTTTTGGTGAGTTAGAAAATACTAAAAGTTATGAGTTTTCAAGCAAGTAAAAATCACAATGAAAAAACAAGTGTAAAACTGACCTCTGCATGTAAGTATATATTATTTTCCTGTTTATTTTATAGAATTTTAAAATAAAGATTATAATTCAAGTATGAAAAAGTCATGAAAAAGTGGAGGAGCCAACATTATGATATTTTGTTTCAGTCTCAAGTCAAGTGATAATTTAAGTTACTTGTATATTTTTCCTTTCTTAATTAAATGACTAAACACTTTGCCACAAATTTTGACTGAGGTTTAGCTATGCCTAGAATGCAAAACCTATGTTTTATTAGGTTGTTTTATAAAGGAGAATTTTCATCTCTGGGTAATCAAAAAGTTTACATGGAAAAATTTACACTTTACTGCGTTGTTTGAGCTTCAATTTTGAGTTTTTCATCTGGTGAAAAAAATGTAATTTAGGAACAAAGTTTGAAAAAGATCGTATGAAAAAAGGATATATTAGGGTCCTGGAAAAAATAAGGAAATTTTTCAGAATTTTTTTACCTTTATTTTATATACACGCTTTTTTTTTATAAGAACCAGTAAAATCTGACCTGAGGCTGGCTGTTCTTATTTTTTTAGCCTTTTTCAGCCTGAATTGTTCTTATTTTGTTCTTATCTTTTAGAACACAGTTTCAAATTTCAGCCTTATTTTGTTCTTATTTATGGAACTTCCAGCAAAATAAGAATAAATCTTTTTTAAAGCAACTGATAAAAAGGATGGTTGCAGTTCGGTAATAACTCATTCTCACATTTTTTGAAGGTGAAAAAATAACAAAACTTCTTAACCATTTACCAGTGAGAGAATTCACATCATGAATTGTTCTTATTCTACAAGAAAATTGAGGCTCACACTGTTCTTAATTTTTGGAACAATGATTTGAGCCTCAGGTTGTTCTTATTTTGTTCATATTTTTTTGCCAAATCTGAGGCTCGTGTTCTTATAAAATTGTTCTTACAAAAAGAAAAGCGTGTATATATAATATTTTATTTTCATTAGCCAGGCTGAACATATCTATAAAAATGCTCTTATTTTCCAGTCTGTTACTGAGATGAAATTTCAACCTGGGATGAAATTTTTTCTGTAAACAACCCTTTAGCATACAGTTTGATTTTGTGTTAAATAATATATACTTGCTGAAAAATAAAAATAACTTATATATATATATAAACTTAAATTGCATTCTTGAAGAATAAAATTATTATTTATTCAATTTCCGCGCTTATAGCATAGGAAATTGTTTAGCTTACACATTCTATCCCCCAACATTGGAGTGCCCCCCCCCCCCCTAATTTTGAAATAAGAATTTAAAAAAAGGACACATTTTTCCTACTGTTTTTTTTTTTACTTGTGACTTGACTTTCATGAAGTTAGTCATGACTTTGAGAAGTCATTCAGATGATGTTCAAGTATCAATTTGAACTTGTGCACGAGATTTACAGTCATTTTACTGGCCACCTGGTATGTTCTCTTCTATTTTCTTTTTTTCATTGTCAGCCATTTTGTTTAGGGCGTGTCCAATAGTCATTTTTACATCAAATATTTTTAGTTTCATTCAAATTGTTCATTTGTATATTTATCTTTAAGTCAAGTTCATGTAAATTTAGAATTTTGTATAATTTTCATTTCTAGTTTAAACAATACATTCACTAAACGTTACAGTGATGAAACGTTGTGCAGTGATGTTCTGCTTGGTTTCTTGGGTTTCTGTACCTGTATTTTATATATCTATTTATTGCTGTTTTTAACCTTTATTATACTTTTTAATTATCTGTATTTATAAATTGTTTTTATATATTCATTGTATTAAAGTAGCTCTGAATTCACTAAACGTTACAAACTGTGTGTCAGTTCTCTCAGTTGCACTACAGTTTTATGATTAGACCCTATTTACACCAACTAATTACCACCGTAAAATCAAACATTTTCAACCTGTCGATAAAGTAGTTGAAATTCTACAAAAGCGAAGCAATAATAATAATAATAATAATAAAGAACGTAAAACTGAATAATAAAACATTGATAATAAACTTTTTGTTGCATTAATGTATTTTCATGAGACGTACAAATTTTTATTTGAAATATGTACGTTTAAAATTTTTTGCTGTACCTGAAAAAAATATATTATGTACGCCAACGTTCGAATGCTGTAGAAATTTGTCAACTGCTGACTCCATTTATCTTAACAATTAACAACTATGATAGTTTTTACACATTTTCTTTTGTTTGTTTTAGAGTAATTACTTGTAATGTAGCTAATTATGCTTTATGCATATGTTAGCAAGCCTTTATGTATGTAAAATGTTAGTTAATATACAGTATACAATTGGCTTCATGATGAACGGTGTGTTTTGTTTGAAACATCAAAACATAGATCAGTTGCAAATTGTATCGTTTTCCTTTATCAACTTACATTATGCGTTTTTCAATTGGCTTTTGTCTACCTGAAGGAGCCATTTATATTAATTTCAATTAACTCACATTTGAAACATGTAAGCAAGACCTCAGTTCTAACTGGAAAGATTTTTCTATAGACCAGTTTGATTTTTAACATTTAATTTTTATTTTCCCAGTGGTCGAAAAGACAAAAGATATCTCTATCAAAGATGGTCATGGAAAGCATATCAATCCATTTAGTGTTCCTACAGACCATGACATTTTCACTTTGCGAGATCAAGAAAAACAAAGAAAGAAAAAGGTAGGAGCAGGAATGATATGAATACAATCAAAGTTGCTGAAGAACCTTGACCTTTCATTCATGTTCACTCACAGGAAAAACACAATACTAACACAATAAGAGGACAGAGCATGAGAATTGGAAATGTATGCTGACAGTATAGACTAAACAGGGATACTAGGAGCAATGAGCGTTATTAAAAAAAATAAAGGCAGATACATACAAGCACTTAATATACTGTATTTCCTCTAATAAACACTGTCCTCCGACAAATGCTGCCTTCTAATAAACGCTGTATATATCTGGAAAAGGAGTGTTTATTAGAAAACAGTCCAAATAAGAAAAGTTTAAAAAGTTTAGTAGCTTTATTTGCCTTCTATCAACAAATTCTTCTTCCGACAAATGCTGCCTTCTAATAAACGCTGTATATATCTGGAAAAGGAGTGTTTATTAGAAAACAGTCCAAATAAGAAAAGTTTAAAAAGTTTAGTAGCTTTATTTGCCTTCTATCAACAAATTCTTCTAGGTTTGGATGAATTTTAATTGATGTGTAATTAATTTGCAGGAACGTTCAAACTTTATTGCCGTATCTTAAAAAAATGCTAAGAGTTTAGACAGTTCTATTAAGTGTCCCAGTAAAATTTCCTTTTCTGACACCTACTGTACATACAATTGCATGATCAGGATTTGTCTTGTTCAGCTGTTGCTGCAACTGAAGCACTAGATTAAAGGCAATCTTCTGAAAATCCTTTTCAAATTTTTGATTCTAATGTCGTTGAAAGTTATGAAACTTTTCATGTCTTGAAAAAAGACAGCAACAGTGATATTGATATCTTTGAAATTTTTGTATAATGTGAATATATATCTTTTGTTTAAAACATTTTCCCACAATCTTTCGTAAAGATTTAAGGAAAAGAAAACATTGTCTTTTAAAGTCTGCTTTTATCTCATTTTTCATCTTGTAATAAACACTGCCCTCAAATGGATGCTGCCCTCTATTAAACGCTGCATCCAAAAGTTAGAATTTTTATTAAATGTAGTGGCATTTATTAGAGGAGATATGGTATTCAGCATTTTAAAAATGTACTACATCATATTAAACTAGTTGCCATTCCTGTGATATTATTTTCTTCTAAAAAATAATTCTTCTAATTTGATTGATTAATTCAATACAATACATTGTTAATTGTCAGGAGAGGGAACTTCAAATGAAACAAAAGGTTCATGAAAAATCAACTTATACATCACGTGTCAATGCTCGTACAAAAGCAATGATTCGACCTGCTGGTGATACAGATGACGATCTTAGTGATGAAGATAGTAAAAAGGATGATGGCACTATGGTTGTAAAGGATGATCCACAATTTGTTTTGGCTACTACTAAAGGTTTGTGGTCTTTTTGTTTATGATAAAACCTAACTTCAAGTTTTACATCATTTTAAACTCTTTTTTTTTTTGTTAGATAGAAATGTCGAAAAAGAGCATTTAGATGACTATATAGCCAAGAAAAGAGAAATGTTTCTCGTACAGGTAAATTCATCTTTAAGAATCTGCCGTATTTATGTTGTTTAAGTCACTAGTTGAAAGTAGATCATACGGTTTCCGTCATCTGCAATGTTTTGGTCAAGGTATACTAAGAAAATTGCAATTCTTTAGCTTAAAATAATGTGCCTTTGTTTATGTATACTTGTAATTAGCATATAGATTATTATCTCTTCTTTGAAAGTGCTCGACAGTCAGGAGCAATCTTACTTATAAAAGGATAAAAAGAAGAAAACTATTTCTTCCTTCACGGATTCATCAGCTAACTCAGATGAACTGATGATGATAACAGATGATAACTTAGCTGATGAATGCGTGAAGGAAGAAACTTAAAGTTCCAATGAAAAATAGTTTTTTAGTATACTTGTAATTCTCTACTTTGTAACATATACATCTAATTCATAACTATATACAGTAAGAATATCAAATGTTCACTGCCCTCAAACAAGCATGCATTCTATTGCATACACGATTAGTTTTAAGTCTTAATTAATGAAATGAAAAGGTTTCTTTTGTCATATTATTGAAAGTAAATAATAAGTTTTTTTTCTTATGAAAAGTATTCCTTAGGTGTTAAACGCGATGAAATGCGAAAACTGGAAGAAATCGCACAGGTTTTGATTTTATTTGTGATATTTTTTAAAATTCCATATTGGCATTTGTTTGACAAACTCTGTGATGCTTTCAGGCTGAAGAAAAAAAACTAGAGCTCGCTGAACAGTATCTTGAAGAAGACGCTTCCATGTTTGATGAATTCCTGAAAGAAAATGACAAAAATGCCGTGGAAGCCATCAAAAAGTAAAGTAATTGTTTTTAATTTTATTCAATTTCCATGGAGAGATAAAGAGTCAAAGTAGTGTATGAATAATACATTGTCTCTAATGCTTATGATAACTGACCTTCGTCCACCAGTTTTGCCTTAACTCTCGACCTATAGGGAACAGGGTTAATTTTTGCCGTTCACTTATTTCAGTTTTGTATCTTTCCTAATTTAATTAAGAGCTGAAGCTGAGACCAAAGCAAAACTTGAAAAAGTTGCAGAAATTAAGAAAGTTAATGCTCAAATGATGGCCATAAAGAGGTGAGACCATTCTTTGTTTTGACACCATCACTATAGTCTATGTTATGTAAGACCATAATTATTTGTGACCGAAATCACTTTTACGTTATAGGCCATAAGTCACATCAAAAACAAATAATTGTGTTCTTCTTAAATAAAGCTTTACAGATAACATGTTACATGTTTACTAACTTTTTGTTTTGACATTCTAAAACCACATTGTATTAATGTGAATCAAGAATTGCAAAATTTCATTGTTATGTGTTGAAGTGTTTCAGTAGAAAACTCCACTATGTTGGTATATAAAGTAATGCCGTCTTATTTATCTTTTAGTGAGATATCAAAGAATGAAGATTTACTTAAAGAGTATATGATGTACAAGAGGTTCTTGGATAAATTAACACCTCCTGTAAGGATTTCAAACTAAACATTCAGCAGCGTAAAATTCGAAAAATAGCTTTAATCAAAATTGTCAAACCTTTTTTCTCTCTTAAAAGCATTTATAAAGTGCTAAAAAGTATGTGTCATTATCAGGATAGCAACTAGACCTTGAAAGCCTTGAAACTTTTGAGCAGTGTTTCAGTTCTCTATCCTTCAAAACCGAATTAATGTCAATCAAAACTAACCTTTGTTTGGAAGCTTTCTGAACCTGTAGATCAAGAGAAACAATCTGATGGGATTTTTGAAAATAGCAAAAAAATTCCTCATAAATCCTTGAGAAACCATTTGAAAATTCCTCATAAAACCTTGAGAAACCATTTGAAAATTCCTCATACAACCTTGAGAAACCATTTAAAAATTCCTCGTAAAACCTTGAGAAACAATTTAAAAAGTGGATTTGGGAAAATATATTTTGCAGCTACTCTGGTTCTGCTATTAAATGACGTCACATAATATCCACATTGAAGATTCTTTCCAGTGCAGACGAACTTGAAAAATGTGTTGAGCATTTCTTCTGAATTATTAGTAGTTCTCCGCATTGCTGAAAAATCTACTTTTCAGATATTTTTGATCCATTTTCTGTTTATAGGAAGTACTTCTCGAGAAGAAAAGACGAAGGATTGAAAGGAAGGTACGAGGTATCTTTCATTTTGTTTTTGACTTGATACAGCCATTACGTTGCTTTGTTTTTATTTCTAGGCAACGATGAAGGAGAGCAATAGAGGTTCTTCTGCAACGATGAAGAAAAAAGGTTATATGATTTTAAAATATTGACATTTTGAATTTTTAAAACGTATGTCCAAGATGCGAAAAGACTGATTGTGTAGATAAAGCTTTTTTCTCCAACGTACGTACCAGTATGCTACAAGCGTTTTAAACTATTTTTTTTATTTATAGGATCTGTCACTCCATCAGATCATGAACGAGTCAATAAGTCAAGTGTAAAGAGAAGAACTAGTGAACTAGTATGAAACATGCTCTCCATTCCTTTTTTTATATATAGTTCTTTAAATAAAAACAATCAAATTATTCACTATTCCAATACTATTCTAGAAAGCCAATCCATCAGCATCATCACACAAAAGGTTTGATTATCTTCAACATCTACAGTGAAATCTCTCTTGTTGGAAATTCTCCTTAATTCTTAATTTTCAGTGCAAATTTACTTACATTCGATATCTTCCATGAGATGAAGGTATACGACACTGAAACCTTTCATGTTGAACGATGCCTACTGTGTACGTTGTTTTGGCCATGCCAACATTTCATTTGGACTTTGGCTAAGTAGGAAAGGAGCTTTTACAGAAACACCTTCTGACATTCTCGTTTTCTCACAATCTATAAAAGAGTTTTATTGTTTTCAACAAGCCATTGACTACTATAACTAACCAGCATTAGCAAAATGTTTTCTTTCCTTCCACTGCAGTCCAACATCACAATTTGAAGCAGAGAATGATCGTTCGTCAGTTGTTTCTCAAGAGGTTTATCCCAGTGATGATGACAGTGATGAGGTATACTGCTGCCATAATTCCAAAAACTCCTAACTCTCTTTATAAGTCGTTATAAAATTAGAAAACCATTTGATAAGTGAACGAATTTGCCAACAGAAAAAAGATTACTGTCACCTTTGTAGGAACCCATGTTGTACTTTACGGATCCAATGCAGTTATTGGACATCTTTGCTGAATTGGAAGAGCAAAACCTGTCGTTGATACAAAACAGCCAAGACACAGAAGAAGCTCTGGATGAAATGAAAAAGAATATTGTACAAACAAAAGAGAAAATGTAGGCGATCAAATCTTTTCCTGAATTTGTTTGTGTAATGACATTTTCTATCACTTACAAATTGGATGTCTAAAATGCAAGTGACAGTTGCTTAAACCTGAATAAATGCCTTACAGAAAGAGTCTTTATTAGTGTTTGACCATGCATCGTTTTTTGAAAATAAACTTGTTAAGGCGTTGCATTGGTGGAGATCTTACCATACCGCACACTAAACATTGTATGGAAGTATAAGGGGAGAGAAAAGTATTTCACCAGGGTTTTCAGGGTTTCACCGACACAAACTCTGATGTCAGATTCCGTTTGATGTAGGGATCGCGAGACAGAAGCACTTAAGCAACAAGTGGAGTCGTTGAAGGAAGCAACTCGTAAAGAAGAGAAGAAGGCTGCCGAACTCGAAATGAAATCAAGGTAATTTATTTTTCGCTAATTATTATCCAGGATGAAACCAGAAAAATAGTCGGTTTGCCCACTCCCACAGAACTTAAATAGTCCTGAGAAAGGGATTGTGTAACATGACCTGTTATGTTACGGACGGTGAAGGACACGCCCTTTCGTTCCCTTTATACACCAACCCCTTTCTCAAGCTATTGACTTAACTGGCTAGATGGTTATGGTACCAGGGATGACCCAGTTTCCTGACCAAGCATGTATCAGTTTATTTTCACTTCTCAGAATGTTTTCGTATGGAGAGTTCAAAGCAGAAGATCAGGTAAGAAACCTGGTCTAATCCTTAAAAAAATTGCTATGTCAGCAAGTTGCAGTCAGCGAATTAGCGATTTAAAGTCACATTTCCTAGCATTCCATTCTCTTTGTATAATGTTTGTTCGCGAATATTCAGGAGAAAATGTTGGTGCAATTAAATAAGAAAGTGGAGGAAGTTTACCGAAATTGTATCGGTGATAACGAAGCCAATATTAGGTGAGTGTCCTTCTGTTACTTCATACGAAATACATACATGTGTATCTCGCAGTTCAACTCCACCCAACATATTGAATTATTGATTGGTGAAGTGTAGATAGTAGTGTTGCTTCATTTGAGTGGCTTTCGCGTTGCCTTGACAGCTTGACTACAATGCTTTGTATCGTTTCTTTACAGTACGCTACAAATGCTGACCAACATCGAAAATCGTCTGGAAGAGTTGTTCGAGATGATCGAAATGATGCCACCTGAGAAAGTAGAGTTGGCTGAAAAGGTTAGGTTTTAATATCTCACCCTCCTTGATGTCTTAGCAGTATGGGTTCTCAATCCCTAACAAGAGTTCAACTACATTTGGTCTTCTGTAAGTCATTCAGTCAACCACAGAATTTGACCCAAATAACGAGTCATGACTCTGAACTCACTTTTTGCGGTGAAAATGTTTAAATGTAGTACACTCTCATGAACTGGGGAGCAGGGGAATTGCAGCTGGTTCTGGAAAGTCTCATACGCGTGGATTTTAATCAGTGCTATTGTTTGTTTGTTTTGTCAGGCGAAAGATCGCGAGCGTCGTTTGCGTCTTCGTGAAGAAAAGTTACTTGCACAAAAGAAACACCAGGAGGAGAGAATAAAGAAAGCTATCGAACGTGCTCAAGCTGAACCCAAAAAAAAGGTGAGCGATTCACTCTCTACATACCAGACTGCGCATCTTTAATCCGAACGTGATGAACACTCTTTTAATTTTTTTCAACTCATGGAATTAACGGATTCTTTCATGACTTCTTGATATGAACTGGGTTATCGGGAAGCAACGAAAATCTCAAAACCTTTACAATGTTTCTGCTGCGATAGTTAAAAAGAATTTCTGTTACCATGTTACCAGCATTAGAATGATTTTAGCTACTACTATTTACTTGTGGTGTGAGTTGTTCTATGTGATGAAATTCTGTACTTAACACAAACGATCTGCAAGAAGATAAGATATTCGATTTATCAAAATTTTATGTAAGGTCGAGGAAAAATGGTCAGGTGAAGAAAGTTTACTGGTACATTCCACTCGTCTTTTTATACAACACCGTTATATTTCGATGATGTCAGCATAATGTTTCTTCTGTTTCCTCTTGTCTTTTTTCAGACTGGCCGTCGCCTGGTATTTCGTTCTTGTCCTCCACAAACACGAAAACGAGAAGATGTGGCATTAGAGAAGAACAACAAAGAAGAAGAAGAGATGAAGTATTTCTTCACATAACTCTCCACCGTCTTGTCGTAAAAATGAACTAGTCTGATAAATTTTGTGGTTATGATGACGGACTAGTGTTTGCGCATGACAGACATATTAATGTAAATATCTCGTAATTAAGTAAATTTTAAAAACAATATTTCTTTGTTAACTTAATGTCAGAATATGGCAACTGGTGATTTTTTTCGTTGTATCAGTTTCTGTATATCATTAGATACAGGAAAGTCCCCATCAAACAAAAATCATGGGTTGGTTCATGGTTCCTGCCTTGTCTGTTAGATAAGAAACGTTGAATTTGTTTTGAGTGTTTTATAAATTCGTAGATTAAGAACAAGAATATTTATTATACAATTATAACACGACTAATATTAGTACACGAAGACACCCAACAGATTAAATCATTTCACATCAGCGCATGTGCAAAACACACAGAAGTTGATTTTGTGTGGATGATAAAATAATCTAAAACCACCTCGATGGTTAAAAAAACACTTTAAAAACTTCAAGCGAATTAAGTCATAGCGCCCTCTAAGCGTGCATGAGCCTTCCATCTCTCGTCATTACAGTCGCGTAAGCGAACTGCAAGGATGTGGTCTTTCTTTTCTTTGGTGACAAGAAAGTAATCAGTTTTCAACCGTAAGGGCGTTTCTACTATATCGATTACTTCTTCTTCCCGTTTAACTTTTGCACTAAGGTGTGTGGTCATTAGAGCGGGGAGGAAGGGTACACCATTAAATCATTAACTCCATCATTCACTTCACAGAGAGTGTTATTACAGCAGCTAACCAATACATGAGTGCAAGATGTTGAACGCAGGGATTCAACTCTATACGTTTGATCTCATCCGAATATCACACGTGATCATAGCGCTCCAGGTATCTCTCCTATATTTTAAGTCTACTATTACTGCTTAAGAGTTTAAAACTGCTTGTGGCGTGGATGAGTTCTTCTGTTGTTCAATCAAGCGCATCATCAGGGTGTAGACAACCGGTCTTTCCGTCCTTGTCGCGTTGTCTTTTGTGCGTATGCTTCCAAGGTCCCTCTAAAAAAACATACCTGATATGTTTTAGAGGGAAAAGAACATCAAGGTTGTCTTGACGACGGAGAAGCACAAACCTTATCAGAGCAAGTCGTTCGTCTTCATCTTGATGGTCATCTAACCATTGCAGATATTCGGCTACCGTCCATCCAGCCACCTGGAAAGACAAAACATCAAAATAGTGGCAATAAATGGATGGATAGAATTACCCGATATGCATTGCGGCAAAAAGTCACTTACAGTGTGAGGAGAGAGAAGTTGCGGAGGTGCTTTCGAGAAGAGGAAATGCAAAACTGTGCTGTAAGGTAAACCGTCACCCAGATTCGGATTGGACGGGATATCTTCTAACGGTTGAAACAGAAGAGGTCTAAGATGAAAGGACACTGTTCCCATAATCCCATACAGCTACCACACAATGCATTGCAAAGCTCATCATGAAAAGGTATTTTCAGTAGTTGTAAACACTAAATTTGTATCAGATAAATACAGAAACTATGCCGTATGAGAACTAGGGGAATATAGTTGTTTGTATTAAGGGAATGGACCAGAAGAGTTTATCATCCCTTTTCGTGAGATTTTTAAAAACAAACCTAAAAGAACGAAACAGCTTGTACGATTCCCGTAGATCCTCAAATCTCCGACAGAATGGCGTTACAGCAAACTCCAGTTGCGCCATATCAGCCGCCAGCTTTAATTTACCGCCCTCTGATATGTCTCGAAGCAGGGATGCATGGTGTACAAATAATTCTAAAACACGCCCAGCCAATACTTCAAGCCTATCATGTAAATAAAACGAAGGGCTTGAATGGTTGACAATTTTAACTTGTGGCATGCGCCCTAAGGCTAATGTTAACGTTATCAAGTTTGGTCACGTGACCACATATATTCTACAATGTCTTCAAAGGTTCCAAGTTACAAACGATAATTTTTATGCTTGTTGGTTTGGTCATAACACGACGTTGAAAACCTCTATCACGACGTTATGTGTGACGACAGAAAAAAAAGATACTAAAACGACTTATAGTATCTAATCAGCCTTCAAAACCGTCAAGAGTCGGCGACGGATGCTTAGCAGTATAAATTTTTTTACGCACGACACCTATTACAGCCAGAGCTCAAGACTTCAGCGTAGTCTTTTGGGAGCTTATCTACCACAAAGAAAAGTCAAATCTTTCATGTAAGCGACACGACACGACTCGACGCGACACGATAAACGTACCTGTCCAGAAGAAAATCTTTGCAGTTATACAGTGGTAGATAATCGGACTGCACTTGAGAGATAAACGCCTGAAAAAGAATTAACGCGAGTGGTTAGTTTTGCAAAGATCGAACGCTATTGGTTGACATTTTGAAAAGGTGGTTGAATTTTCATGAAACAAGTAAAGAAAACGAAAGTGAAAGTACTTGAATATCTGAAACGTATCGAGAACAGGATTGGGTTTCGGATGTTTCGTGATAACTGTTCACCGATCTAAATCAAAGTAAGAAGAATTACACGTGACATGATCACATCAAAGCGTTCAAATCATGTTTACATATATGGGGATTTTGAGAACATTGTTTATGGTTAGTTAATAAAAATATCCAAACAGCCTCGTTTTGATGTAGTCAACATTTTCAATACAACAACCTGAACGGAAGTTTATCAGTGTTTAACTTTCCGTGGGCACACCGAAAATCTAAAAACAAACAAAATCTGTGCATCCTTACATGGAGTAGTTTTCGTTCTGAATGCGCGCCATCTTGTCATATAATGACGTCATAACAGAAGACAGCAACATGCTTAGTGTAACTTCCATGAAAGAAGAGATGTTCTGCAAAATATAACGAAAGGAGACATTTTTGAATTTCTACAATCATGGACAACTTTTCCAAAATAAACGCCCATATTAAACATACCGTCAACGTTTGATCGAGTATGTTCACGGCTTCTTGTGGCGGATAAACGAGATTTGGTAAGATCTAGCGAAAAAAAAAAAAAAAAATTATTAAAAAGGAAAATCAAATCAGTATCTATCAGTATATTCACAGTATTAATTACCCAGCCACGTGTCCAGGCTCTCCTCCATCACAGAAGAATCTTGGGTACTAGTATTAACAGGGTTCACAGTATCCCTTGTTTTAAAACAAATCACGTGTCAACAGCGAACGAAAAATAAAATGAAAGAATATTTGATGGCACGTTCATATATACGTCTCATATCTTAAGAAATTCGAAAAACTGATCAAACAATGTATAGGTTCGCCCATGTGTTGCATAACGATCTTTTAAAATATATGGTCTTATAGAGATTCGAATGACGTCACACCCGTCCCCAAAAATTACCCATATTTCTTCATCGACCCATTCTTCCTGTTATTTACACGAAATAGAAGTTACCTCGGCAATGCCAGACTTTAATTGATCCAATGAATTGCACAAGGAAGCGTTGCGAATTTGTGACGTAGTCAAACCGCCAGTGAGGTGGCCGGCGTCCGGAGTGATGACGAGCTATGAAGATATACCAAGACATGTTCATTTCCATATAGCTATCCTGGAATTTCCTCGCACCAAAGTTTACAATGAAAACCGCTCAAATGTTATCTGGGACAAAGAGGCAAATTAAGACTGGTTCTTGAATTTGTAGCGTGAAGAAATCATCATCAGATCACATTTATGCACAACAACAGAGAGATATCAGAACGGGAGAAGAGATTGACTACTTTAAGGGCAGAAACTTTGG